>CM047879.1:23739782-24020761 GCA_026212405.1 Petrea volubilis | reverse complement strand
CGGTGTCTATCCATTACAATTTTTTCATTAGTGTATGGATGCTTTTGTAATGGAATGTTTATAAACAATTCAATTACTTCTCTTGATATTAGGATGGAGTTTCGCATTGTACGGGTAATAATTATTCATTTATTCTCTAGAGGGTTTGATATGACTAATCGCACGCTTATGGTTTTAATTATAAAAAGGTTGGTTGAATTAAGTACAAATTAAAAATCTATTAATTATTCTGACCCGCGTTAACTCTTCAATAAGAAAATTAGTTTTAATTAATGGCAGTAGTCATATCCACCAATATTTAAATAAGAATATTGTTATATATACACCATCTTGTAGAACATCTTGTATAAAAAATGAACCGAATAAAATAAAAGATTATAATATATTGATAGAAGTCAACATTTCCATTGTCGACTTTGGTAATTTTAACATTTAAAAAAAGTCTTATTTTTAATTTGCTTGTTAAATTTGGGCGGTTGGGTGCATAGTAGGACCCAAACACCGGTTCAACTGAAGAATTTTCCGCCTATAAACAATTCGTTTGGTTCAATTCCTTTTTCATTTTGCCCTCTGAACTCTGGAAATAGAACGTGTGAAGAAACATAGAGAGCGCTCATCTTCCCCTACGGTGTTTACTCCTCTTTAGGTTTGAATTTCTTCTAATTTCTCCAATTTTTTGTTTTCAAATTCAAGAAATCAAGAAAATTAAGAAATCGCCGCAGAGGTGGAGGTACGCCTTCCCAATCCTCCGAGACCTGTTTCTACGACATTCGCCTCTAAACATGCCAATTACACATCCTTAAACCCTAGCCCCTCAAGATCCAGTGAAGAACTACCCGCTCAAGGTGGCTCCAGCGGACATTCCAGTGTCAGAGAAAGAAGATGCCTATTAGCTCAGACGACCCCATACCCAAGAGATTTCCGTGGAGAGGCACGTTTGTCTCCCAAGCCCTTCGCTTGATACGGCGGCGGCGACGACACTTCGGGTGTGCGGAGAAATAGGGATTTAGGCGACACTTCAGGTGTGCGTCCCGTAGTTCCAATCTTCAATGCTTATTTCCAATCCCCTATTTGTCTTGCCCTTTTATATTTTTAAGTGTCCTAATATATCCTCCCTTTGAGTTCCAGACATTGTTATGGCTGCAAAACAAGCATTACTTGCTGCTTTGATAGAGCAGAGGTGCCAACAGAATCAATCTCGCCCGCCTCGACAACCCACGCCCGGAAGGGCCATAAACCAGATGTCCCTAGGAAAGAGAATGTCCAGTATGTTGATGATGGCCCCTGCTTGGAAAGGTTGTTTGTGAATGAGATCCATGATGAAATGGGTTATGAGGCTGGAGAAAAGACTTCCAGCGTCGAGGCCTGAGATTTTGAGTCGGGAAGAGCTGATGATCTCCCCAACCCTACTAAGACCCCACACCCACCAGTTCCTACGAAGGGTCCAATGGTGTCTTTCACTTCTCCTCGGGGGACATCTTGCCCTCCATATGAGCTCCCCTCTATGAATCAATGGCCAATGCTTGAACCACCCCATATCTCGTTGTCTCCGCGCGTGCTCTCTGAGTCATTGATTTTCGTTGGCAAGGGCGGCACGGATTCCCCAAAGGAAAGGGCCTTCTAGAACAAAGCCTCAACAAGAGAAAACTTGGACGACTCTGATGAGGAGAATTGGATCTTGGATTTTGACGACGGCAACTCCAATCGATGGGTGTCATTCCAAAGCATCGTGGGAAACTTGGACGTCCTCCCCGATGGCCATAATCGGACTAACCAGGCCGTGAATACTGAAATGTTTCGTGGACTTCAGTTGAAGGAGGACCATCGCAAGATGTATCGATGTCCTCTATTTGACTTGGAGAGCAACTTCGCCAATGCTATGGTTGGGGTAAACCTCTTCATCATTACACCTGTGTTCATTTTTGCATTTTCTTTCATTTTTCTTTATTTCTTTTAGGTTGCATTTCCTATCACCAAGCAGCTCTTCCAACAAGCCGTGGTCTTCAATGGGGGTAAATCGCGATAGAAGAAATTATATCGGGAATTGTAGGAATGCCTTGAAGTGGCCAAGGCTTTGGCTACTGAGCAGGGCTCATTATTTGAGTGCTTCAAGGAGGAGATCGAGTGCTCTTTGTCTCGAGTGAAAGAGTACGAGAAGAAGTGTGCCAGGTCAAAATCGGCTTCCAAGGACTATTTCAATGAACTCGCTACGACCCTTACCTAAAAGCAATATGACCTTGGATTCAAGGCCGGACTTGACCGCGCTAAATCCGACCAGGGATTCCGACAAAGGATGAAGAGGGCTTTAGAGCACTTTTTGGGGGGTCCCATCTTCGCGCATGTCTGCAACTATTTGTGCTTCAACGAGTAGGTGAAGGCAGCAGACCCTGGCTCTTCGAGCAAGACGTATTAGGTCCGGGGCAATGAATTCAGCTTCGTCATGCGTCGCCTTGGAATCCCTTTACCAGATGGCCAAGAAGAGGAGACCTCAGATGAAGGCACCTTTAGCTACACCAAACCACCCTCCACAAAGCGCAGACATGGCTCGAAACGCTGACCAGCCAAAGAGTTTTGAGGCAGCATGCGACAGACAAGAAAGGGGGCATGAGGAGCATATTGAAGTTACTGATGGCTTGTTTTCCCCACATTTTGTTATTAAATTAAATAGTTTGTATTCCAAGATTCTACTTAAATGAAATAAATTCTCTCGGTTCTGTTTTCACAAATACTAAATACTTTACCTATCCTTATTTTCGATCGCCTGCAGTCCAAACTTCTGCTCAAGGGTACACATAATGTCTAAACTTCTGTTTGACATTATTACCGTCCAACGGTACACATAACGCTCAAACTTCTGCTCAATTGTTTCAAAAGATAGGCCGACAGTATTGTCAGCGCATTTCATATCCATAGATATATAACGTGCCAGTCCCAAATGAAAGGCCCTATTCCTGGGTTTTGTCTTACTGGAGCGATATTCGACATTACATAAGTGCTCGAGAAGATCATTCAACGTATCATAGTAAGTATTCTTTCGTACATTTGGGCAGTATGGGCATTTATATTTATTTCCTCGGTATATTATGTTTGGTTTATCATTCTTCGTCCTTTCAAAATACTTGTCAGAGTAAGAGTCAATCTCAGATTCACTAAAATCAATTTCATCCTCACTGGAGTTACTTATCCTGAAAATAAAGAATTGTACAGAAGTAGGGTTAATATCGACAACAAAAAAGGTACAGCTTGACAAAAGTTCAAAACCCTAACACGCTTCAAATGAGGGGCTAATTAATAGTTCGTACCTCCATGGTTGTTCCGAAGTATGCATGTGCTACAACGGGTGGAGATTTAGCAACGAAATCCAATTTTTTTTTTACACAAAATCACGTATGATATCAACAGTCCATGGTTGTTCCACAAAATATAATAATAATTACAATAGTAATAATAATACTTTAAGTCGGGTCGGCCATTAGAGTCAAAAAAATATGTTGAGGCGGATTACTATCAACACTCTGGTCTCCAGATATAGTAGGCGTCCAGAATAAATGGCGAAATCGAATTAGAGAATTAAAAGAAAGAGGTTCAAATAAGAGAAAGGAAAAGGTTGCTAGAGGGTACGATATTAAAGAATTCTGGAGAGGTACAGTATCAATAGTGTGATAATAAAAAAATTAACCATTAAAGAATTCCTATTACTAATGCCTTCCAGTAAAAAATTAACCATTAAAGAATTCCTATTGCTTATGCCTTCCAACCGTAACATTATGAGTTGGTTCTGAAAAAATGTTTGATCATTGGCAAAAGGACCATCATTAAAACATGCAACCGCCAAAATGTTGATAGCTTAAGCCTCGAGGGATGTTGACCACACGCAAGTTGGGATCCTGGAGAATACTAGTAGGCAGTCGGCACACAACAGTCAATTAGTCTAATATATAAATTGGAAAGAAAGTTGTGCTGATAAAAATACATTAACTTTTTTTTTTATCATAAATCGAGAGATGAATGTATTATAGAATACTAAAAAATTTGCTTTAATTTTGTTATTTTATTTGAATTAAATAGTTTCGGAAAATGTTTGATCAAAATGGCAATCATCGACAAAGGACCACCATTAAATTAAAACTCGCACCCACGAAAATGTTGACAGCTTAAGCCTCGAGTGATGCTGACCACACGCAAGATGGGATACTGGAGGATACTACTAGGTAGTAGGCATGAAACAGTCAATTAGTCATATCGGCAACAAAGTTGTGTTGATAAAAATAAATTAACTTTTTTTTATATATCATAAATTGAGAGATGAATATATTATAGAATATTGGATTTTGGTATTAATTTTGTTATTCTCGGGTTCCCTCCCCTATTTACCTTATGACCAAACACCTCATCGACTACACCCTCGAAGACTTACTAGGTTTAACCTTGCAGAGCTCAATTGATCGGATTGGAGATCATAATCCCCAACCATATTAATTTAACAAACTTCATCCCCCAATTAGTGAAGAAATTGGGTGCAACTCCCAACAAAATTGATACAACTGTAATAAATCCCAGATTCAATTAATGGAATAGGGAACTATCCCAATGCAATTGATCAAATAACAATACAATCTTGAGCTTCGTTGTTCCAATCGAGCATAATCCCAAACAAAAATTATCAAATTGGTCATAATCCCATATCAAACGATCAAGTTCAGCATAATCCCCAACTTCAATTGACCATATTGATCATAATATTTAAGTCAATTAATCATATTGATCGTATTGCGGAGGTGAATTGATTGGATTGGTGGTCATAATCCCCAACCCAATTAATTTAGTTAACCTTAGCCTCCAATTAGTGAAGAAGTTTGGTGCAATCCCCAACAAAATTGATACAATTGGGCAAAATCTCGGACTCAATTAATGGAATAGGGAACTATCCCAATGCAATTGATTGAATAACAATGCAATCCCAGGCTTCATTGTTCCAATCGGCCATAATCCCCGGCAAAAAATATCAAATTGGTCATAATTCCTAACTTATTTGACCAAGTTCGATATAGTCCCCAACTTCAATTGACCATACTAATCATAATATCCAATTTAATTAATCGTATCGATTGTATTCCCTAGCTCACTTGATCAAGTTGGTGGTCATAATCCCCAACCCAATTAATTTAATTAACTTTAACCTCCAATTGGTGAAGAAGTTTGGTGCAATCCCTAACTAAATAGATACAATCAGACAAAATCTCAAAGCAATTGATCGAATAATAGTGCAATCCTGAGCTTCATTGTTTCTATCGGGCATAATCCTATACAAAAATTATCAAATTGGTCATAATCCCCAACCATATTAATTTAACTAGCTTTAACCTCCAATTAGCAATGTTTTCAAAACCGGACCGGACCGGCCGGTTCGACCGGTTCGACCAGTGACCGGAGGCTGGTCCGGTCCGAATCATGCTAAAAAACCGGAGGTGGATCGGACCGTCCAGAACCGGTCAAAACCGGTCAAAAACCGGTCGAACCGGTACCGGTCCGCGAACCGGTTCGGCGAGCCACTTCCTTTTTTATTTTTATTTTTTTTGGCCTTTTTCTAGGTCAAAACCGGGGTGGGCTGTTTTTTGAGAATGAAACCTGCTGCTTCAGCCTTCATCTGCTCGCGCCTCCTGCCCGTCACACTCAGCAGCCGCCTCGCCTTGCCGCGCCTCCCCGTCTCGCCGCGCCGCACCTCCCCGTCTCGCCGCGCCACAGCAGCAGGCGAGTCGCCGTGCACAGGCGAGTCGCAGATAGATAGATAGATAGGGATAGATAACAGCCATTTTCTGTGTTTTTTTTAGAAGTTTGGTCGGATTTTTGTGTAGATTCTTTACCTATACTATCTTATTCACATATTGAGCCAACATCGTAGTTTTTCACTGCGTGAGAGGAATTGCAGTGCGCGTGAATAGGAATCACTTAATTAGTTTACTGTGATTATTGAATTACTAGCCTGCTTGTATAAACTCAACCCTAGGGAATGAAAGAAAATTTTCTTGACTCCTCTTTTTGTGGTGATGATATCATGAATTTTTTGGAGCCTGTGGGTTTGATATATATTTAAATTTCCTGTAATTTTTATGTATTTCTGAATTTTGTTAGGTTTCCAAGTTAAGTTGTAGATTGCATACTCAATGTAGCCTTCTTCCTATCTTGATATTCAGTTCTTAAACTTATACATCAGGACCTTGTGTACTATGCTGTATAGAGATTTTGACAGGATTGCTTCTAAATTTGTTGTTATTTTCATTTGTACATTTCACTTCTGAAGAATAGGTTGAGGACCCTCTGGCAATTCTATAGTCCTTTTTATGGAAGGCTCAGGGGGGCAAACAAGCAGAGATTAGCAATAGCAGAAACTGGGATGAACTATTCTCTCTATACAAATGCGATAGCATGTGAGAATGATGTACTTAAAATTCAGGCGACTATCAAGCTTGCTAAGACCGTTATTAGTTTTCTATATCGTAAGTGTTATGTTTCTTTATTGTTATTAATTATATTAATATTATGGTATTTTATAATAGTAAACAAAGAACAAAGCCATATGATCCAATTGATTATGAATGCATATGTTTGAGTTTATTTGGATTTGGATATGAAATGTGACAAGACGTGTTTATCGAATTATCTTGTTCATTATTATTTGTTAGCTTTTAGGTTTTGGGATGAATGATGAGTTGGATTTTTAAGATGAATGATAGAGTTGAATTATTATTATTAGGTTACTTTCTCTATTTTTTTTATGTATTTATTATTTTTTTATATAAAAAATTAATTTAATAATTATTACGTATTTATGACGTCACACCGGTTGAACCGGTGGTCGAACCGATCGAACCGGTCGAACCAGTAACCAGTAAGGCTGCCGGTTCGATGTCCGGTCCGGTTTTCAGAACATTGCCAATTAGTGAAAAAGTTGGGTGCAATTCCCAACAAAATTGATACAACCGAACCAAATTCGAGACTCAATTAATGGAATAGGGAATAATCCCAACGCAATTGATTGAGTAACACTGCAATCCTGAACTCCATTGTTCAAGATGAGCATAACCCCCAACAAAAATTAACAAATTGGTCATAATCCTTAGCTTAATTGACCGAGTTCGACATAATCCCCAACTTCAATTGACCACAATAATCATAATAATTAATTCAATTAATCATATCGGGCTCAATTGATCTAGTTGGTGGTCACTAAGGTTAAGTACCATTGTTTTTAGCGAAATCGCCAAATACCACTTTGTGTTATTTTCTTTGCCATGTAATATGAGCACACTGCAAAAAGCCTAACATGGTGAATTTTAAAATGTACAAATGAACCTTTTTTTTTTTATTAATTTCGTAGTGTTGCAGCAACAATTGGATTCAATAATATTTTGAAAATATTATGTGAAATATAATATAATTTGCGTTATATATTTTATGATGTTTTTATTTTCATGTTTCATTTTAACTGAACGATTTTTAACCACATTGGGTTAACTGTGTGGTCTGAATAGGTGCACCATGTCGAGTTTCAGTGGTCACAAGAGCAACCTTGATTGAATAACAATGTCATCTTGGGCTTTATTGGTCCAATCGGGCATAATTCCTAGAAAAAACTCTCAAATTGGTCATAATCCCTGCATAAATCAATTGAGTTTGGCATAATCCCCAACTTCAATTGACCATAATGATCATAATATCCAAGTCAATTAATCATATTGACTGTATGGCAGAACTTGATTGATGGGATTGGTGGTTATAATCCTTTAACTAGCTTTAACCTCCAATTAGTGAAAAAAGTTGGGTGCAATCCCCAACAAAATTGATGCAATCAGACAAAATCCCAAACTCAGTTAATAGAATAGGGAATTATCCCAATGTAATTGATCGAATAACACTTCAATCCTGAACTCCATTAATCTAGTTAAGCATAACCCCGAACAAAAATGATCAAATTGGTCAAAATCCTTAGCTTAATTTATCGAGTTCGACATAATCCCTAACTTCAATTAGCCTAGCTTCAAAAAAAAAAAAAATTGCTACTAGTAAGTGAAATATTTGGAGGAAGCAACAACTTTTTTTGTACGCATGTCATTAGGTGTATTGCATTGGGTCATTGGAAAAGTGGGTAGGGTCGTAGAAATATAGCCATAGGATGCGATAGCGATTCATGGAGATTGTGCCAGATTTATTCTCTTAAAACAAGTTCGCAAATACAAAATTGTCTCAATCATGCTGGTGTAAGGGCCCTACCTATACAAAATGAGGTTTTGATTCAACCATGTGTTATATATTTTACAAAAATTTATTATATAACACGTGGCTAACTCTGGGCGGCATGGTGTATACACCCAGGCCCATGAGAATCTACACGCAAGTATCATGTACTTTGTTTGACTCGTTTCAAATCTCCACGTTGATGTTGCATTGTATTTGTTTGTTTTGGACACGACTCTAGTACATCTATTTATTTGTTACAAAATTCGGGATTCTCCAGTGAGATACCCCTCGTACACACATAGAACGAGCAACAGTCAGACCCTCACACACACATATTTCCCAAGCAAAATTAATGTGGTATACTACAAGGATAGCACCAATTTCAAATTCTCCATCCGAAAGTCAAGACCGTCACAAACACTAATACGCATCAAGAGGATCGGGCTTTTCAAGAGGTTGGGGATAGTGGTGACGTGACACTCATGGATGGGACCTGTTCATTTTCTATTCTGGTGATGAACCTGAGTACTCTTTCTGAGGATGATGCCCTCAGAACCGTGTCATGTGGAGCTGCAGATCACCGAGTTGAATTGTTTTTGGTATTCCACTCGAATATATCTGATCAGTTGTAGAACTACGCCCCCTTCGGTTACAACTTCTTCCAAAAATTTTCTTCGGACGATGATCTGATAGAAGGTTGTTTCATGGCTAAGAAGTTGGCAGGTCAGATGTGTTGTTGGGTGAGGTCATACCCGAATGAAAAATGCACCAGTTTCTGTATAGAATATTTTGATGATAATTAAGTTATCATTTTTTTTAATCTTTGTAATTTGTTTATGTAGTTCAAACTTTTTTTATGTCCTCAATTTAAAATCTTATTCAATGTTGAATTTTCAATTAAATTATATTCCCATAATAATTGGCTCCAATTAAAAAAAAAGATTTAACCATATAGGCAAAAAATTCTTCCATGATCCACGATGCACCCAACGGACCAGATTTAACAATATGTTAGATGTATCTTATAAAAATAGAAAAAAATAAAATATATATAACATGTAAAATCTAGATCGTTGGATGCGCGCACATCGACACACGGTGCATGGAAGAAAAAGCATGGAGATATAGAAAACAACCCATCGTAATCGTCAACTGCCCTCATGGGGCCAGCTGGGCAGCTTGCATTGAAAAGGCTCAAGTTTCCAAATGAAAAGACATGACGTCAATGCATGAGCGCGCACGTTTCTAGACAAAAAGACATGCCATCAATCAACTATTAATGAGATCTTCTCCAGTAAAAAATTTTACAAAAAAATAAGTTCTATCTAGATATGTTAACAAAAAAAATAAGTTCACCAAATTATGTTGTCATAAAACGATTTCTATTTAAAAATTATCAACCTCGTTCTACAAAAATAAAATTAAAAAAAAATTTACATGTTGGCCGAGATTGGTGCAATTAAAAAAAAGTTAAATGGGTTGGCCGAGATCACCCAAAAAAAATTAAATATTGTTTCACTTTGCCAGAGGTCAGAAGTGCACAGTTTTAATGAGGTTGCCAATCTCGTTCAATGGCATTTTTAACACCTTCATACAAGCAGGGTTATGGTATTTTGAAAATTTTGAACTCAAAATAGGGCAAAATAATTTTTTTTCAAAATATTTTTTTATTTTATCCAATATATTTTTCAAAACCCATTTTTCGTTTCCCGCCCTATTGGAACCATTTCATGAATTTTTTGGAGGTTTCGTCCTCGAGAAGTGGCGACTGGCGACACTATCATCGCCCTATCAAATCGTAGATATACCGCAAAGCACATCTATTGTCATAACAAATTTACAATCAACTACCAAACTTGAAATACACCTCCCATATTCTCAATGGATCCAACTGAAATTAGTGTGGTTGAATTCAACACAGGACTCTTGAAATTGTCATTGAGTAAAGCAAAACCGTCCCAGGCGCTGATACACGTTAAACCGATGACGAGTCCTGTAGCTTTGAAGTGGAAGTACGGTACTGACTATCGGATTAGCATAGATCTGAAGGTCGATGGCCATGAGAGATGCATGGAAGGGGCTCCATCCATTTTCTATCCTCCTCGTGAACCTAAGAACTCTTTCAATCGACGATTCGATTGAAAGCGTGTTAAATGGAACTTGTGAACACCGGCCAGACTTCATTTTTATGTACCAGCCTGACGGTTCTGTTGAAGATGAGTGGTAGAATTTCGCCTTCTGGAGGTACAATTTCTTCAAAAAAATACCATCCGACCGTGATATGAGAAATGGTTGTTACGTTGCCATGCAAAGGGTGGATTACATCAGACAAACAAGAATGCCAAACCTTTATCAAAAGTGCATTTTGTTCAATATAAAGTGTACAGGTCAAGATGAAGAGCGAGATTGAGTGCCTAAATGTAGTTTCGCTCTCCACTTTCTAGAGCACTTTTTCTGGTTTTGTTATGCTTTCTTAATTTTCCCCTCGTTTCATCTAATTGCTGCATATAATTTCCATATTGTTTATTCTCATTCCATTGGTTAATTGTATTGCATTGTGTATTATGTTCAATATTTAAGCATCTTTTGGGGGAAGGATTTGACGGAATACCGATGATCCTTCTATATTAAGAAATACATGCAGGTAATTTTTCACTTAAACATAATTAACCAAGAGCCTAAAAAGCCAAAAAAATTGAAATTTTTAGAACGTTATCGAAGTTGTTAAACTAAGTTAATAATTTACGATTTTTACCAAATCGCATTGAAGAAATAATCACTCTTGAATTTTTAAATTATTTTATGAATTTTGATATCTTAAATAACACTTTTCTGTAAAATATATGAACACAAAAAATTTTAGGCGTAAAAATGAAGACAAAGCTGATATCTAACGTAGTATCTGGCCCCTTTCCAGAAAATCGATGTGGTATATCCTGCCCACTTTGCTATGTACCTAACTCTACGCATATGATGACATGTGTACAGTTAGTTTTGTTTTTATTGCACTTAAATCTATTAATATGTTCACTATCTTTTTTTTTCTTCTTAATTTTGTAGTATTATAATAACTAATAATAGTAATTGGATTCAACGATATTCATAGTGACTCATGAAATTAGTTTTCATTTAGAAGTTTAATTGTATTTTAATTAATGATATTTGCTATTTTTAAAGTTAATGTGAAAAGAAAAATTACTACAAAACCAAATTAATAGTATTATATGTGAAATATTTGGAAGATTCAACAACTTTTGTACACATGTCATTATGTGTATGGAGTTGGGTACATGGAAAAGTCTCTAAATTCGACCAAGTCTGGAAAATCCATGAGAAAAATGGAAATCATCGGCAAAAAGGCCACCATGAAACCACGCGACCGCCAAAATTGTTGATAGCTCAAGCCTCGATGAATGCTGTGGTCTAAGACATTGAAAGACGGGCAATCGGCAAGCCTAAGGGCTGGCATTGAAAAGAACATGTCAACATTTGATTTGGAATTTTAGGTCCAATATTAGTAATCAAAAGAAACATGAATTATTTCATCTTTCTTGTTGAAGAGGTTAAGCTCATTTTTTATTTTTTATTTTTTTAATTTTCCATCGAAATTCTGCCAAAAATCCGTCGAAAAATTTTGGCGGAATATTTCGCCGAAAAAATTCCGTCGAAAATTGAGCATTTTCTTGTAGTGAATGGTTCATTCGACCCTACACCTAGTGCATGGAAATTTATTTATTATATTATTTTGCTTTTTTATTTTTATTTTTTCGGATTCTTTAATTGCTTTTTTTGTTGTTAGCTATCTGCATGTTTTAATAGATATTGATTTTTTTTTCACAAAGTTCAGTCATATGTTTTAGTTTGTAAGTTTTTTAATAATAAATGACACCAGATGGTTATTACTTATGTCAGTTTGGAGAACAGGCCTCCTCAAATGGCACCCGATCCCGTTGACAACCTGCATACAATGAATATTTTTTTTTGATAAATCTGTATGCAATGAATTTACTTATCAAAATGAAAGGTTCTTTTATTGATTTTTTTAAAAAAAGGAAACGTATGAAATTAATAGGAACAGGCATTTACCCTCTGTTTGGTTCTTAGATTTTGGTAAGGAAAATAGAATGTAATTTTATTTATTTTTGCTTCAAATAATAATACTCTATGTTTTTTTTTTTATCCTTTCCATTTTCCTCCCACATTTCCTTTCCAAAATCCTTGTTCAAGTACTATTTCATTTTCCTCCAGTGGCCCAGTGTTTTATTTGGCTTGACATGATAGGTACCTAACCCGTCATGCTTGAACCCCTAGTTAACCGATCCGACGCCGACATTTAAATGGTAAATTATCGTATTCAACCTCTCCTTGCTCCAATTTCAAGTTCTTCCTTCCCAGTTCCCACCATTTGACCTTTTCTCTTTTGCAAATTGTAGCTTATACCCACCAGCGTTTGGTTTGAGTTTGTAAGATGGAGGGCAATAAAACTGGTAATTGAATGCCCCTTTCGCATTTGACAGTTCTTTTATTACTGCTTTACTAATATTTGTATTTTTTTCACAAATCTCATGATTTCCAATTTTCTTTTGGGATAAATATTTTTTACCCTCCAAACTTTTTTTTTTATCATTTGCCATCTAAAGTTTGCATTTTTTTACACATTACATTTTTTGATGGAGCTCAGGGCAAATGCATCATTTCAGCTGGTTAAAGTCACATGACATACATGTGAATGCCCTTAGATTATATATAAAAAACGCAAAGTTCAGATGGCAAATGACCACAAACAAAAAAGTTTATGTAGTAAAGTCCCAAAATGCGAAAAGTTTGGAGGGTTAAAAGTATTTTTCCCATATAAAATGACGCATTTGCCCTTACTTAAAGTCACGTGACATGCATGTGATGGAATTCCGGTGGAATATTCCAACGGAAAATGCCCTTAGATGGTAATATATAAAAAAAAATGCAAAGTTTAGATGGTAAACGGTAAAAAACAAAAGTTCATATGGTAAAGTCCAAAAACACGAAAAGTTTGGATGGTAAAAAATGTTTATCCCTTTTCTTTTTACCAATATTTGTAGCTGCTATATGTTTGACGAAAAGAGAAACCCTAATATTTGAATTTTTCTTTTCCAATTTTTTTCACAAATAACATGAATGTTTGACGGAAAGAGAAAAACTAATCTTTGAATTTTCTTTTCTAGTTTTTTCACAAATCTCATGATTTCCAATTTTTTTTCTTTCAGTTAGTTTGTTTTTCATCACAAATCTCATGATTTCCAAATTTTTTTTTTCAGTTAGTTTGTTTTTCATCGTTTTGAAATATTTTTTGTATACGGTTTACAGAGACGTTGGATTATAGTGGCCGTCGATTCTTCAAAAAGCTTCGGAGTTTGAATGAAATTTTTTGTTCAGATCATCGAATGGTTTATAAATTTTAGCAATTTTCTATACTCTCGCATACTATTTCAGACCTTTTATTAATTATTTTTTTCTCGGTGCCAAATATTACCTAGAATAAATTGGTTGCATTCAATCCTAAATAGGAAGGCTTTCATATATCTCAACATTGGTGTTGGCGAGTGGGGATGTCAGATATATATTCTCGAGGGACAGTTTTATATCCATGGTAGAGGATGGGAAGCCTACTAAGTTTCTATGACATATCTCGACCAACGTCCTATTTTTCACTTTTGTGGGTGGGCCGAATTCCCGGTAGACATACGCTCGAAACATGGAGTTCAAAAGATATGTGTATCACCATAGAAGTATACGTTCCATGTTCGACATAGAGTATCTTCAACACAAACACTGGTATGTGGCCCTAATTTTGGTATGGCTTAGTCTATACTACATGAATTATTTGCCATACTAAATGTGTATCTATAAATGCGGTGTCTACCGAAGTTGATGTAGAAGTCGACTATGTTTCATCAATGTGGGCCTATGCATGCAGGTACTACACTTGGGAATTATAAATTCAAAATCGATGTAGGGTCGAAAAAATATCTATTAGAGGTAGAGGGTGAATAGAATTCATCATAGCGTACAATCTCAAGGACTTGGACATTATCCATTTCGACTATTTAGGCCCTAGAGTCTGTGAGGTGGTTGTTTCCGAAAGATCTGGCGACTTAAAGATCCCAGATCGTGAATCAAATTCATGTTCTGGTTAGTTTGCAAAATAGTTAGTGATTTCAATAATCTTAACTTTAATTTTTCTTGCCATTAATTGTCTTTGATGTATGTTGGCAATATTTTACAGCAATTCTTCAATCCTCTCAATAATTTATGCGATATCAATTGTTTGGACTAATTCATTTCACGAGAGCGCATTCATGTCAGCACAAACCTGAAACAAATGGCTAAACCACTGTTCTTGTCATATAAGTTCTCCTAAATATACATTCATTTGGGGGTTTGATTTTTGTTAACTGAATTTCTTGCATACAGATGATGACAACGATTCCTGGAGTGACCAGCTATCTTTTGCTGAATTGGGGATCGAAAATTATAACAAATGTTGAAGGAATAAGCTCGCAGTAGTGATGAAGGAAGAAGCTCGCAATGGTGATGAAGGAAGAAGTTCGTAGTCGTGATGACGGAAGAAACTCACAGTGACGAGGCTTTGGCATGTAAATTTGCAATTCATTCTTTTGTGTTTAACCATGTAAGTGGGATGAAATATTTGCTAGCGTGGTACTTGTGGCTACATTAAGTGTACAAGCCTGGTTTTTTGAGTCTTCTGTTGGGCAATAATCCGTTTATAATTTTATACCAATTAGTGTAAAGGGAAATTGCATATAATCGCTAAAAGCTCCACATGTTTCAAATTTTCAATTATCAGCATATAAACTCCAATTTCTGCTTGCATGCTTACTCTTTTTTGACTAGCAAATTGTGAAAGGTGTTAATTTTTACTGTTTTGACCATGTTGCCCCTTGTCACACCATTTACATCTTAATAATAAAGAGAGAGAGAGAGAGAGAGAGGCAAGGGTATTTTCGTGACACCTGCCATTGACTACACCCACAGTACCTTGGGTGTCCGTCCTAAAGCCCTTTAGTGCATCTCACGGCCCAAGCGCCTTTGGGGTTCGTAAAGCGTGATCTCACAGTGTCCTAGCGGCATGTCTTTTCACCCATCATTATAACTTGCAATTATGTGACTGTCTTGGAATTAATGAAGCTACTCACTACAAACAACTCTTCCCACACACGTCACCTTCGCGAAATTTGCACTCGAGCTTTCCTGCGATGAGGGCCTTTTTTCCTCCAAATCAGGTCATTACTCTTTCCCTCTTCTTTAAAATCTCTACTTTTTCTTTTTTCCATTCCGAACTAAAAGAGAACCCTTAATATGGCCGAAAGGCGGAGACTAATTGACTAATCGGACCCTACCTCAAAGGAAATTTAGGTGGAAAGGGGGATCCGTCTCCCTAATTTTCTAAGTCCAGGGCCGGCGGCTACTCCGTCCCTAGAAGGTGGTGTCTATGGTCATACCGCAGCCAGTCCTCCAAATTTGGCCAGGAAGCATCCTCAGATGGACGTACCAGTACGTTCCCGGTGCAAATCGAAAAAGTCTGGTAAGAGTTCCATTGACGATGGTACCGCTTGCAAAAACCCTAGGTCCCAGTGGACCGGGATAGCAAATTCCAAACGACTACTCTCCCAAGGGATATTACTAGCAACATCACAGCGGCGGAGCTAGAATGAGTAAAGGACGAATTCAATGTGCAACTTCCCCTTCGAGAACATAGTAGAACCCCCTCCTGGGCACACGACCTTGAATATTCACCAATTCAAGGTCGGACTCAGGTTACCTTTCTCGCTAGAGGTGCAGAGACTCCGTGAATTCATTAGGTTTGCCTCAGCCAAATATTGCCCAACTCCATTAGAATCATTATCGCATTCATTGTGATGATGAAATGCCTGAAGCAGGTGGCCAACCCCGCCAATTTCCTCGAGTTTTTCAATCAAATGACTCAGTGAGGTCTGAGCCAAACGAGGTTGATGTACCGGAGCCTGGGTTCCTATACGTCTAAGCCAGGTCCTCTATGGTAAAGATCTTTTAGGAGCTTCCTACCTCCTATAAGATTGGGTGGAAGAGGAGGTTTATCTTCATTAGGGACCAAGGGCAACTAGGGATGCCCTCAAGGAGGCAACCGCTCAGTTACCTTAATCAGGACTACTAGTACGAGAAGCTAACATTCAACAAAGGCCAAGAAAAATAATTAGTTAAAGCAGGGATGATGGGCGCTAAATTCTTCATCGAAGATAGAGTCCTCAGAGCATGTAGGCTTTCCTGGGCCTCTGGTGATTTGGGCCCGAGCGAGCCCCCTGGTACAAGAGGAGCCTTATCTCTTCGAGAAATTCTAACTAGGGCTCTCGCCATTATCTCTCTGATTACCTTAGACTCGAATATTTCCCTTATCTATGTTTTTGTTCACCTATAGACTTCGACATTCTCATGGCGGCGAGCCAAGCCCTTATGGTGAAATTAGACAGTGACGAGCGTGAAGAGCAGCCTCCGCACCTTACACTCAAACCATACAATAAGCTTGTCACGCAAAAGGTACGTGTTGTCAAAAGAGATCGCTGGGCTGGAAGCTCCGGTTAGTTGGCCTCGATTGAAGATGGCTCTCGATATGAGAGCGACACAGTATCTGAGGGCTTGGTAGCTGTGACAGCTGAGGAGGCGACACATACTGTGAGCTAGAGAGGAGGAACGACTCCTACTCTCGAAGACACTCCAGCAAGGGAAACTTAAATAGTGCTCGAGCGGTCCCCACCATGTACTCCCTTTAGGTGCAATGCCCCATCTCCTCCTGCAGCTCCCGGGAAGGCCATGCTCGGGTCGACAATGTGTAAAGGTGGAAACAATGGCTCTCGAAAGCGGGCTACTGACAACGACGCCTCCAAAGGAGGTAAAAGGCAAAAAATTTACCCCAATACTGTGACACCCGAGTTGGAGGATTTAGACGAGGAGGTCGAAATGTTCAACTTCCAGGACGCCGCCCCGAGCAACTGTGTGAACTTTCATGGGCTAGTGAGGAGCCTCCAGATCACGGGGATGGGCACGAACAAAACCAACACGGAGATGAATGTTTGAATGTTTCGTGGCTTGCAACTGAAGGCCGACCATCAAGCCATGTACAAATGCTCGTTGGGCGAGCTCGAAGCAAATCTAGCCAATGCAATGATTGCGGTAAGCAGTTGCTCATGAATTGACTCTTTCTGCTCTCGATTTTGTAGGTCATTGCCCCAATTTTCCAGCACTTACGCCTGTGATCGGTCATCTTTGGGCGCGGCAAAGCCCTATATAAGAAGTTGTATCAAGAGTGCAATAAGGAGAGGTCGCCGGATTACTTGAAAGAGCGCCTCGTGTGACGATCCGGTAAACCACATTATTTTAAATTTGGAATTATGAAGTATGTTTACTATTGTATGAGGAAATCCTTTTATTGTGAATAAATGTTCATTACATTACATGCATTTATTAAAAATGTGACGTGTTATTTGTGAAGTTGAAACTAGCGAATTTCCCCTCAAATTTTTTTTCTTTCGAAAACTACCCACAAACCTAAACTATCGGTTTTAATTTTCTTATTGGTACAATTGTTTCCATATCATGAATTTTATTTTTATTTTCCTCCCTAATTTCGAAATTAATAGTAAAAATTATTTTAGAAACCATACATTTACTAGAATTAATTATTTCCTTCACAATTTTAACATTTTTGAAATAATGTTATCAAATATATATATATATATATATATATATCCAAAAATACACCTAAAAATAATACATATAATTAGTTAAATATGTCTTCTATTAGTTTAATTACCTATTTATGTCACTTTCATGTAAAATGTGGTAAAGAGGAAGACTACTTGTACATTATTTTAAATCTTAGTATTTCACCTAACAAAGTGTGTATTAATATTTATCATTCATATATAATTGTATATTTTGCTATCTCTCCTACCATTATATATATATATATTTAGGAAATATAATTTCCTAAAATCATTAAGCTTCCTAAATTATTTTCTTATTTATAGGAATTTATAAATTTACTTTCTCTACAAATAAGATTTTTTCAAAAATGTGTTTTATTCCTTAATAATTAATAATTACATATCCTAGACTATTATGACTTGGAAAAATATATTTTTCAAAATTAGAATTTAATTTCCTTAATTTTCGAATTTTGCTCAAATTAAATCATAAATTCCCAATAAAATTATAAACTTCCAAATAAAAATATAAATTTTTAATTTTTAATTACCATAATATATTTCCTAAAATTATAAGTATGAAAATTGGATAAGCATGATAATTGGATAAACATGAAAATTGTATAAGCATGATAATTGGATAAGCATGAAATGTAGATAAGATCAATGCATTAATTATAGGAAAAGACCTTATTATATAATAATTTTGTGTCTTGATCACAATACTATAAATAGGAGGGAGGGGTTGCTCACATTTTATCACACACACACAACACACTAAATCCCGCCTAAACACACACCCCCACACTAACTCTACTCTCAACACCCAAAACACTTCCTATTTATAGCCTATCTTCCACCCACATATATATATATATATATACAAACCCTTCTATTTTCATCCATATATACCTATTAGCCTTCCATATAGCCCTTTATATGCCCTCTTTTGTCCCTAAAATCATTTGAAAGGTAGAATTATTATCTTTCTCATAAGTAGTTTAGGCAACATGATCTTAGATTATTTTTGGGTTTACCAAAATAATGGTCAAATACCAAGTGATCGCCTATGTTCACGTTTTAAGATTTTATGCCTCAAATTATTTGCTATACATGTTAATATCATGATAATTGTTGTCATGCTATTATGCTTTCATAAATGTACATGCATGAACATGATATATTTATTTATGCTCTTTATGATCTATGTGTTATGAGAAATTATTTCTCAATTATGTGTTGGGCCCGAAATATTGTGGAATGGATGTGGTTGAGTTCTGCCGGGACATTCTATTGGAGATGCTGGTATTAAGTGTTCCAGCCCTCCATCTCCTAATCCCTCCTCATATGGACGGAGTGTTCCATGTGAGAGTGGGTCGTAGGCTTTGGCATATACCCGGATTATGACCACTAGTGTGACTCGGTTGGGATTGGTGGAGCCGTGGAGTGGCTCAGTTGGATTATTGATTATTTGATCGTGGTGGGAGTTATAAGGCATTGCGTCACTGTATGTGACGAACAGGGAGTATTATGTGATTTTGCATGTTTATGTGCAATTTTCACACACTTGCACCTTATGTGATTGTGTAATAGTTCTACTCAACAAGTTTGTTGACTGTGTTTCACATGCTTATTTTAGAGCAACTTGAACCGGATCGTCGAGAGAGTGGAACTGAGGAGTACTATGAAGCTTTTACTTAGACTTGATAGGGATTAATTATGATGTACCATGAAAGCCATCATATTTTGTACTAAACTTGTTATTTATGAATCTTAATGTAGTTTAATGTAGTATTGTATATTTTTTCGGGTCGTCACAATAAATATTAATATTGTTGTATGGCTCATATTTATGTAGCTTGTGAATCATATACTAGCATGCACACCAAGCCTAAATTAGATCCCCCACTTGGAAGAATTCATTTAATGAACTCACTTAGGTGTAGCATGGCATTAATGAAGAAAATGACCTCTCATTAATATAAACAAGACCAAAATCCCACCTTCTCTTCCCCTAGAAAAATTAGCCACAACACACACTTTCACACACTCTTCTAAATTTTCTCCCAAAACACCCTAATTTCCTACTCTTTTACCCCACACTTCACTACACCCAAAAAGAAAGAGAAAGAAAGTAGAAATCTTGCTTAATCTCATAAGTAGAGGGTTATTTGGATACCTTGAGTAATAGTTCTTGGTTAGACATGTTTCAATGCTCATGAGTAAAAGTTCTTGCTAAAAGCATGCTTCAATGCTCATGAGTAAAAGTTCTTGTCAAGCTTGCCCCAATACTTATGGTTTAGTAGCTTATCTATTTGATTTTAGTATGAATTTACTTGTTATATTATGTGCTTTATGTGCAAGTTGTCTTTGAATGATAAAGTATGCGTTGGTTCCTTGAGTTCAAGAGGTTATGCTAGTTTCTTTGATTTCAAGGATTTAGGTTAGTTCAAGGTTACTACTTCTTTTATGCTTGAAATGAAGCCCTGAAAAATAGTACTCTTAAACTGGCATATTTTTAGTTGTAACTATGTGTTAGCATGTGAACTTGTAAGAATTATGTAGCTTCTATGAAGTGCTATGTGATCATTATGTGCCTAGTTGTTCATAAAAATATACTATACTACTAATTTTGTGTTAATATAGTATATTTGAAATTATGTTCATATTATTTGGTAAAATAATATGTTTCTAGGAAAAAGTATGAGTTTTGACAAGATATACTATTTTTATTAAAAATATATTTCTTAAAGTTACAAAATTATATGTTTTCCCTATCGATGTATATGTTGGTGAAATAAATCTCCTTGATGTGTGTGTGTGTGTGTATATATATATATATATCTTACATATATAATATATATATATGGATATATTTATATGCATATGTTTGTATAGATAGATGTAATACGTACATACATATATATATATGATTATTTTTTAAATATAGAATATAGTTTAGATTGAGATATACATCTTACATGTCTATATATATATATATATATATATATGGTACGCATGTATATATCTGAATATACTTAAGATTTTATTATATATGTTAATCTAACTACTTAAAAATACTTAAGATTTTATGTATTTATGTTTCATTATATCTTTGTCAATATATATGTTTCATAGGTATATTTTAGTCAAAATATATATAGTTGAATATATGTGTGTGTTGCCGTGCATAAATATATATATATATATACATACTTTTATATTTTGATTATATTTTAGTCTAAACCTCATATTTTACACATTTATAAAGTTCAATATACATATCTCTATATATATTAAATAAGTTTATAAGGCATGCAGTAGTAATGTGTTGGTTGTAAAATTCGGCCGAGATAGTCATAAGGGTCACTGTTAGGTGATGAGAAAGGTTTGAAATGAGAAAATTATATGTCTATGTGCAACGTGAAAATATGTGTTTATGTGCAAATTACACACGATCACCTTATGTGATTAAGTAATGTTTTTACTCAGCTATATGTTGAATGTGCTCACCTGATACGTTTTAGACGAACCCAAGGCTAGCTTCAACGAGGACAAAGAGGAGGAACAATTTGAAGTTTTTTATTAGGAAGAGAGCTGTTATTTTTCCACTGCGTGCTTGTTGTTTGCGTATTCGGTTTTATGTACTTTGTAACTAAATAATTATCCGGAGTTGTACTCATGATATATCATTATTCTAACAATTTTTTTGATATTATGATTTCTTTTAAGTTTATTTTCATTACATGCTTTAATTGTAAAATATAATAAGCATTGGTTACCGGGGCGTTATACCTCAAGGCCATGGAAACCCTAGCTAGGGAGCATGCTTCTCTCTTTGACACGCTAGGAGACAATCAAAGTGTGTCTTGATTTATGCCAGTCTCGAGTGGTTGAGCTCGAGGCGGAAAGATCGGCCGCTGATGTCGAGATCATGAGGCTCCAATTCGAGGCCACAGAGCAAGAGAGAGAGTTCGTTAAGGCTCACCTTGAGGTGGTGAACAAGAAATTGGCTGAGGCTGAGGACAAAGCTTTGAACTGCAACGACGAAGGGATCGTAGCAAGCCTTGATTGAGCGGAGTGGTTGTTTCCTTCGAGGCATCGAAAGAATGTCAATTGGACTTTCACTCGATTTTTTTACAGCCTGATCTTTGAGTACAACCGCACTTATCTTACATTTAAGGAATATGCTCATGCGGTGCACTCGGTCCTTGACCAACTGCAATTTCGGGGGAACCTCGACAAGAATTTCAACCATGATGTTGTTGGTCTGGCCTTTGATCGAGAGGAGAAGCCAATTAAAGCCTGCCGGAGGCACACAACTTCACTGGCGATGAGTTTAGCTTCACCATTTGCCTCCTCGATATTCGCCCTCCCAACGGCAATCGAGAAGAATCTTCTGGGGAGGAGGACATCCCCACGCCGGCTGCACCCACTTGCCTCCCAAGTTGGGCTAAGCAGAATGCTGAGCCTAGCTTGCCGAGAAACACCGATGGCTAAGTCTCCTTGTTTTGCACTTCCCCTTCCCCCTTATGGTTTTTCCCACGTTGAAGCTAAGGTGCTCACTTTTTTTTATTTTATATATAAGATTAATAATTTTTAAATTATTGATCTTTCATACATATTAAGCAATGGTCGGAATGACCGTCGGATGATGAGCGCCTATAGAATATTGAATATTAATGTCGAAAGGGGGTCATCAAAAAATTTAAATAAAATGGAAAATATCATTAAACTTCTAAACAATCATAAATAAATTTCCTTATTCATCGTGATAAAAATAAAATAAAATTATGTGTATGTATTTGTATGTCTTCAAACTGTTAAAATTTGTAATTAAATTTTCAAAAATTCCAAAATTCTAAAACATGCATCCATATATTTATGTCTTTCCTTGGAATTATTTTTCATTCACAAGTCTTTTATTAATTACATCACAATGTGACTGATTTTCATTATTATCGTAGAGGATCAAATGCATCATTTGTCATTAGGTTGTGATTGCTTTTCAAAAATATTACACAATGAATTTATGTAATTCGAAAACTTACCATGAACACCCTTAAATAGAAGTTTCAAAACCATATAATAAACAAGGGAAATTCGGACAAAAAATGGAGATATTGGTAAATAGAAAAATATGTATGAAAGATAACTAAAATAAAATTGATCATATTTAAGATAGTAAAAATATGTAAATCTTCATATACAAAAATGGGGACACAAAAGTGAGGAAGTTTTGCTCCAAAGGACTAATCGGCGCTATAAGCGCCCGTCGTCGTCCTTAGGCATGGCGGAAGGAACCTCATCATCATCAGTCTCCTTGTCTTGGCCATCCAGGAACAAAATGTCGAGGCGACGCTGGGTGAAGCTAAACTCATGGCCCTTGATATGGTAATCATTTGCAAGATCGGTGCGCACTGGCACAAGGTCTTTATCAAATCGAAAGCTAACCGAACGCCTGTCGAAGTCCTCATCAAGGTACCCAGCACCCAATAGCTGATCAAGGACTAAGTCCACCACCTCTGCAGCATCGTTGAAGTTCAGTTTGGTGTTTACGTATTCAAAAACTTCGCCCTTAAAGTAATGTGTGAAGGCACTTTTCACTCCCCGATGAAGCTGAGAAATAAAACTAGAATTGAAGTGTTCTAGGCCAGCCCTAAGGCCGAGGTCATACTACCTCTTTGCCGCAATTCCAAGGTTGGCGCACTTCCTCTCGAGCTCACTTATGTGAGATTGGTACGGTTCAATGAGCTCAGAATCCAAAGCAAACAACCTTGCCTGAGCTTCAAGGTCGAGCACTTTTTCTCGACTTTAGTCATGCGAGAATGGGATGATTCTGGGAGGACCATAGTTTATTCAAGCTCCTCCTTAAGTGAATTGTTCAAAGATCACACACAGCAGCTTTAGACTTCGCTTCTTCGAGACGGTCCATGTAGGGCGAGGGAGTTTGGTCTTTGTACTTTTTGCCTCGTACCGAGGCCTTACATTGCCTCTTTTGAGACAAGAGGAGTGTACTCGCCCCTTAATGGCTGCCCTAGAGATGTTCTGGTCTACAAAAAAAATGACAGATTAAAAATTAGATATGCAAGAAAGGTGGTGATATAGAAAGGTAAACGCATGCCTCATGGTTGGAGCCTGCAGTAAAAATGCTCACGTTTCCAGACGGAAAGACATGCTATTAGTGAGGCCATACTCGCCCCTTAATGAGCTTGTGGCTACTTGAAACATCAAATATGACACGCCATTAGTGCGGGTGTACACGCCCCTTAATGAGCGCGTGGCTGCTAAAAACATCAAATATAGAGTCACGCCAAATTTTCTAACCTAATTTTACTAATTTATTAATCAGTATTCAGGCATTAAAGATCTTAGTAAAGATTTTTACATCAAATTTATTAAAAAAGACATATTAACTTACAATTCCCAAGACCGAAGTCATTCATAACCCTTATAAAACACAATTCACGTAAAACAAATTCACAAGTCATTATAACCCTATCAAACACAAATAATGAATAAACAATAGGAATAACTTAATATGGGGGAGTGATGACAAATCCAATGTTATGATGACAAAAAATCCTAATAATAATATATTCAAAATTAATTTCACGTACTATTGAAAAAAAATAAAGATATATGATATGGTTTTCATTTGGCCGACTAGGATCAAGAGACAAGGCGGTTTTTCCCCCGCGTAGACTCTCGACGCTCAAATTAGTGTTTAGGCTTTTTTTTATAAATTTAACACAAAAAAATGTATTAGTTAATATTCTGACTCAAAAATAAAATTCATGATAAAAGTAACTGAAGTTAAATGTTGACTTCAGTTAAAATAAAACTTTTATTTAATGGTTTTTAAATTAAATCACAAAAAATATGTAAATATTGTTTTGGGAAAAGGTCAACATTAGAAATGTCAACTTCTTTATAAAATTTTGTGAAGAATTTGTCTTTCACTATGGTAAGTAACGATTATTTTAATGTTTTTGTTATCGAGTGTTAGTGCCTTCAATGAGCCACTCGGTTGTCACCGATTTTGTTTGAGGCATGTTTGCTCCAACCTTAATGCAAAGTTTACAATATGCAATTGAAGGATTTAACAATTCGGTAATGTCAAACTCACTCACCAATAAATTTGACGCTATTTATCAAGCATTGTAAAACATAAAGGGTGAATTACAAAAACCCTGCCTGAGGTTTGGTGAAATTACAAAAAAAAAAAACCCTCATTTTTTGGAAATTACCATTACCCCCTGAGGTTTGCAAAAATTATTTAATATCTAACGGAGGGCTTAAAATTTCAAAATTGCCCTTAATGTTTTATTTACAAAAATCCCCTTGAGGTTTGGTGAAATTACAAAAACACCCCTCAAGTATTAGAATGTACAACCACACCCCCTATTCGTGCAAACACAAAAATGGATAATTCTAATTGCAGAGTGAATTGATTGCATACTGAATCGTATAGCATATTTCATGATTCATCCTGGATGTGAATTGGTTGCATACTGAGTTGATTGCAAGAAAGTTTTGTGGTGAGTACTATTTTTTACCCCAAAAAAATTCTTACCTATTTAATGAAGTGTAATTTATTCGTAATTTGTTTTAACTCCTTATATTTACATGAGAGATTTGAACACTTCATCTTTCTTGTAAGAGGTTGATTGATTTTGATTTTAAATCTCTGCCCTTAAAATATGGTCAAACCGATCTTTATGAAGCGATTTGGAAAGCGAAAAAGTGCTCCAGTTCACGGTGGCGTCATTACTCTTGTTTGTTAAATCCCAGAATTTGTAAATTAGACATGCTCATTACAAGTTAATGGAAATTAGATACTAAATTCGAGGGTGGCTAAGTACGAGAAAAACATAAAAAAAAAAAAAGTAGGTCATTCACCAGGACCTTGTCCATTGGTTGAGGACCTTCTCCCTCTGTATAGTCTGCTTCCAAGGCCAAGTCTTCCAATCGCGGAGGGAGGCTAGGTCCTACAGAAGAGGGCCACCTGGATTGGGCACCGTCCCTAACACTATAATCGAGTTCATAGTGGTTATGAGTAGCCTTGGGTTGTTCAAGGTCTTTGCCGTTGATCATCTGCTCAGTCGTGTTGCACTGGTCCGAAAGCATTTTTTGCTCCCAAAGCTTTTGGATATGAGCCTCGAGTTTGGTAACTCGAGAACGTGAAGATTGGAGGAGCTCCATAATCTGATCGAGCTCCTCCTGCAGTGCTTCACAAAGTGAAGTCTGCCCTACAAGGGTGTCTACAACCTTGAGGAGCTTATTTTTTTCCTCGAGGTACAACCTTTTGTACCTCGTCTTGCCAATGCAGAAAACATAGGCCCTTCGTAGACTTGTTTCATGATGGGGAGAGCGACCTGAAAAAGGTAGAAACTGCCAAGTGCGTGACACGCACATTCAAAATAGAAAGGGGAAAAAAGCTTAGTCACTTACCCCGATCAAAGAATCAGCAAAAGTACTCTCCAGCTGGGATAGACTACAATTGAACAGCTTTTGTTGATCTTCCTTCAGCTAGATCCCACGGACGAGATCCACATTCATTGGAGCGCGGGTGGTGAGTGTACCGTCATCGAGGATGGCTTAAATTACTAGTGTGTCCTCGGAATCTAAACCACCCGCGGGTGTTAGCGTCATCAAAATTGAGGATTTTTGCTTCGTCATCTGAATCGTCGGCGGGACAAGGTTGTGCTATACCTTTCCCACCGTCGTCGGGTTTGCTCTTCGGCTTCTTCACTATTTTGGCATAATCATTCCCAGTAGCCCTTTTCTTGACCTCGCGAATAATCAGAGCACTGCGTAAAGTTATTAGAATGTATGGACCTTCACAAAATGTTAAAAAGTTAGTGAAAAGGCAAAAATTAGAATAGACCTTGGTTCGGGGGTTGCATAATAATAAAGTGATAAAGTAAACTAATAATAATAATAATAATAAAGTAGAGATTAATTTCATGTGTATATATACATCTTTTAAGACAATATAAGTGTTACTTTAAAAAAAATAAAGATATTTGATGCGGTTTGGGGTGTTCCACCTGAACGTTGGCTAGCCCGATTTTTGCTTCAGGGTAGGCTCTCCGATGTTCAACTTAGTGCTTTAGCCTTGAGTAGGGAGATAAAACAGTTAACACAATGGATAGCTAACTAAATGGGAGAGAGAGCCTATTTATATGTAATGGCCATGATAAGACATGCTTGATGGGGTTTTGGTCCTTCTGACAGTTGAAGTACATCATTGCGTGTCGATGTGTGCTTTTTGGCAGCAGAGTTTGATCTTTGCATTAAATGCCAAAGATATTCAAGATTGTGTATTAATGACACCTTGGACGAATTTGACCTCTATAGTGTATCCCAAAAAAGCTGACCTCTGCCATACATAATAGGACATGTGACAAAAGTTACTTCCTTGAGAAATGGCGCCTGTGCTGATGATTTCCATTTGCATGAAAGATTTTGAGGAAGGGGGAGAGTTAAATTTTAATGGATTGAAATCGTGACTTTTAATCTTTTGCCGACTTTTAATCATGGTGTTATTTCCCAAGAATAGGGCCTAATATAATCTGGCTTCCTTGATACTAGTGCAATTGGTGTCAATAGTGAAATCACTTTTCAACATTTTTTCTCGTTTTTCCCCATGTCTTACAGAAGTCTATTTTCAAATTATTTTCCCCATGTGGCATTTTCCATAACCTTATTACAATTATAACTCAAGCTCGACTTGTTTACACTCCTATTGACCCATATTGGACGCTCTTTCAATTGAACCGTCTATCGTGTCTCCCACCTCCGTGTGGGCGTAGAAAACCTCTTTGAGAGGTGTCTTGGTGAGCGGACCAAATTTCTTGGTTGTTTTCGAGGTTGACAAAGTTGGGTGTGGACAACCGAGTGTCATCTTGCACGTGGACACCAGCCAGCGATGCTCGACCTATCAACAGTTGACCTTGTTTTGAGTTGTCAATGTTATAACGTGCCAATGATAATGGTGTATGATGCAGTTAAAAACCTATCAAATGTATGTAAAGTCATCACTAATTGATAATTGGTCTAAAACCCCTCTGAGCATCATCCTCATGCAAACATACAATCCATAGTCATAGCTTAAAAGAAAGCATAAAAATTAGCCACTAAATAAAGCATACAATCCTCATGAATGGAGAACTTAGCTATTTATTTGGCTTGGAAATGATTCGGCATATTAGACCTGTAATGTCTCAAATATGTCACTTTTTATGTACGACGGTTGCCATTTGCAAAACAATGTGGCTATACAATCAACCTATTTTTATGAATTCACAAATCCACAATTAAAGGTTTGTTTTCTTTATGAGATAGCAATTGGTAAGAGTAGTCGCACTAGGTGATTACCAGTATGTTTACAAGCTGAATTCTATTTTCGACTGAGTATTTGTTATTAGGAGTAGAGTCGTATATACAAGCTATTTTAATTTTAGTGTCAATCACTGCTAGAAACCAGTGGTTATGCCTTTCATTTATCGGAAGATAAATCTCCTCACAGTCGTCGAGTTGACCCCGATACATAGCTTCCTTCTTGAGAAAATTTATAATAATCATATCTTCGTCCTTCTTTGACAAGCATGACTCCTGTGAAACTTTCCACATGGTTTTTGTTGTGAACGAGGTGTTTATGTAAAATATTGTTCATAAAATATTTAATCTCGATTCATGTTTTCGACCATGACATACCGTGAATAGTGTGGAGAAATACCAGCGTGGACAAAAACTATTTCTTCAAACATTTCATGGCTCATCATCAGTGCTACACAATCGATAGTCTGTGATTGTAAAACACAACTTCAATTATCGATAATTTGGAGGTTAATTTTGCTTTACAAGAATTACAAGAAAACATACCGCGGCATAAAATCTGTTGACTTGGACTTACTACTAGAACAAACAAGTTTAGCCATTAGCCACGGCCAGGTTGTGACTAAACCATGGCTAATTTTGCTAGCTTTCGGCAATACTATTCCCCTTTTTTTCCCGGCTAGCCTGTATCAAATTTTTATTTTTTCAATAAAAAAAAACAAGCATTCAAACAATACTAATAATAGCGATGCATTCAAACAATATTGATAATGATCATCGTGGATCGTCCAATACAAATCATATCATGAAATAATTAAAAAGAGTCTCAATAATAACGCTATTACATTACAAACTTAATCAGTTAACGTATGATGTCTAACATTTGTCATAATAAAATTAGTAAAATGTCACAAAGTGTCAATGTCTAACAGGGTCCAGTACCATCATTCTCATTGACATCATTGTCATGCTCGTCATCACATACGTAAGTTGGTGGAGTGTGTCCTGGAGGTGGATCGTCGTGCTCCCGATGAAGTCCCATGAGAACCCCTTTGTTGGCTAGGGGTGGGCTATATGTTCGGTGAACCAGCTGACGGGGGTTGCTGGTTAGGCGAAGAGACAAACGTAGATTGGGTCAACTTTTGAAAGCTCTGAAGCAAGGCATGGAGTGTGTGCTTTATCCCAGTTAATTCAGAGGATTGTTTCTTCTCAAACTTGTCCAGCCTTGGCTTCAAGTCAAGCGTCGATGGATCCTCCCATTTCAGGGGGTAAGTATGGGAGCCTGAAGTCCCCGTACTACGTGATCCACTTGGTACGCCATACCATTGACCCTTATTCAGTTTAGCCACTGTCTCCTTCCATACCTATAAATCCATGAATATAGTTAAATTTAGCTATAATATATCTTTCTTATATATATATATATTAGAATATGAAAAGTCAAGTTATTTGACTTACATCGAGCTGGGATGGTCGAGGTAAGGGCATGCCATCAGGAGATTGAGCAGGCGGCTGGGAATCAATGTCGTCCTACTTCTCCTTAAATACGCTCTACAAGTTTTCAGTTTGAAACATCAGCAACAAGAATTAAAATATCAATATTAGAGTTGAAACATAATGAATACTCACAAATGAACGCTCCGCCCTCTCATCAGACCATTTCAAGTCCCCATTCTCATCTTTATAAGAGAAGAGATGGAGAAATGATTGATCCACGGTCGGATATGCCCTCAGTTGAGCTTCCTGTAATAAGATATGTAATATTGCAATCTGATACGTAAAAATGCTATCACTATCAATCATAATTTTGAAGTACTGGAAATACACATACTAACCGACTTGACGTTGTGAGTGAGGTGAGATTTTGAAACCCCTTTGTGGCTGGTCATTCCCCTTCCACCAGAATCTGAAGCCCGATTAGCTTTGTTGACCGTGCTCTTTTTAAGAAAATTGGGCATGCCCCATTTTGCTTGCAGCTCCTGCCAAGCCTCAGATCCGATCCACTCAGGCTTCTTATTTTTATGACGAGCTTTGTTAAGCCTATTCTTTTCAAACGTTTTCCAAATGACGTCATGCTGGTTAGCTCTCCAATGAGAAATGTTAAACTTATACAATAATGAATGAAAAAATATAAAAGACAATTTGTAGATATATCAAGACATACTTGGAATTCGGAGAACCACATGTGTCTAGTTTGTGTAGGGATTTCCTTCCGCCTCTCCCATGCCTCTGTATACCCATTTGTGAAAATACAGGTGATCGTCCTCATGGTCTCCAAGGCATGATTGAACCTAATGAATATATATTAATCATGCATAGACACAACAATCGAGATTTGCATAATTATATCTTAAATAACGAACAAAAATAAACTTACTCATGTCCTCGTGAATAAATAACGGGCTTTCGATCAACTCTGTTATTATCAAAAGTCTCAGTAGGCATATCATCACTAATCGGCCCGTTTTTGCTCTGGCTAGATGTGTGTTGATGAGAGTTATCGTACGGATCATCTCGAAAGTGCAGGTCCGTTGTAAGGGGCATGTGGAGGCCACGTCGATTAGATCCTCCTCCACTACCGGTAACTTTCTCTTTTGCACTCAAAACAAAAACATCACATAGCAAGAACCGTTTTACATTCATCTCAAAAAAATCTTTATTTTTTTAGTTTTTAACATTTTACATTACATTAGGTAATCAATCACAAGATTTGTATTACAAGATTTATTGCCTACTACATCTATATATGTTCACAAACCAAGCAAAATATTAATTCATAGTAATTTTTAGACTTCTTCATCTTCGTCTTCTTCTTCATCATCATCACCATATTGACTCATATTTTTGTCATCCTCCTCATCATCTTCAAAGTCAGAGTTGAATTCTTTTTCGTTATCACTTTGACCCATTTCATCAACTTCTACATTATCATTGGCAACGTGTTAAAGGTATAATTGGTTGACCTCTTCTACAGCACCCGTACAATCAACAAGATTACCCGTCGGTTCATTATCGATGATACCATTCATTGTTCCAGATGACTCTTGGAACGGGTCATGAGTAGTCTCTTCATTCACGACTCGACATGGTGGTCTTGTTTTGATAATAAACTGCCATTGCGATTTATCTCTTCTAGTACTGGGGTAAGGGACATAATACACTTGAGACGCATGTTGTGCAAGTATGAAAGGGTCATCTTTTGGATATCTCTCATTAATTTTTATTTCAGCAATGTCATATTTTGAGTGTACCTTGATACCCTTATTCGATACCGAATCATACCAAATACATTTGAACATCACAACCCCTTTTTGAGGCACGCCGGGACATTCTAATTTGATAACTTCCTTTACTATTCCGTAAAAGTTTTTACCCCCGTCACTTATTACACAAACACCAGAATTAGAGGTCTTCGTATGTGGGGTCATATCGTCCGTATGGAACATATATCCATTACTATAGAACCTGTTGAAGGTCTTGAACTTCTTTATTGGACCCCAAGCCAAATCGAGCAAATACTGATTTTCAATATTATTTTTTGGATTATTCGCCTACATATAAAAATATTTTCAATCAGCGTATTTAATTAAAGATATTTTGTTAAAACCACACATTGTTTTTCAGATATACTATTTAATTAAGTGCTTATGTTGTATAATGAAATACTCACACAGAGCTTAAATCATTCAACAAAATTATTCTCGATGGATTCCTCAACCTGTTGATCAGTTAGATGTGGCTAGTTGTATCAAACGGCTGATCTATACGTCCTACATAAAACGTGAGGAATCATTCAGAGCCATCTACATTCCTCTTAACACATTATATACAAAATGTTGTAGATAGTACTCACTCAATTATGGGAACAACTTCATCACAATTGATGAGTACATGTAAGGTAGCTTTCCTCTACTCATGATCCGTCAAAAAATGTTACTTGTATTTTCTTCCTGGATTTTCAGGTCGTTTGAATACAGGCAAAATGTAAGGTAGCTCATCATCAGAAGATACGTCGTCCTCATTACAACGAGATCTTGTACTTTTGGTATGGATGTGACTTTCAAAATAATAAGAATAAAAGTACGACAACGTTTGATTTAAATATGCTTCACATATTGATGCTTCAACTTTTTGCTCTGTTTTTAACCATTCCCTTTAAGTTATGTAAGTATCTAAAAAATTTGTTATTTTAACTTCTTAAAAATGATAGTTCTTCATAACGTAATTTAACATACGAAATTTGAAATTCATAATAATTTACTTACCTCTCAAAAGGATACATCCACCGATATTGCACTGGGCCAAACATGACAACTTTAAACAATAGGTGTACAGTCAAGTGCTCTATTTACTGAAAAAAATCCAGACAGAAAAATGCATTCCAATTTGCATAAAATGGTGAGAATGTTACTATCCAATTGTAGTAGATTTCCCTCACTTAACTCTGTTGAGCACAAATCTTTAAAAAATTGACTTATTTCAGTTAATGGCTTCCAAATATTCTGTGCGAGTGCGTTTAACTCCATTGGGAGCAAACGTTGTATAAAAATGTGACAGTCATGACTCTTCATACTATACAAGTTAGTGCTAGATTGATCTATACAATTTTCTAAATTCGATGCATAACCTTCAGTATCACATCGTTGTTCAACAGTTTACCATTTGGAAGATACTGTAAATTTAATTCCGGACGCTACAAGTCAAGTGTATCCTTTTCGTTATCCTTTGTTTTGTTTTTTACATCTATTATAGTATTTATTATGTTATCGAAAAAAAATTTCCAATGTGCATTACGTCCAAATTATGGCAGACGAGATTATCCTTCCAATACAGAAATTCCCAAAAAATGCATTGTTTGGTCCAGTTGTGGTCCACACCGTAACCTGGTGTTTTTGAATGTTTTACGGGCATATCGATTATTTTTGATAAGTGCTGCACAAAATTCCATGTTCGACCACCCGTCATTCGAGAGGGAGGCGCATATCGCTCACATGTCCCTCTCAAGAAAGTATATTTATTTTGTCTAGAAGGGTGAGTCTCAGGCAAAAATTGTCTATAGCAATCAAACCACGTCATTTTTCCACCATTCTTCAACCTAAATGATTTTGTATAGTGCATGCATATTGGACATGCTAGTTTCCCACACGTTATCCATCCAGACAACATTCCATATGCCGGAAAGTCATTAATTGTTCACATAAGGGCGGCTCTTAAACGAAAGGTGTGTTTCCTCCAGACATCAAAAGTTTCAACTCCGTCTGACCACAACTCTTTCAACTCGTCAATTAAAGGCTGCAAATACACATCAATCCGATCCTTTGGGTTGCGCGGTCCAGGAATCAAACAAGTTAGAAACATATATGGAGCAGTCATACACATTTCAGGAGGTAAGTTGTACGGACTAATAATAACCGGCCAACAAGAATATGATTTTGATGTTTGGTTGAAAGGATTAAATCCATTGGTATACAGTCCAAGTCTAATGTTTCGCAATTTGGCTGCAAAGTGTGGATGTTTCTCATTAAAATGCTTCCACACTATACCATCCGAAGGATGACAAAGAACACTAGACTTTTTCGTGTGCTCTTGGTGCCACCGCATTTGCTCGGCTGATTTTCTAGAGGCATACAACCTTTGCAACCATGGAATTAGTGGCATGTAGTGCATTCTTTTGTAAGGAACACGTTTAATGCTCCCCGTAAAAGATTATTTAAATCTAGGATGCTGACATATTGCACATGCATCTGAATGAGCATATTCTTTATAAAACAACACACAACCTTCAATGCAACAATCAATTTTTAGAGATGTCAGTCCCAATTTTCTCGTTAACTTTTTGGCTTTATAATAATTGCTGGGGACATAATTGTCAATCAGATTTGATGCTTTTATAAGTTCAGCCATTCTATCAAAACATCCCTGTAGCACATTATAATCTGATTTCAATGTCATCATTTGAAGAATCAATGATAATTTTGTATGTGACTCACATCCTGACCACAAGGCACGATGCGCTAAATTGTTGAGTTTCGTTATTACGAGATTATTCAACAATATGACTCATTCTAGCAGCACTTTGCTCAGAATTCTGCCACGTTCTATATTCATGAAAATCTTTTTGTTCCATAGCATCATAGATCAAGTTTTGATAATTTCTTAACCCTTCTATAGTATTGACATAATTGTAAGTACTTGGACCGACAACGTCAACATTCTAATTTTCTGGAGCAATTTCTCTATGTGCAGTCCAGTACTAATAATTTGGTTGAAATCCATACTTCAGAAGATCATATTTTACATCGCTAACATTCTTGTATTTTTCATTTTCACATTTAAAACACAAACACCTAAAACAACTGTTGTCAAGTTTGCATTGTGGTTGTGAGATTGCAAATTCAATAATCTGATTCAAACCCAACAAAAATTCATTCGTTAGGTCAGTTGGATCGGGCAATAACCAATTGTACATCCAACTTCGACTCACACGAATATTTTCCATTTTCTGTAACAAACATGATTATGTTATTTAGTCACCACTGAAATTCTTATTTAAACATTGCCAACAAACATACATATACTCATCAAAACATATCTTTTGAGCAACATAACACAATGTAACATATGCAACATAACACAATGTAACACCAACATCATTATTCTCATACTGCAAATTCGTTGCAAATTTCAAACATAATACTAACATCATTATTCTCATACTAACATGAAACATAAATTCACTACAAATTTAATACTAACATAACATGAAACGTAAATTCACTACAAATTTCAAATATAACATTACCATCATTATTCACATACTAATAAATTACAACAAATATAAAACGTAACTAATATTATTAAAAACATATAAATACACCAAGATTGAGTAATTTAAAACATACCTTGCAATTTTCGAACCACCAAAACTTGTGAATATATAAAACCTAACAATAATTATAAAAAAATCAAAACAAACAAAAATGTTAGAAATATATTTTAAATTATAAAAAAATTTGCAGTGAGGAGGAAGGGTGGGTTTGGGACTGGAGGGGGGGATGGGTTTGGGCTTGGGGAGGGGGATGGGGGAGGACACGTTTTGGGTGGGAGGTGGGGGGGATGCTGCGCATGGCGGCCACCGGCGTGGAAGCGCTGCCGCATGAGGGTGTGGGGGTTGGGGGAGTGGGGGAGTGGGATTAGGGTTGGCGGGGTGGGAGGGGTTTGGGGCTGGGGGGTGGAATGGCTGGGGGGCGGCGACCGATATGCAGGCGCCACCACGCAGGGGTGGGGGTTGGGAGGGGGGGATGACATACCTTGGGGGAAGAAGAAGAGGGGGGGGGGGATTCTAAGTGTGGCATATATAGGAAGGATTGGCCACGGATTAGCCACGGCTAATTTGGCCATCGATTTAAATCTGGCCGTGGCTAATCCGTGACCACAAAGGCCACCGATCTACTTTAGCCACGGATTAGCCACGGCCTGACCATGGCTAAATTTCATTTTTTTTAGGGTTGGGTAAAAAATTAGCCATGGCTAACACGTTTCAAATTAAGGTTTAGCCACGTTTTAAATTAATAAGATCAATTGAAAATTATAATACCGCCAAATAATTGAAACGATCATCTATAAATCCTTATAATAAATATATATATATATATCTATACATATATATATATATATATATCATCACGAAATCATTAACATTAATGAGTTATATATCACTACTAGTTAAAATATTTATTCGATTGATAATAGGAAATTAAATGAGGGTATATTATTTGTCTTCAAAGAGAATTTATTTAACTGATAATAGAAAATAAAATAACACATTTATCTTCAAATAATGAATTAAATCGAGTACAAATAAAATAATTTAAAAAAAATAATCAGATGGCCATGGCCAGGCCATGACTAACAACCCAGGCCACGGTTTAGCCACGAACTGACTGTGGCTAATATACATCAGTGGCTTCAATAATTAAATTTTAATATCAATAATGCGTTGTTCGATTGTTGATAAAACTATAATATAAGTTAGGACAATTTATCAATTATAAACTTTTAAAATTATATAAAGCGAATTACATCTACCTCCCCTGAGGTTTGGCGAAATTATAGTTTAACCCACATTTTTTTGTAAATTACAATAAACCCCCTATGGTATATTCTGCCTAACAATTTACCCCAACCGTTTATGACCATTAGGGTTCCGTTAGTTTTTGTATGTAAAGTTCCGATAGTACCCTTGAGGGGTTTTTTTGTAATATATAAAAAATATTTGGGGTTGTATGTTATGTATTACATCTTTGTGGGGCTAAAAGTAATAATATTGAAAAGATTGCTCTGTTTTCCGACAAGTTTTTCGGTGAACTTGAAGCGAGTCTTAAACTTTTCGACATGGAAAACACGTTGGTGAGGTCAATTGTGGGCTAGAGTAGGTTTTATACATTTTTCGTTCATCACTTATAATTATTACATATCACAGGGAGTTATTGTAATATACACAAAAAAAATGTGGGTTAAATTGTAATTTCACCAAACCGCAGGGGAGGTAGATGTAATTTGCCCTATTTAATATTAGCAAAAAATAAAGGGCAAAACGGACTTTATGCACTTTCCGTCCATCACTTGTAATTATTTCATACCACATGGGGTTTATTGTAATTTACAAAAAATCGTGGGTTAAATTGTAATTTCGCCAAACCTTAGGGGAGGATAGATGTAATTCGCCCAATTATATAATTAATTCGTACAACTTAATAACAAACCATATGTGTAAATGAAACTCGCGTGCGTACTTATTTTTAACACTCTAATATTGTGATATTATAATATACAATTGTAAAACTTAAATTGAAAAATTAGTTCGATCAATACAACATTATAATTAATATATATCATCAAATTATTTAAATGACCATTCGTCATTCCAAATTATTGTTATATATATGTGTGTGTATATTTATATATTGATTGTCACTCAATCATTAACATTAATCAGTTATATATCAATTTAATTGCAAGATTTATTTGACTGATAATAAAAAATAGAATAACAAATTTATCTTCAAAGAACGAATTAAGTCGAGCACAAATAAAATAATTAAAATAAAATTAGACCGTGGCTAATCCGTAGCTAAGCATTCAAGCCATGGTTTAGCCACAGTCAGGCCGTGGCAAATATACATCGGTTGTTTTAATTTAACATTACCCTGAATTTTTTTTTTTTTGTGATAATATACATTGGTGATAAAACTATAATATAAGTTACGATATTTTATCAATTATGAACTTTTGAAATCACACAATTAACTCGTACAACTGATTAATAAGTAAATATATATGTAAATGAAACTCGCATGTGTCCATATATATATACGCACTTATATATGTAGTATATATATATATATATAAATAATAACACTCTAATATTGTGATATTATAATAAACAATTGTGAAATTTAAATTGAGAATTAGGTCGATCAATATATTTTTATAACTAATATTAGGCAATAATTTAAACGATCACTCGTCATTCCTAATGATCGTTTATATATAAATATATACAATCATTAACATTAATCAGTTACATATCAATTTATTTACAAGATTTATTTGACTCATAATACAAAATAGAATAACACATTTATCTTCAAAAAATGAATTATGTCGAGCACAAATAAAACAATTAAAAAAAAAAGAAAAAGTCATCGCTCACCTGTGGCTAATGGCTACGGATTAGCCACGGTCTAGCCCGGCCTAAATTAGCCACGGTCTAACCATGGGTAATTCGTGGCTAACCAACGCCAGCAAAATTCGTGCCAATTTTTAGCCATAAAAAATAGCCACGGCTTGAGCGTGGCTAATTTAGCCACAGGCAATCCGTGGCTAATTTAGCCACAGGCAATCCGTGGCTAAGTTTATTTTGTAAATTTTTTTGTTATCCGTAGCTATTCCGTGTCTAATCCGTGTTTTATAGCCATGGATTAGACAAGTATTTTTTCCATGTCTAAAATCCGTGGCTATTAGCTGTTTTTCTTGTAGTGACTTAAGCAACTCAATTGGGATTGATCGATTTTGATCGTATCATAATCTAATACGATCTGTGGCGGATTCATCCTGTCGACCGAATCTAAGTAAGATAAAAATAGAAAGTTGTAGAGTTATTAATAATAAATAGGATAAAAAGGGCCCTAGTAATTTACTTTTGAAAGAAGAAGCTTATTTTTTGTTGCTCATTGGCACCGGCCGAGGGTGCATTGTCTGACTCCACCTCAATGTCTTCATCTACTTCATTGTCCGTCAAATCAACAGTATATCCGTGTTTCAAAATATCACTTAGCACGGCACAGTAACTAGGACAGTGCTCGCATGGCTTCTTACGAGGAACCGTATGCTTGGATTTTTCCTTATTCAAAGTGGTCGCCGTTTTAGCCAAGTTTTGAGCTGACTTAGAGGAATGATGTTGGGGGCTACAGAAGGCACCCATATTGCTATCGCCGGTACACCTTGTCAACAACATTCCACATCGTAGCTTCCACTGATTGAGGCATTGCAGCAATATACGACTTAATTTCAGTTAAGCAACTTGTAATATTACTCAAATTGTTGTAAGCAACTGTGGACTCCATATGAGTTCTGTCAGCATTGCTCATTTTTTCGGTGAACATCGAAGTCATTCTTGAAACTTGTTACTCTAACGATTGAACTCGGGGGTTCATTAAGGAGATGTTGCTTTGCACACTGAAATCTTCGCAAGAAGACACAAACTCATTGCGGGCCAGGATTTTGGCGGCGGGATATCCACTTTTGACACTAGACACGGATGATGGCGATCTGAAGTCCCTGTTAGCTTTTGTCCTTGTCCAAGGCATAGATGTTGTGGATTTTTCTATCATGCAAGTGCACGTGTGCCAACAAGTAATATAGAGTGAATAGAGTGTCGAATCCCATAGAGACTTGTAAATTATTGCTAATTTGTTTGAAATTAAACTTCCTATTCTTGTTCTAAATTCAATATGGTGGATAGAAATTAAATTAAACTAATCAAAATAAAATAAAATAAAATAAAAATAGACCATGCAAATAACAAATAGCAAACTAATTAACCAAATTAACTTAAGCCTAGGATTACAACATCCCCCAATATTCTTTTCTTACTCAAATTTCAAAAATTCTTGCAATTATGTGAATTGTTCTGATAACCTAGAGAACGAATTTATTCGTGGGTTTCTGTCAAAATCTCCACAAACCTGTTATCAAATAATGTTATCCTATATATCTATGGCTAGCAAGTAATCAATAACGCATTAAGTTCACTCATTGGGTTACACATTCTTTGCAGGTATATGTCTATCCTTCAAACTAATCGATTTTTGACAAACATAAAATTGAACATGTATTGCACAGTTTATTTTCCTGTTCCTAAATTTCCATCGTCAAGGTATAGATAGGATTCCTAACATTAGATAGGATTCCACAATTGCAAGCAAACAATCCAAACTGGGCAATTAGAATAAATACACAAAATTATAAGAACATAGCAAAACTCATAAAAATGTCATATTAGGTTCAGTCATAATCCTAAAACAAAATATCTAGGTACTCATGTCAACAAAATGCAAAGGAAAATAAAAACTATCCATCAATACAACTAAAATTAAAGTTTAAAGAGAAGAGAAAACTCCAATTGATTGCTGAATCTTCACTTCTTTCACCTTCAATCTTGTGTTGCTTGATGGAACATGGCAAAACTCATAAAAATTTCATATTAGGTTCAGTCATAATCATAGAACAAAATATCTAGGTACTCATGTCAAAAAAATTCAAAAGAAAATCAAAAGTACCCATCAATACAACTAAAATTAAAGTTTAAAGAGAAGAGAAAACTCCATTGGTTGCCGAATCTTCACTTCACCTTCAATCTTGTGTTGCTTGATGGAACTTGAAAGAAAAATTATAATCTAAGCTAAAAACTATGGAAAAACTAAAAGAGAGAATAAAAGTATGAATCCTCTGAGGTTGCTGTAGTTTTCCTCTGTTTATAAGCCTTTAAAAACCCTAATTTGATATCGAATCCTAATTAGGGTAGGAGGGAAAAGTTGCCAAAATTCGCAGCTTGCGCATATTCGCAGATTTTGTGCGTAGGATCACAACCTATGCTATCCAATATATCTATTTTTGCGCAAATTTGCAATTTTGTTGTGCATGATCGCACCTCTTTGCTAAACCAACATTAAACCTCTTAAAATAATTCAAAATACATGGAAAAGCATAATAAATCCATTCAATTAAGTACATAAATATATGAAATTTATGGACTTATCAATAGATACACTGTTGGTAGGAAATCTAATATTAGGAACATCACTTCTAATATCCGGCGTATTCGTATCTGGATCATAACCAACACAACCTTCACAATAATGCACAGACTCATCGCAGGCAGGGAGACGGGACATCCACTTTTGACACTAGACACGGATGATGGCTATCTGAAATCCATGTTAGCTTTCATGTTTGTTCGAGGACTAGATACACTGTCGGTTCGAAATCTAGTATGAACATCCCTTTTATCATCCGGCATATTCATATCTGGCTCGTAATCAACACGACCTTTGGTGTTGGTAATCGGGATCATCAGAGAGGAGCCCCAATATTGATTGTCAATCTCAAAAAATGGATATCAATAACACATTAATTTATTCTGAAAGAGTACCTCACCTTGGGATCAATGAAGAATCCTCCATCTCGAATTTTTTACCTAAGTCATTGGAGCGTTGTTTGGTAAGAAATTGAACCAAGGGTCTTTCGAGGACACCTAATTTGGTTGGTTGGTTCAATCCACCTGTTGTTCGAGAGCGTCCTTGAGAGGTGTCAGCTTTCCTACTTGACAGAGGTTCGCTCGATAGTTTTCTTGGTAAGTGTGACCAAGTTTCTGGTCCAATTTTTGAGCTTTGTAATTTATCGCTTTTGCCTAAAAAAAGAAATAAAGAAAAAAAAATCATTCTAGAATTACTATGCACCAAACTATTACAAGAACCAATCAAATAATACAAAGAACTATACTATGCACCAATTTAAGAATTACTCTTCGGTTAGTATTGTGATTGTGGAACTTGTCCTCGGATTTATGAAAGGTTTGTTGGATCCATCCACTGGTTGTTGGTTCCATCAAATAGATCCACCGAGTCTTTCGAGGACACATGATTCGGTTTGTTGCTTCCATCCACTGGTTGTTAGAGAACTTCCTCGAGAGGTGTTGGGTTTCCTTCTCGACAGAAGTTCTCTCAACAGTTTTCTTGGTGAGCGACCAAGTTTCCAAGTCAATTTTAGAGCTTTGTAATTTATCGCTTTTGACCCTAAAAAAAATAAAGAAAAAAATTCATTCTAAGAATTACTATGCACCAAACTACTATAAAAACCAATCAAATAATACAAAGAACCTTACTACATACCAATTTAAGAATTACTCCTCAGTTGGCAATGTGATTGTGGAAGCTCTAGCGGTTGTCAAGTGGTTAGCAGAGGCGGTAACGAACAAAATACAGGCACACAAGGCATCGAGGGAAGATGTGAGGCACTGATTCCAGCCACACCATTTTCATCCTGAGGAAAAATTAAAATAAGATTTTGAGTCGGTGTGGATTCCAATGTCGAAATTGGATATACTGACGTACTTGAGCATACTACTTACTGGAGGATGGCCACGTGGGCGGTTGAACGACCTTGGGGACAGAGCGGGATAGAAATATCAGGTGCGTACTACATTGCTTGATTAAAAACAATGCTAGAATTTGGGAATTGAGGAGTTACATTGGGAACATACAACGGAGTGGCTGAGGTTTCATTTACATTGGCTGTCGTTGTACTTTAACCACTGACAGTTTGTTGCGAAGAAGTTTTGTGACCATGCTGCTTTCCGGATACTGCCTTACGTCTTTTAGATGTTCGGCCATTGTTACACTGCGATTCTTGACCCATTCTTTTCGTACAAGTAGCCACCTTGTGCCTCGATTCTTTGAATGGATTCGAATTTTTAGTAAATGTAATGACACATGCAAAATTAGTGCTTAAAAATTTTTAAAAAATGAGGTATTTATTGCACTCACCCACAAACACGACAGTTTTGGAGCCTTTGCTGAGCAGCTCCCTTATTTCTGATTCTCTCAAGATCAAGTACAGGGTGATCTTTAGTTAGGGCAGAGGTGAGGTTGTTAGCCTCTGGCATCCCATCTAAACCATTCTCGATTGCGTTTGAAAGGTCCCTCAAGGCCTTAATTGCTTCTTGGAACAAATTATTCAACTGGATGATATAAGCCATAGATTTAAGCATTCGTTTGTCATCTTAGCGAATCTTTCCCCTTTGGAGATTTGGGATGGGGTATGGGGGAGTAAATTCATAACTCTGCTTCCTGGCAACCTCCTTAAACCATCTTGGGTTTATGCTATTCTTAGGAAAGATGGTCAAACCCACGTACTTCATCCCCGCGATTAGGTGACGACATGGAATTCCATTGCTTTCCAAGCTTCATACAATCACAATTAAAGACACCCATGTTTGTATCAATATGAACATGATATAATCTCCCAGAAGTCATACCGTACTAGGAGAAAATGAAAGTTTTGTTACCATCTCCGAGGTTAACTTGACTCATGGCTCTGAGGCCTTGCTCAACATCGATTTCTTCCCAAATCATATAAAAAATCATTTTGGTACACAGCCGAGCAGCAAGCTTCTCAAAGCTTATTAATGGGTCCTTTTTAATAACCGTACTGAATTGGGCTGACGTATCATGTTTTGTGAAGAAGTTGCTTCAAATTTTATACAACACATGGTTGTCATGTCGAATGAAGTCTGTGAATGTAAAGCTTTTCTGGGTGCAAAATTTAAATAATGACTACATTGATTTACACCATTGGGTACTCCTCATCATGGCAGTGAAATGACCACGAAAGTAGGCTTCATACCAGAGCATCTTCTTCTCATAAACATCAACCACCCAAGGATGATCTTTGAGTTTGAACCGGCATACCAAATTTGACCATTCTTCTTCAAATTCATCTTTGCTAATACATTTTTTCACAAATTTAGAAAATTCTATAACAAAATCTTGATTCTTTACCCTTTGTCTTGCATTAAGGGCTAGATGCCATCTGCATATCCTATGTCTTGCTTTGGGAAATTCTAATTGTATGGCTGCACTCATGGACGAATCTTGATCAGTCATTATAACACTCAGAATTTTACCACCCATTGCCTCTTGGAGATTTTGCAACAACCATCTATACGAGTCGATTATTTCGTTAAATAAAAATGCACCCCCAAATATACAAGTCTTGAAATCATTTTGCACTCTGAAAAATATGACAAGTGGAAATGTGTCTTTTTTGGTGTTATAAGTGTTGTCAAAGGCCAATACATCACCAAATAGATGGAAATCTGCCCTTGACATTCCATTGCACCAAAAAAGCTTAGTTAGTGCACCAGTGTCGTCAATAGTGTACTTGTAAATAAACTCTTTATCATATAGCTTCAAATCTACCAGAAAGCCCAAAGCTATCTTAACATCTCCGTGTTTTGTCATTCTCAGCCTTTCTTTCGTGAGATAGTTATAACTAGCTTTCCTACTAAATAGTAGATGACCTGATCCCCCATGTAATTGTTCTAGGAAATGCATTATTTGATGTGGCCTAATTCCGGCAAAGGTCATGGTACTCAAACAAGCCTTCTCAGCAATAGTCAAGCTGCCAGAATGAAATTGTTGTGATGTAGTTTCTAAATGATAGTTGTGTTTTGTAACAAAACACGTGACCCTATATTTTCAATTAGAACGATCGATAACTATGCGACATTTTGCTGGGCATGCATCTACACCTTAAATCAGGTTTCTTTTCTCTTTTGGGAAGGTCATCTACTGAGGATTCCATGTGAGTGCCTGCAAGCGAGCATATCTATTACCTACTTATAATATAGTCCTCATGTACACTAGTTTTAACTGAAAACCTGTGCATCTTGAATCCGACATCAAGACTATAATTTATGTAGAATTCTTCAGCTTGTTCAATGTTTTCAAAGAGTATCCCTCGTACAATATCCTTGTCCACATTGGCAGACAAATATCCAGTCGAAGTTAGCATTGACCGAACATTATTTGTATCATATTCGCTATTCACCAAAGAAATATTGTCCTTGCCAAATTCTTAGGTCAAATTAAAATAAGTTCACATTAGCAAGATGAAGTAGTAGTCTAGGGTTTATATATAATTCACTACACATATTATCAGACAAGGGGAAAAATGGATACACCCTAATTAATGGAATCGTAAATTTGTCCACTGAAATAAATCTTTTCGGATGTACATTCCTATTCAGAAAGGGGGCAACAAAAAGAGTCCCAAAATATTCACATCAAAAAATAAATAAATAACTAAATTACTCTAAATATGAATTACCAGGGCATAGGACAACAAAACGAGATGACATAGATGGATTTGAGGATCAACAAAACAAGACAACATAGATGGATTTGAGGATCAACAAAACGAGACAACCGACTAAAAAATTTAAACAAAACAAAAATATGCTATATTTTTTTGAGATCTAGTTGTGGACTCAAGGACTCTCCAACTGAGGAGTTTCTATTTGTTGAGGAGGAAGTACCCGCCGCAGGCATGGAATCGTCGGTAGCATCGAGAAGGAAGCCTTCGAGGGAACGCGCCTATTTTTATTTTTTTTTGGGTTGGATGGTGGGGGGGAGTTTATGAGCATTTAAAACATTTGGGATTACATTTTATATAAGCTATGTGAAGGGCATTTCAACCTTTTCGTTGCTCAAACCATATTAAACCTGCGTTGGTGAATCGATTGTAACTAGACACATGTCACTCATCCAAGGGGCATCTCACCCTAGTCAGCCCGGTCCAACTAACCCCGAAATAGCATTGTTTTTATTTTTTTTAATCAACTCAATGTTTAACCCTGTATATGTACTAATGATTTATTTGGTAGGGAAGAAACTGATAGAAAGGACATGGAAACATAGGAAAAGTAAGAAAAATAAATCATTTTCTTTTGTTTCGTTGCGGATGAAAAAGTAGAATGAATGAAAAATTAGTATAAGGCCCATCAATTTTTTTTTCCTTCTAAAATCGGATAAAAACTTAAAGGATTAGACTACGACTACTTTTCCATTTTTTTCAATTCATTTTTCTTTAATCCAAACAAATATGTAAAAAAGTAAAATCCACACCTTTTCTTTCATTATTTCCTTTCCTCTCGTTTTTTTTTCTAAAATTTTTACAAAATTCGTCCTCTAAATTTTGGATGTTTAGATTTTTATCCATTTTGGATGTTTTGATTTTTGTCCTCTAAATATACACAGTCCGAATCCTTTGCTACAAACCGATGCTTCATCTTCTTCTCCACACTATTACATGCCAAGTGGAACACCGGAGGCCTTGTTTGGCTCAAAATTTCGCTTGACTCCCACTAGAGCTCATTCCAGCGTAACATTCCAGCGGAACATTCTATCAGAGGCCGTGTCCGGCATAAATTTCTATCGGAGATCACTCCAGTGGAATTCCGGCAGAGGCCACTATTCCGCTGGAGAATGACATTTTCACGTGGTTTTTTGTGGAGGACACGTTTCCGACGGATTCTGCCGAACTTTGCATTTTCCGACAAAATTTTCGCCGGATTTTTTGGCCGGCTTTCACACGTTTTCCTGTAGTGATTTAGTTTCATAATAAGTACTTTTGTTACAATTTTAGTTTAGGTCTTGCCAACATATTACCAGTTTATGTTTAGAATTATTTCATTAACCCAGATTCATTGATTTCTCTTCTTATTTTTAATAAATTATTAACAAATATATTGTTTTGTTATGTAATATTTTTATTTCATAAATAACTAGTTAAATAAATAAACTTAAATATTAAATCTACTTGATAAAACAAAAAAGAAGCAAAAACAAAATAATTATGCAAAAAAAATACGAATTTGAAAGTGACTTTAAAAAAAAAGCCTCACAAAGTTCAGCCCATGAAAAGCCCAACCTAGGGCCAGCCCAACCTATCATAGTTGGGTTTATGGGTCGAGCTAGGCCCTCCCTCCCTACTTCAAGCTAGGCCTAGGGCTAGGACCACCTTAAGGCGGTCTCAAGCAGGACTGGCCAGCTACATAGCGGGCTTTCACAGGCCTAAGTCATGCCTGTCCGGTTGACACCTTTGCCTAGCATGCAAGAATGTACAAGTAGGAATCCAAAAAAGTTTGTTAGGCTTCCCCCTATAAATACGCCTACCATCTTTGATAAGAGCTAACTAAGTTGATTTATGCATACTTATGTTGTTTTAAACGCACTTTCTCGTGAGAATACTCCCCATGCTTAAGCACACTCTATTCACTTTACATTGCTACTCATGGAATTCTTCAACTTTTGGAAACATTTATTGGCTTATTTGTGTATTTCTTTCATTAAACACACACTGACTTTATTCAATAGAGGTCTAACTCTATATTGTTGTTTAAGTCCCCCAAAATTTACAAGGTGCTTCTCTAAGGTCATTGGGGCATTGTTCCTTTATGTCACAAAACTTTACATGAGACCTAGCTCGGACTAGGCAGTCTTGTTGGAAAACTCAATCCCTAACCTTAGAGTTTCCCCCGTACAAAATCTCTTGTTGTCCAAGTTTTGGTACGCACCAAGTGGTGCCGTTTGTAGATCATACACCCTCACTTCTGCTTGGAAACCCCAAATCGGTATATAATATATCCATTGTTAGAGACCTTTCCAATCCCAAACCCCAAAATCAGTTTCCAATCTTTCCATAATGCAAATAGCATCTTAGAGACAACCTTGGAACCCAATATAATATATACATTGTTGTCTTGAGGGCTTTTCTCCACAGTGATTTAGGAAGATTGGAGCTATTGAGCATACTCCTTTCTATGTCCAATAATGTCCTTTTTCTTTTTTCCACTACATCCTTTTGATCTGGTGAGCCAGGCATGAGCTATGATACCGTGGTCCTCTAGATTCTTGGAAAATGGATCAGGTGCTTGTCCACTTCCCATATACCTGCTATAATATTGACCTCCTCTATCCGACCTCACAATTTTAATATGTTTTCCACATTGTTTCTCTATGTAGCTTTCTAAACCTTAAATGCATTAAGCGCTTCATGTTTATTATAAAGTAGATAGAGATATATATATTGTGAATCATCATCCATAAAAGTTGGTGGGAATTATTTTTAATATGTTACAACTCCTTTTGACACACGCTTTTATTGGTCTGCTTTCTCTTTATTCCCTTCACACATGAATCAAAGTCAGAAAATATCAGGAGTGTCAAGAACTCCATCATTTACCAACCATTTGATTTTCTCTACGGAGATATGTCCCAATCATAGATACCACAAAATAGAGGATTTCTCATTCATAACACAATGTCCCAACAATGAAACTATAAAAAACATTATTATTCAAATGGATTTTGAAAAAGCTATCTTCTATTGTACATTTTCCAACAATGATTGGGTTTTTCATTAAAGTAAAAGTGATAGTGTAGAAAAATTAAATGAAAAACCAAAAGATACAAGTCTTGAAACATAAATCAAATTTCTAGAAAAACTAGGAATGTGAAAGGTTTGTTCCAAATTCAAAACAAAAACCAGTGCTTAATACTACCGTAAATTTTCCTACGGCTTCCATGTGTGAACTCATCCGAGTTTTAGTATAGATGCATTATACACTTGTCATTGGTTTCTTTTGGATCTTGCATGGTATTGGAAACTAATGATGTCAAAACTTCGTCAATGACCTATTTTTGAGAAGAAGGTGATCCACGTGATGATCGAGGAGGATCTGGCCTTGTGGGAATACTGGTTTGAGTCCCCAACCTATCAAGAGATGAACACACATGAGCATAGCTGGAAGTGCCTCTGGTGAAGGCCCTCTAATGCTCAAGTCAACTTAAAAATTGACTAGAGAGAGGATGCTTTAGGAGAGTAATAGTAAGCATGTATAATGCATACATAATATGGCTATCAAGGGGGGCATTTATGGTAAGCCCAAATATTTGGGATTAGGGTTGAGTAGGCGACAAATACGTTTAGAAAGTAGGGTCTAGGTACCAAAAAGAGGTTTCAGGCTATATTGAAGGGTGCAAAGTAGGTTTAGGCATGGCAGGAGACAACTTGGAGTGCCAATGTATGGTGGATGGAAACAGTTGACAAATCAGTGCTCGATTGTTAATTTTGTCCTTAAGTAGAAATTGAGGTTGAGGAGGCCATCAATCCCACCATGAGGAGACCAAGCTTGAGGAGGGAGATAACCTCGAGGAGGCTATCAAGTCCTCATATTTGAGGAGGGAGATAGCCTCGAGAAGGTCTTTGTGGGTTGTCCTAAAGTACCCATATCAAAAACATGGATTGTTGAATGAGAATCAACCTACCAAGTGTTATGAGATACTTCAACCATATTAGATTCAGAACACACTATAATATAAGGCTACCTTTCTTTTCAAGCCAAGCCTTTTGCTTAGCATAAGAGTTCATCATATGTTCATTCTTTTTGCAGAAAAAGCAACTAACCAACATCCTTTTTCTTTTCAAATTAGGACCAATGCCCTTGTCTTTTCATTTCTCTTTATGAAATTGCTTTCTTTGTTGATTCATAATCAAATCTGCAACTTCACCTGCTTCCTAATTCAGCATTCCCTCCTCTTTTATGCATAGCTAAGAGTTCATTGATTGACTATTTTTCTTTCTGAGTGTTACAAAATTTTTTGAAAGATACATACAAAGAAGAAAGTGAGTTCAAAATGAATTGCACCAAGAATAAATCATATACCTCAACATCTAGGCGCTTGAGCAACTATATCTCTCATTTGCATAATGTGGTCATGCACCCCTTTAATGTCAGTGAGTTTCATAGTTTTCAATTGTGTAATTAGCGTACTTCCAAGTGACTTATCGGAAGACTCAAATTGTTTACCAATAGCCTTCGTATAGTCATTTACTTTCTCGCACTCGGGTATAGACCCACAAATGCAAGACCTTACAGTTGGATTTGATGTACATCATGCTTAAGCGATTGAAGTTCTCCTACCACTCATACAAAGCAATCTCAGTAGGTGTGCTAGCATTCATGTGTGAGGGAAACTCTTCCTTATGAAGAGCATAGTCAAGGTTCAAACAACCCAAATGTAGAAGGACTTTGTCCTTCCATTCCTTGTAGTTTTCACTAGTTAATAAAGTACATTTCGCTGAATTTTTGGACAGTACAAGAGGGCAACCACTACTAATTTGAATTAAGTCAATATTCATGCTTACTAAATAGAATTAGATGCACACAACATCACATCTTTAATTGTGTGCTCACCAATTCAAGTAATAAAAATTAGGGATAAATATTTTTTATCCTCCAAACTTTTTGTGTTTTTGGACTTTACCATATGAACCTTTTTTTTTTACCATTTGCCATCTAAACTTTGCATTTTTTTTATACATTACATTTTTCGGTGGAACTAAGGGCAAATGCATCATTTCAGCTGATTAAAGTCACACGACATACATGTGAATGCCCTTAGATGGTAATATGTAAAAAACTCAAAGTTCAGATGGCAAATGACCAAAAAAAAAAGTTTATATGGTAAAGTCCCAAAATGCGAAAAGTTTGGAGGGTTAAAAGTATTTATCCCATGTAAAATGATGCATTTGCCCTTACTTAAAGTCACGTGACGTGCATGTGATGGAATCCCGATGGAATATTCAACCGAAAAATGCCCTTAGATGGTAATATATAAAAAAACATGCAAAGTTTAGATGGCAAAAGGTAAAAAAAAAAAAAAAAAAGTTCATATGGTAGAGTTCAAAAGCACGAAAAGTTTGGATGGTAAAAAATGTTTATCCCTAAAAATTAAACATGAATTTCGCAGCATCAAAATCTCCCTGTGGGCAAAGATTTTAACATATAAACAATTCATGTAATCCTATATGATGAGACTAGAAACAGTTCATATCTCTCAATGCTTGTGGACTAATTAAGAAACACAAATAATATCCATTCCATCCAAATTAAACATGCACATGAAATTATCCCCCTGTGGGTAAAAACAAATTATACATACATATCTATTTACGATTGATGTCGTCAATGTTTTGAAAATTGGACAAGACTAGCCGGTACGACCGTTTTAGCATGTGATTGGGGCCTAGTCCGGTTTAGGGACTCAAACGAATCGAGCCTTTTCATGAGCTTGACACACCGGCTCGATAATAGTTGGAGCTCAAATTCAAATAATCTGAATCGAGCCAAGCTCGAGCTAAACATGTATAAGTTTCAAGCTGAACTCGAGTCAAGTAATTCTTGTTTGTAGGTGTAGACAAATTAAATTTGTGTCCAATTAAATGGTGAAACACGACAAATAATGTATTAAATCTCAATATTATATTTTCTATTTTTATATTGGAGATTTACTTAAATTTAATTCCTAAATAAAATAGTTAATTAATTGATATTTCAATATATATTTTCTTGGCCAGTCAAACGGTGCCAAGTTTCAAAATACAATATTTTGCAACAAAAAAATAATATCTTGCAAACAAATTAGGTAGATATTATTGTTTTGCTAATGAAAAGTAATATCTTGTGAATAAAGGAAAGTTGGGTATTATTATTTTGACAATTCAAATGACATGTTTTCATTAAGGGAATTAATTGCTTGCAAATATGGACCGGTCAATCGAATTGCGCTACATCCTCAAATAAACATGGCAAGAGACTATTTCCCACACCCACAAAAGGGATCTTCTCTACAAGTCAAACATAGATCAAAGCACAAGAAGTCTTCAAAGCAAAGCAAAGGAAATCCCAAAGGTCTCTCAAGAAGATTCGAAGTGATCGAAGTGAAGGTCCCAGTGTTCTTCACGAAAATCATCAAATTCAGACATTAGATCCACAATTCAGGAGCTAATTAGGCGAATCAACATTTTTCCAAGTCAAATACACAACGATCAAGGCAATGTTCCTAGCTTTCTTCATAAAGATCAACCAAATCAAAGTGTTCGATCTGTAGACAATGTACTAAGACAGCAAATTGGCATTCTTACCCAGTTTACATCAAGTCAATTCAACGACGTTCGTTGAAATTCTTGACGTTTGACTTGTAATAAAGCTGTGAAACCTACTAATCATGTTATTGAAGATTGAATCAAGTTCCGAGAAGATCATACCACCAAATCCGCTCTAAAAACATTTGAATTTTCAAAATTCGTGAAGGAAGAATCGAAGAATCAAGTCTAGAGATTGTACACACACTATTTTAATAAAATTCAATAAATTCAATTTTGTACAAATTTTCTTGTCTTAATAAATAAAAGACACAAAATTTGTGTATAGTAGGCTCGCACGCTTTCCTTTTCTAGTATTTATTTTTATATAATTATATATATAATCATAAAAAATATATTGATTTTCGAGTTTGAACCTTCAGCTCGAACATAATAAAATAATGAAAATATTTGAACTTAAGCTCGAGCTTGGGCTCGAGCCTATAACTTATTCATAAATTTGAGCCAAACAATCCAAGCTGAGCTAAGCGAGAACAAGACTCGACCTGAGCTCGAACCTGAAAAAAAGGCCAAAGCTCGGCTTGGTTTGGCTCGTTTGCATCCCTAATCTAGTCCAGACAGGCACATGAAACCAATGATCATTCGAACCATTGAGAACTGGGAAAAACCTCCAAAAAATCGATTCAATCGGTGCCAGTCCATGACCTGATTTAGCGGCTCTTTCCTTTTTTTTCTTTTCCTTTCTTTGAGTGTTTTACCTTATGGAAGAATATCCAAGTCACCTTCAAATTTGTTGTCCCAAATCTGGTTTATAGAAAGAAAATGAATAGAGAAAAAGATCCGCTCCTCGCAATTTGTTTCGTCTTCTATGTTTATAATTTGTAGAAAACCCGTGTAATAAACAATTGGATAAGAGAAAGAGGGCCTATTTAAATTAAAGTAAGCATTGACTGAATTTTCTTTCTCTAATTGATTTTCTTCTACAATAATTTGTTTTTTAACCTTTTTTTCCTTTTTATTTTATCTTCTCGCAACCCAATGGAAAGAAATATTGAAGAGTTTAAAGTCTCAATCACATCTCATTTTATTTGTTTTAAATCACATGAAATTTACTAGAATCTTTCTAAAATTAATTTATATTGAGCTTTCTAAAGTGAAAAATACATGAGATGAATATTTTTTATTTATTTATGTTCATGAGGTTTTGATATATGAAATTTCATTTTAAGGATTTTTTATTTTTTATTTTTCCTAGCATCTAATACTAGTGTTATTTATTCAAATAAAAGCATAGTTGAACATTAGAAAGTAATTTTGTTCTTTATGAGCTAATATGTTAACATAAAAATTGAACAATGTTGTGTCATAATTGAGAAGAATGACTAGAATTTTGGCAAAAAGCTTGCTTGATTTTTATTTTTTTTCATTATTATTGGTCTTTTTCTCATTTATAATGTATTTCTAATATTTTTATATGAATAATTAATATAATAAAAATTATTATTAATTTATAATATCATACCGGTTGTGTCATTAGTCGAACTGGTTAAACCGGTAATTAGTAAGGCCACTAATTCTATATTCAGCCTGGTTTTCAAAACATTGGATGTCATTATGAGCCATATGTGATATTCATATTTATCAAATAAATTCGAAATGCATATACTTGAAATTAAGGATGATGTGGCTACTCCCCAACAATATCCATCTCACATGGCATTTCACATGTGCACTAAGACAAATACATGCACATTTAACCTTAATGAATATAATCAAAGTTAAATTCCAACAATGATAATTATATTAAATTAAACAATAGCTTTGAATATCAACAAATAAGATATTCGCAGGGGTGATTTATTCAAAAAATATAAATATGATTGCAACAACAATTTACATATAACACAATAGCCAAAAGCAATTGAACAACACTGAATACCAATAAAATTACAAGAAAGTTTAGTAAACTTCTCGGTATTTTCAATTGTATTGCAACGACTAAATCACCAGGATGAATCAGTTAGCCTTAAAGAAATATTTGCTCCAATAATCGGTGCAGTGGGTGAGCGATACTTTTTTCAAGATAAGATAGTTTAGAGATTCGTTTCAACTCGCACTACTACTTTGAATCTTACTTCGAGAGCTAATCCACTCTATATTATGTGTATGCGAGTAGGTACGTGAATATAGAAGTACCAGAATAATATTTTGTTCTCACAAGACTAGGGGTGTATTCAGAGAATAAATCTCACACTGATCTACTCAAAGAGAAATAATATCTGAAATATTTCTTTTGTATTTTGTTGTGTTCTTTCTACAGGACATGACAGAAAATACAAGATATTAATGTCAGGAATTAAATCTGAAACCTTAACCGCTATAACTGCTTGTAGCGTTTCAAATAATTAAATCTGAATTTGTAACAAGTAACAGCAGTTAGTTATTCAACAATCAATTATCGTGCATTAATGCTCTATAACCGTTAACTGTTTCAGACAATTATGATGCGCATTAATATTTTGTAACGGTTAAAATTAAGTTTAAATTTAAAATTTAAATGTCATTCTATGACTAGTTCAATAAAAGATATGAAACTTTAACCGCTATAACTGCTTGTAACGTTTCAGATAATTAAATCTGAATTTATTACAACAAGTAACAGCCGTTAGTTATTCAGCAATCAGTATCGCGCAATATCTATTTGAAACAGTGTTTCAGATAATTAAATCTAAATTTGTAACAACAAGTAGTAGCCTGTTAGTTAATCAACAATCAATATCGCGCAATATCGTGTATTAATGCTCTGTAACCATTAACTATTTTAGACAATTAATGCTGCGCATTAATGTTTTGTAACGGTTGAAATTAAGTTTGAATTTAAAATTTAAATGTTATTCTAGGGCTAGTTCAATAAAAGATAAGACTGAGGTCTTGACAATTCGCCCCAACACCTGCTGTTGTGGCTGCGTGTGTGGTACTTAGTTGATTAGTTTAAACTTAATCAATACTTAACCATATATATACAAGAATTGTTAAGTTTAAATATCCCAAGTGGGATGTTTGCATTTATCCTTTAACAGACAGATAATATTTAACATGACTTTATCTATGGATTTACATCAGAAATAGATTCATCCTAGATTAATTCCTATAAATGTTATCACAATTTAACCCATCTCCAAAAGAAATTCTAATAATATAATCAAATCCAGTGGTAATCATAGCAAAAATAATAATAATCACTTGTATAAAGAATAATATTCACATTAATATTATTCATGGTGATCAAAATAAATGCTTACACATGTTTGGTGACATCTCAAAAATCGAAACTTTATCATGAAAATATGCTCGACATACCCGCATAATCAAAAATCAGATGAGGCACAAACACTCTATCAAGTTATGACAGGCAAAGGATAACGACTGTCTGATGCCATGTGTTAGAACACTTATAGCCTTAAGGTCAAGTATACAAGTCAATGCATATATGATACATAGCAAATAATTAGACACCTAAGCTTGTAAATGGATAGGCTTTTATCCTATTCTGATCATATTTTCCAATAAAGGTAATCCTATACCCTATATTATTTTTAGGGTGTGAATTTAGACCATACCTGATCATTTTTATTTTTATTTTTGTCTTTCTGTGACTTTATGTCCTTTTTTTTTTTTTATGTTCACACACGCTACACACAGTTTTCACACACACACACACACACACACACACACAATTCACGCACATACACCCACAACACACACACAAAATTTAGAATTTCAAACACACACACACACACACACACAAATATTGAAATTTCACATGGCGCACACAATATACACACCTAAAAATCTTGAAAATTGAGACTTGAAAATTGGGACAAAAAGTTTGCAAATTAAAGTGGTAGTAAGAATACCCATTAGATAAGAACGGGTAAGATCATATCATATCCCATGAATTAATAGTAGTATGAGTTTGGATAGGTATAAGTAGCTTCTAAAATTTTAAGGTGCGGATAAAATATGAGTAGAGAATGGATGGCTTTACCCTACCCATTGAAAAGCCTAGATCTAACATCCATCCATAGTTTTGTTGTCTCCAAAGAAAAATCAAAAGAGTACTTCTAACTTAGTGCAATTCTACATCATTGTATTAGGTCGAAAATTGCATAAGTTGGGTACCCACTGGAAAACTACTCATATAGACTTCATTCGATCAAGGAAGAGTATGCACCAAGTCAAAAACGCAAAAATTAATAGGCCCCTGATAATGAGCTAGGATCATGGGCTTAATTGAGACAAATTGGTTGAGTTATTATAAGGAGCACTTAAATGTTTTAATTACAGAAATTAAAATAAGGCCTCCGTTGAATGATTTGCCTGTAACTAAATCAAACATCGAAAAGATAAACCTGTAGTAGTTAAATCAAACATGGAGGAAGTTTCTACTTGAATATCATTGAGGATGGCCTCGAAGGATATCTAGCAGTAGCAGGTGGGAAACAAGATTAAAAGAATGATTATTAAGCTATACAGCCTGTACTCATTATATATCCAACATTATTTCATCAACGACACATTGCTCTTTAGGGTTAATTACATTGATAATTTTTTTTTTTTTAAATACGTACCTAAAACCACCCATAAGAGCCCCCTAAAATTGTAATTGATTGATTGGAGTCCAAAGAACTAATCCTTTGATGAGCTAGCCCAATCCACCTCACAAGAGCCCACCTTAAGTTCCAACCGTTTGATAATCCTGTTGTCGACTTTCACTTAAATAGTATTTTTTTAATTTTAATTTATGTAAAAAATATATAATTAATAAATAAATAAATAAATTTTTAATAGAAATCGACAATGACAATGTCGACTTCTATTAAAAAATTAATTCCTAATAACATTTATTTTTCCAAAATTGGATGTCGACTTCTTTTATTTATTTATAATTTTTTTTTTTTTTTTTTTTTGTTTTGAAAAAATGGGAAGTTGAATGAAGTCGACAACATTCATTCATGTTGTGGACTTCATTCAAAGAGCTAATGTGTATTCACAATCTAGATCTCATCGAGAAGCAGCTGGACAAGCATTAATAAATTATTTTTTTTGACAATTTGTACAATAGCGAATGTGCCACCTAATTTGATTACAAAGTGTTAGTATTTCATTTTTAAATTGAGTACACTGAAATTAATATTTACTCACTTGAGCTGCCATTTTCTCATTACAAAATTTTTGTATGAATTAGTGTGATAGTGTCCGATCCAGATTAGTCGGTCAATGAATCGAAATTGGGTGGTTAATTAAGACTGAAAAAAAAATAATAATAATAGTGGAATAGGATAATTTTAAGTATAGAAAGATTTTAAATATATATGATATTACAATTATAACCAAATTTTACTTCAAGGATTTAATAAGCAAAAGGGTAGGTTTGGGCATTTAAATTTTGATGTGACACCAAATAGGGTTTTTTTTTTATAATAATATAGATTATGTTTAAAAAAATAATTAAGTATAAGGAGTAATCAAGGAGTAAATATAAATATGTTTGAAAATAATGGAGTTAGGATAATTTTATTATAGAAGGTTTTAAAATAAATATTAGATTTTAATTATAACCAAATTTTACTTCAAGGACTTAATAAGTAAAAGTGTAGTTTTGGGCATTTAAATTTTGGTGTGACACCAAATAGGGATTCTTTTTATAATAGTATATATATATATACATATATATGAGCAAAATGCAATTTATTATCCTATGTTATGCTTAATTAACAAAAAACATATGAAAAAAACAATTTAAAAAAAACCTCATATTTTCAAAAAAGTTGTATAAAAACCCTGAACATATCCAGTGTATGACACAAACCTTGATTGTGAAAATTATTGTATTTTGGCTAGTAAAATTATTTTTTTACTCTTACTTTTTTTTATTCCCTTTTCATTTTATCTATTTTTTCAATTAAAAACTATATCGTTGCGTTTTTTCAATACAATTTTATTTGTTTGTATGAATTAGCGATGTAAGTGACTTTTGAATAAGAAGGGCATTTCCTATGTTAAAATAATTAGAAATATATATATATATATATATATGTGTGTGTGTGTGGGTGTGTGGGTGGATAAGGCTTAGCTCAACTGGTAAAACTGAAACCCCAAGGCTCTAAACGCTAAGGTTTTGGATTGGATTCCCCACTAATCATGTGTGGGTCCTTATTTATGATGGAATTGTTTGGTTTGTAAATAATTTAGTTTGGAGCTATAGATATAATTGAATAATATGTACTCTCAAAAAAAGAAAAAATACGTCATCCACAATTAGGTTTATATATATAATAGTTATTTTTCCTAATCTTGACAAACATAACATTTTCCGCAAACTTACTTTTGATGGCTTACTTTAACACCCTTTTTACAAAATATAACTACTACATATGGCATAAATCAGAAGAAACATTACAATTGTAGCACTCTTTACAAATATGAACATTACTAGGGCACAATATTGATCGTTTAAAAAAATTTTACCAATATCATCATTTTATTTATTCATTTTAATTCAAAAAAAAAATTGTTCAATTAGAGATCTCCATTTGCGTCTCATAATTATTCAAAACAGAGATAAAGCGCTACCTGTAACTATAAAAGATGGAAAGAGAAATTGATAATTTAAACATTTTGGATTGTAACTAGCACAATATATTATTTTCGTAGCCTCCCTTGGTTTAAATCAATTGTTATGCCAAAAATATCAAGCCTTTAGATGGGCTGGAGAACAACAAGCAACATCTCGCTGGAGAGGATAGCGGCCTTTTCAGTTTTTTCCTCTATTTCTCTCACTTTCTTATACTGAAGACGACTATGTGGTCATCAACTTTGCCTTTCACATCACCCCCAACAGTGTAAAATTTTAGGCCGCTGAAATTAACGCTCCAGAGTCGACTTCAGCAACGGCTACAAATTTCTCGTTGGATTTCTAGCCGCTAATCCGATGGCTGAAAAAATTTGGGATAATTGCTTTTTTTATCTTCTACATTTAGAATATTTTCGATTTTGCCCTCTCCGTTTATAAAATTTTTCAATTTTGTCCTCTCCGATTATCAATATTTCAATTGTCATCCGATTTTGAACACAACTTCTCGCCAGTAATGACATGGTGATTTTCTGGCCATTTATGATCATGACCGGAAAAATCACAATTTGCAGCCAGAAAATCGCCACATCATCAGATGAGAGGTTATGTCAAAAATCGGACGACAATCGAAATATTGATAATCAGAGAGGACAAAATTAAAAAATTTTAAAACGAAGATGGCCAAAATAAAAAATAGGCTATATCTAAATGATATAAATTGCAATTATCCCGAAAAAATTCTACACCTTTAAAATGCCCCCATCCCCGCATTTCCAAACATCCCTCAATTCCGTATTTCTTCTCCTCATTTTATTTTATTTCCTCTATTTCTCTCACTTTCTTATATTATTTGCAAAATATTTTTATATTTTTGTGATTCAATTTTACATTATTGTTATATTGTTTAATTTTTTTTGATAAAAATATATTCACCATGTTATCTATAAAATGGAATATATTGGTTTTGCTATACCTTACTGAGGGATCAAATAAATCATTAAAATTGTAAAAAATACATCATTTAAACTTTGTAATGTATTAAAAAAGTCCCAGTCGTGTCCTAGCCAGGTCGGACACGTCCGATATCACGTCGGATTTTTTTCTTTTTTTTTTTAATTTTTGGACACGTTTTTACCGTGTCGAACACGTGTTGGGGCCGTGTCGAAGCCGTATCTATGTCCGACACTGTACAGGGTTATTTTTAGATGTGTCTGTGCATCATAGGCTACACCACAAAATATTAGGCATCATCAAACATTCTCTTTCTTTACGAATCCGTATTCCACACTTAAAGTGTTGCAAGTGTTTGTTGGAATAGAAGCAGTTCCCCAAATCCACATGCGTATGCGCTGTAAACCCCCATATAATCTAGTGCTTCAAGTACTTTGTCGTGGAGTTACAAACCGCCTTGATCAAATATTTTGTTAACCCAGCATCTAACTCTAACGGTTGCGTCAAGACCTACAAGACCGTCAAACAATCATTGAGAAATGTGATCTTTTTGTTCACATAAAACATTACCCTCTTCTGGTCGATAGTAAAAGTTGAACCTATCCAAATTCATCCTGCAAAAAACACGAAAAATAAACTATATAACTACATTATTAATACTACAAAAACCCACAGGGTCATTTTTAACTACAAAAATACATTATTAATAAATTATAAAAAGTACAAAAACCAACCATATCACAAAACATATCTATATTAATAAATTATCAAACAAATATAAAAAAAAATATCTATGCTAAACATACATGAAAATACCACAAAAAAACTACCACCAAAGTCAAACCATGTCATGGTCGACCAAAATCGACCATGACATGGTTAACTTCTTTATTATCACACAAGTCGACTTGGTGCACACAAGTCGACTTGGTGTGGTCGGCTTCCAAAAAACATAAATATCCCATATTCTCCACAAAAAATTATCCTATAAAACTACATTATCCCCATAAACCAACTTTTAATAGCTCCAAAAACTACATTCTTTTTTGCGTATCATAAAACAACTATTATCTACAAAAATCACATTCTATAAACTACTATTTAAATATTTCACAAGGAATAAATTACTCTCAAAGTAATTGCAATTACTAAATAAATTTATCAATATATACAACAATTTATTCAAACAAAAAATTTAGAAAACATGCAACTGAAATCATTTAACTTATCATCAAAATTTATTTAATAAATTTAAATATAAAAAAAAAGTACCATATTATGTTTTTCCTCTAGTGAAAATTTTCCACAAATCAAAAACAAACTTGTAAAAATTATTTTAAGAAAAAAAAATCCTAACTCCTAAAGAAGAAAGGAGTGAAACAATTAGAGGAAAATATGAATATTGAACCTGAATTCTTATAATCAAATATTTGAAGTTTGAAAATAAATAAAAAAAAGATTGAAGAGACTTTACATCTGACGGTGCAGGTCTGTCGTCGTTGCAGTGTTGACTGTTTTTACAATTGCCGATTGGCGACAGGCTCGCTAAAAATTAAAAAAAAATTATTTATATAGAAGTCGACTTTATGTGAAAGTTGAGTTCTATAAAAAAAAATAATAAAAAAAATCTGTTAACAGTATTCTGTTTTTTTTATTAAAATTGACTGTGGTTGACAAATCTCAAAAATTTCAGATTAAGAAGGTAAAGAAAACAGTCTTTTGGATAACAAAGGTAAAAATTTGGAGGATTGGATGTGGAATCCCATCAATAATTTTTCTACGTCAGAGGATTACATTTTAGCACTATGGATAACATGTCAGAATTGTTCCTTTCTTCCTAAATAAATAAATAATGAAAGAAAAAAGGAGGAGAGAGAGAGAGAGAGAGAGAGTGGGGTTGTTTCCTTCCTGTTATGGATATGATGGAATGTCTAACATCATGAGTTCTGCCCAACTTATGATACAGATAGACAACGATTTGGATTTTGGTGCTAAACGCAGCCCACCATGGCAGATAATAATACACACAGATAATGTTTCTATGATGTGTCACATTTTCTTACACATACACAGTCATAGTCTGGAAAAATCTATTTGAAATTCTATGATGTGTCACATGAGTCTACTCGTGCCATCATTACTTTAACATCACACACCCGGAGTTATTGATATATGACATCAAATATGCTTCACACTCCACATAACAATAGATATTTATTCTAATTTTTGAAAGTTAAAAACTTTTTAAGGAATAGGTGGGTGTAATATAGTATTATAGTCAAATCAAATAAAATACCTTGAGTTTAAATATCGGCACCACTTATTTGTGTGTAATAATGAAAAGAAATCACGTCCTAACCGTAGTAAAAAGAGCACCACCTATATGCAAGTTTTCCTTTCATCTTTGGCGCCTTCATATATATATATATATATATATACATGTACTTTTCACCAAGGAATGTAATCACGTTTTCCTCCATCTTCATCATAAATTCATCTCCCCGACTAAAGATTTCTAATTTATTGACTTTCGACTTTAACAAGTTAAACTTATAGATGAGACAATCATTTAATACAATAGATAAATTGGACGTTGTAATCCAACAAGATATAAAGGAAAAAAAAAATAGAAAAAAGAAAAGAAAGGCAAACTAATTGTATATTTATACATAATGAATAACTTGTCGAGTTCCAAACATTAAAAAAAAAAAAAAAAAAGGCAATCCACTATATATATCTTGACAGAAAAACAAAAGAGAAGACATGAACAAAATTTTCCATCTCATCAAAATGATGATGGCATATATTGCAAACCTACCCCAGCTACAGCAGGTATTCTTCTGCTTGATCGAGAGGATACACCAAGGCACTAGAAAAATTAAGTGCCTTTTGGAGCTTTCGCTGATTGAATATCTCGACTTCAACCGAGAACATTGAGCTCACAGGTCGATGATCTGATAGCCTTATCTCTGCGCGCTTGTAGAAAAGCTGTTTAATGCCTTTCCCGAACCAAAGTATACGGTCACACCTGCAAAATATATACATAGTTTTCTGTTAATACACCGCTACGAGGTGGCTATATGCAGTTCACGACATAAATTTTTTCCAAATTGAAATAAAATAGCTGCATTTCGTTTCAAGAAAAAGAACAATATATTAAGTGACAAAATAAAAGTTATCACCGATTACAAATAGTAAGTGCCGACAGATTTTGTTTCATCATGTCAATGACTTTCACAAGGATGCAGTATCAAAGTTGAATTTCAGAAAAAACATCACTTACCAGGCCGGAGATCTCTTCTTTTCACCTTCTTTTGGTTGTTCTCCTACATATCGATCAGAGTTGATATCGTACTTATATGTGGGTGCAAAGTTTATTATCCCTTCTTTCCATCCCTCAAATACGTGCCCGTTTCGGAGTTCTTTGCTTAACTGCATTTCATGATTTTCCTCGTATATATTAGATTATCTCATCTAAATATTAATTACATTTTATACATATCCAAGCAAAAGAAAAAACAAAAACATAATGGTTTATGGTCATCAATTTCCTCTGCAGATTTGTCTGTGACCAAGTGGAACTATCTTCAGCTACAAACACAATGATTTGATATAAAAATTTATCCACTTAAAATGCTATCAGAAGCATAATAATAACAACAGTGGTTAAAGAAATGGAACCACCAAGGAAGGTAATTGATCTATCGAATAAATTACAATAACCTCCCCTGTAACTATGTAAAACTACACAAACTTTCCCTTTTAGTTCTAAAATTACGAATTATTCCGTTTTGATTATGGAAATTTAATCAAAATTAAAAAAAAATAATAATAATAAACTTGGATAACATCATCCATACATGTAAAACCAATTTGAAAAGTTCGTTGAAATTTGAATTATAATATCTTTTAACTACGTAATAATCAACAAAAGAGGGTAATTTTAAGGTCGAAATATGTTACAACTTATGTGTAAATTCAGAAACCAAGAGGGAATATTTGTATAATTTTATACAGTTACAGGAAAGGGTGTCGTAGTTATTGCTTGATCATCTCTAATTCTCTATAATATCACTACAAGTATTTATTATACCTGATCATGGTTGAGCAGTTCAGCCCACTGCTTTCTATCAACAAGCTTCCTCACTTCTGCGTCCAACATACTGATGCGATAATTCAAATCTCCAAACCAGAATATCTGACTGATAATAGAAAAATTGGCTCATTAATCAGTGTAACATAAGTCAATAATACATAAGATTACACACATTTAACTTTGGAAATTTAATTAAATTCAGGTGATTATTAACTAGATAGTGCACTTACTCATGAGATGGAATTGTCTGGGGCTGATCAATATCAAAGACAGACGAGAAATGAGTCCTTCTTATAATCTCAAGAACATCAGAATTACGCCTTTGCTCAGCCCCGTATTTTTGACCAGAGGTTAAGTGAGAGCAAACGAAGCACAGACGACTTTGGAAAAGAGACATACTAACAGAAACAGATCCCTGCATGTAGAACCCATAGAAAATTGTCATAATTTAGCTCCAACAAATTGTGTTATAAAAAGTTCAAACTTCTTATAGCTTTAAAACCTACAGTCAGTTATAAGAAGCAATAATAATGGTGCCCTCCCCTGGAGCTATATACAATTGCACAAGTATCTTCCCTTGTTTTCAGAATTACAGAAACACCTCTAATAACTTATGTTCACTTGACATTCACCTCAGAGTATCCCCTTTTCTTGATTATGAACCATAGTTAAGAGGATATTATAATCCAACTTTCAGTAAACCTTTAAAATTGTTTGAACATTTACGACTGATGTTATCCAAGTCTCTAAATAAACTTTTACAACTTTGATTAAATTCGATGTTCAGAAGGGGGTATTCTGAGATTAAGAGGGGAAATTTGTGAAATAAGAAAAGAAAAAAGAAGGAAAAACTACCTTATTGCCCATGTAGCCCATAAGCCCAACTCCAACTGGAGAGACTCTCAAGTGGTTTACGTGTCGCCTTAACCTTCTGCGCACCCACACGGACACATATATTCCAACCATCTGCTTACTCACAATACGTACATACTTCGGACGTTGAGTTTTCACCTCGTCATTTGAAATTACATTTTTGACCTCCGTCATCTCTACAAAAGAATCTTGTTCCTCCTCCCTGGAGAGCTGTAGATCCAATTCATCATCGGACACACATTCCAGAACTTCAAGCTCATCGTCTTCCTGGTCCATGGATACCAATCCTAAGTTTCCAGAACTACGGTGCATTCTTTTCAATCCAGAACCAATCAACGGGATTTGTTGAGTTGTAGAACTGAGATTTGCGCTGCTTAGCACTCTTCGCAATTTGGACATAGAAAATAGAGACTGAGGCGTACCATCCAATGATTGTTCTGGCCAATCAATATCATACATTCTCTTCAGCTGAGTGTTGTTCTTCACAATGGTACTTATGTCGAGATGGGTGGTGATAATATCACCCGCATCGGCTAATATATCTGAAGCAGAGGAGGTTCTCATAACTGGAGAGGGTGGTGCACTGTAGCTCTTATGTAGAGTTTTTTCAGGTTCGAGTGTTTTATTCAAAGTCTTCCGGATGATGGCCTCCCATTTGGGGATCGGTCGTCTGGTTTCTGCTCCGAGTACATTCCCAGCATTCAAAGGGACCACCTCTTGGAAACTGTGTAACGATGAGAATTACAAAATATCCAGAATGAATTTTTTATTCTGAAACAAAAGATTGAATAAAACCATGAATTGAATGGGGGATAAATGAAATGTCAGACAATAAAAAGATGACAATTACTAACGAAGAAATGTTTCAGTAAATGGGAAAGTGAAGTGTAAACCCAATTTTACGATGCTGTTTCGAAAAATAAGCGAAGCAATAATTACAGTGCCCTCCCATTTAATTATATACAATCACACAAATTTTCTCCTCCTGGTTTCAAAGTTACAAATACCTCCCTTGTAACTTATTTCCACCTCATAGTTGCTTCTTCTGTTGATTATCACACAAACTTGATGTCATAATTCAATATTTTAGTAAAATTTCCAAATTCTTCTCACGTATTTGGATTACTATATCCATGTTCATTATCAAATTTTCTCAGCTTCGATTAAATTTTGATGATCAAAGGGGGTAGTTGTTATTTTGAAACTAAGAGGAGAAGTTTTAAGGGGGCAGGTCAATATAACTGACTGCATCAGTTGTAAGATTAAATGCTGTAAGTTGCAAGAAGGGAAGCATAACAGAAGATCATAAATCATTTGAAAAATACCGAACAGTATCTAAAATCCTAAGTACTCTTGTCATATCACAGAGAAAAAGCAGTTTGGACACAAAGTCATCCACTGAAAAGTTGTGTCCCGTCAAAAAATGAAATTCAGAGAAGAGCTTTCTCAGATGCATGATGTCCTATTTAATCATGTGCCAGCCAGGAAACCTTGAAAGGCAGGGCACATGGACAGACATGGCAGAGGCGTTCTTTCTTTTTCATTTTTTTTTTTTGGTAGAAAATATAAAATATAGGAAAATTGAAGAAAATAAAATTTAATTTAAAAAATAAACCTAAACGTAATCTAAGTTACTTGTAAAATATTTGAATGACTAAATAATTGATATCAACCTTCTAACTACTGTCAGAGTAAAGAAATCCCAACATCAGTATTCTTGAAAAGTTGTTTATCCTCCTTTTTTCTAAATTCCCACATCCAAAAGAACATAATCTAGTTCAAAAAATAATATACAAACTTAACTCGGATTTTTTCAGTAGTATATATGATGACTGAGTGGTGTTTGCGCTATGCTTACCCAAGAATGTAAATATCAGCTGGCTCTTGCATACAGAGCCATTCGTCAATCTCAAGATTATCATTTGGAAGTCTTCCAGCCACGTTCCAAGTGCCTATCGTTACTCTGCAGAAAACGAACCAACAATCATATCATAATCTTTCCAATAAGCGAACAAATGAATGAATCAAAAATAGCAAAGAAAGGGAAATTAATCACCATACCAAATAGCTTTTAAAAGGAAACAAAGAAAAGAAATAAAATGATAAAAAAAAAGTATGGCTTCTTACTGAACCAAACCTCACATCTTTCGTATTTATGTACTGGACTCGCAGAGTTTCTGATTTTCCTCTCCGATGTTTTAATGAATATTCTGATGAAGGTTTCCCTGGAAATATAAAGTTTCAAGCAATCGACATAAGACAGAAATAAATTTCTTAAAGAAATTCAAGTAAAAAAATAAAAGGAAAACAAGATATGCCTCAATATTTGATCCAGCACATCACCAACAAAGTGAAATTTCCTGCTATTTCATGATCTAACATAGACAATAAACGTAAAATTTTCATAATATTACTACCTGGAGTTTTATTTGAGCATACGGATTGAAATCCCCGTGTTATATTCACATGATCATCGTGCATACGTTCATCTTTAAGCGAGCAAGCTTAACGAATGTAGTAGTGAAATTAAAAACAAAAAATAAAACAAGAGGAAAAAAAAAGGAAAAACAACAAACAAAAGTAAAAGAAGAATGTCATCAATCGAGAATCCACGTATATATATATATATGTGTGTGTGTGTGTGTATATATATAAAGTTAAACCATACTAGAAATAAATTCATTAAAAGGGCATCTATAAATTGACCAAATTCATACCATCATCCTCGCTCTCTGTGTCGACTTCATCTTCACTAAAGTCATAAACTTTTGGCGTGATATTAAGCCATTTCTTCATCACAATGGAGGGCCAGAAGGCCTGAGAACAAATCAGACAACAATAAACTCCATTAACTCACTCAAGCATTTCATCAAACAAGCCATAGGTGTTTACCAGTATCGGTTACCTCAGACCGCTTTCCTCTTCTAGCTCTCATGCTTCCCAGGTTCAACTCAAGAATCTAAGACAGACCCACAAATGCTAAAACAATTGCCATCGTTTGCCAGCTATATATAAAATCCTAATCCTAAAACACGGATTGTACATAATTTGTTAGGCCCTTCACCTCGTCTGATGCCAAATACAAGGAACATTCGTGCTTGGGACAAATACAAGAAAAGACAGATCATGGAGTTTAAAAAAAAAAAAAAGTAATGGTCAAGCTTCAAAGAGAGCCAACTGCCTCAAGTTGCACATAAAATTCTTGATGGTCCTCACAATATGTTGTCATTTTCATCTTGAAAATCAAAAGCCATGATATTATTTAAAAAGCACCAACTCTTTTTCTTTTTTTTTTTTCTTGGGTAGCTAAAAAGGAAGGAAATAGTATCAACGACTGATCCATCGAGTCTCTCTCGCTATGTTATGTTCAAACTTTCATATTTATCGATAAATATATCAGATATCTAAATAACCAGTACAATCATGAATTACTCAAACTTTGCATGTCTTTGTCAACAAGAAAAACACCAACTCATAAATAAGAAGAGGTGCTAAAACACTTAGCATGTCTTTGTCGGAAAATTCTTATATGGACCGGGTATATAGACTCCACTCATGGTTCAGATTAAGCCACTTGTTACATGTATTTTATAAAAAATTTAATACATAACACATGACTGAATCTGGACCCCAGGATGTAAACACCGCGTGGAAGAAAAACCCGTCTTTGTCAACTCTCATGAAATCTTCATTTAGTACAAAAATTAAGGCATTGACATGATGAACAGTGTTAAAATAATATTCTTTTATTTTATTGTTAATTTCTTAAAGACACAAGTCCACTAGTTTGGAGACCGCCATGCAATCTTTGTCTGCTTGTTTGCATGATTGTAGTTTTAAAATATGGGTTATCAAATCTTGCTTACAAGTTGTGGTGGTTGCTATGAAAGATATGTTAGTTAAAGGTTGCTATTGGATTAAATTAAGTAAAACAATATAATAGGTTGGAAATGATTGGGTAAATATATTTTTAGTCCCTTATTTTAGGAAATAATAGGTTAGGTAATGATACATTTGGATAGTTATTGGGGCAGCTTTAGATTCGAATATTATCTAAATTTTGGAATCTGTAATCGAATATTAAAATATTTTATGAACTATATCAAATTAAAATTATTGTAGATGATTCAAAAATAGTGGATGTGGTATGAAATTAAATAGGTTGATTCATTTCGATCCAAAAATGAAATTTAAAAATGCTTCTTGTTAAATTTTTAATCTTATATATATGGTACTAATTATAAAGACATTTAAATAAAATGTAATATACCTGCACTGAATCTCATTTTTTGAGGCATTAAATTTAATGAAAAAGTATATATTTTCCTAAGTATTCTAAAATATTTTTCGATATTTTTAATTAAGTTTGCACACAAATATGAAATTTCTTGGTAATTTAATGTTGAACTTTTTGTTATTCTTTTATTGTTATCTGTGTTGGATATTTTATCAGGTTTTATAAGTTTACGAAATATTGAATATATATAATATGAATCATCTATTTGGATCAAAATATGACCTAATTGATGGTCTCAACAACACTGGCATTTCACATAATATTACAAAAGCTCCATTTTCTTTCTGCCTTAATAGTTTCATAATATAGCCCACTAAAAATAATATGTTTATACATTTCTTTTAACATAATTATGCCAACGAATAAACCTTATTTTTAATTTTTGCAATTCGTTTCATGTGAAGCAAAATCAAATGAAAAAAAGAGAAGAAAATAACTTTCAAGGACAAAGACACTCGAAGATGGCAACGGGTTCGGGTAGAATCTGCCCCAGTACAATTTTATGAATATATATTTTTATTTATTAATATATATAAATTAATATGATCTCTCTCTCTCTCTCTCTCTCTATATATATATATATATATATACAAGAGTATATATTAAATAGTCACGTAAAATATATAAATATGATATTTATGTATACAAAAAATAATTATATAGCATTAGTAAATAAATTATGATTTCAAAATATGTGTAAATAAATATATGATAATGATATTCAACTTTTCAAAAAATAAAATATGCTCAGAGAAATTTTTAAATAATTAGTACTTTGGTAATACTATTATTTTTTTTCATCTTTAGAAAGTTATGATACTATACATTTCTTTTACAAAAAAGGGTTAATTACATCTACCCCCTTCTGAAGCTGCTAAATTGCAGCTTGTACCCCTCGAATTAATTTAATTATGGTTTGCTACCTTCACGAATTTGAATATTACAAAGATACCCCTCTTCAGCAGGTTCCCAACCAACAAGTGTTGATGTCATCACCCAAAAAATGTAATATTTATCATAAAGAACTTTTATTTTACTTAGTCTTCAAATGGCGGGATGAAGGAGAAAAGAACCTTGACATACCATGAGGGGTATTATGGTCTTATTCAAATATATATAAATAAATTGTGGGTATAACAGTCACTTAGATTCATCTTTCAGTCACTTTTCATTCATTCACACTCTATAATAACAAAACCACCTATTTGTCTTGTGACACCCCCTCGTTAGAATTCTCCTATATAAGTAGGGCTCACTTAACTGCCTTGCTAAGTACCAATTTTCAAAACGGTACCCAATACTTGCAGCTTATTCGATACTGTCCAATAACAAAATTGAGATAAGACTAAAACACAATTAACTCACATAGAATTGTAGGGTAACAACTATCCAAGTACAACACTTCAAATAGTGATCTTCCATTTCCTATTAATAAAACAAACTAATCTTCTATATAAGATGAGTTAAATCCATTTTTAGTCCCATAGGAAATCGTCAATTTCACATTTAGTCCCATAGAATACGTTTTCTCACATTTAGTCCCATAGGAGTAGTTTTTACGCCACATTTAGTCCCACCGGCGGCTTTTTTAATTTATGATTTTTAAAATTGCTGATGTGTCCGGCAAAACAACCCATGTGGCATTAATCGTTGCTGACATAAGAAAAAAAACGCTGAGATGGCATTTTTCAATATTTTTTTTGCATATGTGGTACATGACATGACAATAACAAAACACTTAATTCATTTAAAATATAAAATATAATTAAAAAAATATATAAAAAATTAAATAATATAAAAATTGCATAAAAAAAATACATATTATAAAAATTTAAACTCCAATATAATATATAAAAAATTGAAAATAATTATAACACACACACAAACACACACACCAGAACACACACAAACACACACATCTGCACACACACACACACACCAGAACACACACAAACACACACACACCTGCACACACAAACACATACACCAAAACACACACAAACAAGAATACACACACAAACACACACACCAGAACATACACAAACACACACACCTACACACACACACAAACACATACACCAAAACACACACAAACAAGAACACACACACAAACACACACACCAGAACACACACGAACACACACACCAGCACACACACACCTGCACACACACACAAACACATACACCAGAACACACACAAACAAGAACACACGCACAAACACATACACCAGAACACACACAAACACACACACCAGCACACACACACACACACACACACACACAAGAACACACACACACACACTTGACTCCTCTCCCCTCACCATGTTCTCCTCCCCACAGGGGCCGCCACCATCGCCGTCGCCACCGTCGGAGTCGTCGCCACCGCCATCTCCTTGTTCCAGCCGCCACGACCGATGTCGTCGCCATTTTCTTCTAGATCCAGACCTTATATTTTTTTTCCCCTTTCTTCTCATCCCCACCCACCATCTTCTTCTTCCTCCCTCACCCTCCCCCACCCAACCCCCTTTTTAGATCTGATTTTTTCTTTGTTTTTTTCATATTTGAATTGTGTGTGTATGTGTGTGCGCGCAGGTGCGTGTGTGTGTGCGTGTGTGTGTATGTGTGTGCGTGCGTGAGTTCTTTTGTGTGTATGTGTAGGTGTGTGTGTGCAGGTGTGTGTGAAATTGTGTGTGGGCTTGTGTTCTTGTGTTCTTGTGTGTGTGTGTGTGTGTGTGTGTGTGTAGGCGTGTGTGTGCGTGTGTTCTTGTGTGTGTGTGTGTGAAATTGTTATATTTTTTTTGAATATTTATTTTTTTATTATATATTGTCTATTTTTTTATATTATTTAGTATAATTATATTAACTAATTTATATTTATATTTATATTTTAAATAAGTATTTTATTTATTTTTTAATTTTTATTATACACTCATCATGCCAAGTCATATGCCACATATTCAATACACTGAAGAAAATGCTACATAGATTTGGTAATCGGACACATCACCCAATTTCATAATTTAATTGCAAAAAAATCCGCCGATGGGACTAAATGTGGCGTAAAAACTACTCCTATGGGACTAAATGTGAGAAAACGTATCCTATGGGACTAAATGTGAAATTGACGATTTCCTATGGGACTAAAAATGGATTTAACTCATATAAGATAAAGGACTATGCACTCATAACTTGTAACGCACCAATTGCTTTGACCGAACTATAACGCCCCGGTAACCCAATTTTTTTTTATATAATTTACAATTAAAGCATACAATGAAAATAAACTTAAAGAAAACATAATATCAAAAGACTTGATAGAGTAATGATTTATTCCGAATACAATTCCGAGCAATTATTTAGTTACAATGTACATAAGATCGAGTGCACAACAAACACGCAGCGGAAATAACAAACAGCTCTCTATCTAATAAAAGGCTTCAAAATGTTCTTCTTCCTCGATCTCATTTAAGCTAGTCTCGAACTCATCTAAAAAAAAAATATCATATGAACACAATCAACATATATAGTTGAGTAGAAACATTACATAATCGCATAAGGTGATCGTGTGTGATTTGCACATAAACACATTTTTTACTTTGCACATATAGATATAGTTTTTCAATTTCAAGCCTTTCTCGTCACCTAACAGTGACCCTTATGACTCCCCCGGCCGAAATAATAACTAGCACATTACTCCCGCCTGCCTTATCCTCCAATGATCGTACCCCGGGTGTTACGTCAAATTTTTCCTACGACCCACTCTCTTATATAGATCACTCCGTCTACATAAGAGGGGATTAGGAGATGGAGGGAGTGAGAACTCTTACAGCCGGCTACCCCATTGGTATGTCCCGGCGGAACTCACCCAAACCACTCCGATATATTTCGGGCCCGTTTTATAATCACGATTTGTGCACATAGCATAATTTTGGAAGTCTTGCTTCCATATTTCAACATATGATTCCAACATCTTAAAAAAGAATATCATCAATATAAAATGAAATTAATAGAAGATAATATTTCATAAACTATATATGTATATATACATCAAGTATGACAGTTAAACCAAAATATAATCAAAACATAATAGCATGTATATATATATGTACATGGCTTCACATACATATATATATGCCTATATATATATGTTGACTAAAACTATAAGTAAACATTAATATATGAATATAGGTATATATACGTATAACATATATATATATATTTAGACTAAACATATAATTAAGATAGAAATTTAGACTAAAATATAATTAAACCTTAATTATAGATTAACCATATAATTACCCATAAAGATATTTATATACATATACGTACATCATGTATATATATTTATATAATATCAACTATCCCAATATGATTATATATATGTACGTATTATATATATATATATACAAATATATAACTATATACGTACATCATGTATGTATATTTATATAATATCAACTATCCCAATATGATTATATATATATGTACGTATTATATATATATATCTATACAAATATATAACTATATATATACGTATGATATATATAAACAAATATCAAAAATATAGTTTCGTAACTTTAAGAAATATATTTTTATGAAAATAGTATATCTTTTCAAAACTCATACTTTTCCTAGAAACCTATTAAATTTTCCAAGTAAGATGAACATAATGTCAAAGATACTATATTACCGTAAACTTGTAATATAGTAAATTTTCATGAACATCTAAGCACATAATGATCATATAATATTTCATAAAATGAAATAATAATTGCAAGACCATATTCTAGCACATAATTCTAACTAAGAATGCACAAAGTAGTGATACTAATTTCATGACTTCATGTAACTTCCTTCAAGAGACAAGAAAAACCTCTACTTATATGATTAAGTAAGGTTTCTACCTTCCTTCTCTTTCTTTTTGGGTGTAGTAACTTGTGGGGTAAAGGAATAGGAAATTAGAGTGTTTTTGGGAGAAAATTTAGAAGAGTGTGTGAAGTGTGTGTTGTGGCCGGTTCTTGCTAGAAAAAAGGAGGTGAGATTTTGTTTTGCTTATTTTAATAAGAGGAAGAATGAATTAGATTTTTGTTGAGGGTCATTTTCTTCATAATTACAATTTTTCCACCTAGATTAATGCATTAAATGAATTCTTCCATGTGGAAGACTAATTAGGCTTGGGTGTACATGCTATGATATGATTCATAGGCTAAGTAAATGTGAGCCATGCAACAATATTTATTTATGGTATATTAGAGAAGATTTTTCTTGCATAAATATCCTAAATAGGTTAAAATCCACAATTTATATTTGCCTTCAATTAAAATCCAAAAATTAAAGTTTAATTCTTTAAAATTCGAAATTTATACTTATAAATTTAGGAAATATATTATAGTGATTAAAAAATTGAAATTTTTATTTTTATTTGGAAGTTTATAATTTTATTGGACATTTATGCTTTAATTTGAGCAAAATTCAAAAATTAAGGAAATTAAATTCTAATTTTGAAAAATATATTTTTCCAAGTCATAATAGTCTAAGATATGTAATTATTAATTATTAAGGAATAAAATACAATTTTGAAAAAAATACTATGTGTAGAGAAAGTAAATTTATAAATTCTTATAAATAAGAAAACAATTTAAAAAGCTTAATGATTTTAGGAAATTATTTTTCCTAAATATATATATATATGTATATATAATAGTAGGAGAGATATCCAATATATAATTATATATGAATGGTAAAACTTAATACACATTTTGGTAGTTGAAATATTAAGAGGTAAAATTTACATGTAGTCTTCCTTTTTACTACATTTTACTTGAAAGTGACATAAATAGGTAATTAAACTAATAGAAAACATATTTAACTATTTATATGTATTATTTTTAGGGTATTTTTGGATTTTATATAGATATATACATATTTTGATAACGTTATTTCAAAAATGTTGAAATTGTGAAGTAAATAATTAATTCTAGTAAATGTATAGTTTCTAAAATAATTCTTATTATTAATTTCGAATTTAGGGAGGAAAATGAAACTTAAATTCCATGATATGGAAACAATTGTACCAATAATAAAATTAAACCGACAGTCTAGGTTTTTGGGTAGTTTTCGAAAAATTTAAGGAGAAATTCGTAGGTTTCAATTTCACTAAGAACAAGTCACATTTTTAATAAATGCATGTAATGCAATGCACATTTGTTCAAAATAAAAGGATTTTCTCATAAAATAGTAAAATATTTCCAATTTAAAATAATGTGGTTTACCGGGTCGTCACACGAACTCCCTCAACCCATTTCCTAAAACTGAGGCAAGGAACAGAAAGAATTTGGAGTGACAAGTCCAAATGACTTAGTGAAGCCAGTTATAGATATTGCTTAACACTGATGGAGCTTCCCGTGGCAATCCTAGCTTATCAGGCATAGGCAGGGTCATGCGAGGGGCGAATATAATATTTATTGTTGCTTTTACGAGGTTTTTTGGCACGCAAACCAATGTTATGGCGGAGTTGTAGGCTGTCCTTTCTGGCTTCGAGCTATGCCTACAAAGGGGATTTCAAAATGCATTGTTGGAAATGGATTCACAATCGGCCATTCTAATTTTGGAGAGCCCGAAATGAGATGCTTGGAAGGTGTTGCATCTTAAAATGAGGATTCTACAAATTTTGCAACAACCCATGGTATAGATTATACATGTGTTTCGGTAGGGCAACGATTTGGCAGATGGGCTTGCAAACTGTAGTTTGGGAGAGAAAATTCTCGTGTATGTATTCACTTTGAGAACGCAATATATATACAACTACAATGTTAACGTAAAAAGAAAGAATAAATTCTAATCAATCTATGAATCCTAATCAATATAGGAATATACCTATAATATTATTCCTAAATATATAATATTTACAATATATACATATACTCTTTACACTCTCTCTCAAGTTGGAGCATAGATGTTAATCGTGCCCAACTTGTTACATATATAATCAATTTGAACCCCTAGTTGCTCCCCAATCTTGATATATCCTATCGAGATCAAATTTTCTTGAATTTTCTCATGAACGAAATGACAGTCTATCTCAATATGTTTGGTTCGTTTGTTAAATACTAGATTAGAGGGAATATAAAGAGCAGCTTGGTTGTCGCAAACTTTGCTGGTAATGAAACCTTAAGACCAACTTTATTCAAGAGTTGATATATCTACATAACTTCGCACACAGATTGTGCCATAGCTCTATACTCTGATTTGGCACTTGACCTAGATACCACATTCTGGTTCTTACCCTTCCATGATACTAAATTCCCTCCAACAAGTACACAATAACTGATTGTAGATCTTCTATCACTTTTACAACCTGCCCAGTCGGCATCTGAAAAACACTCAATGCTAGACTATCCATGATTTCCATATAGTATACAACTGTCCAGGAGCACCTTTTAAACAACACAAACTCTGTTCCAACGCAACCCAATGATTAACTATAAGTGCGGTCATAAACTGACTAACAACACTAACGGAATATGCGATATTAGGACGAGTTACGGTAAGATAATTCGACTTTCCAATAAGTCTCATATACTTTTCAAACAACTTACCATCGTCTTTTGCAAGGTGCAGATTATGGGTAATTGGCGTACTACATGGCTTGACACCTAACTTCCTTGTTTCGGCTAACAAATCTAGTACGTATTTCCTTTGAGATAAGTGAATACCTTTCCTACTCCTAGTGACCTCAACCTCTAAGAAATAAGTCAATTTCCCCAAATTCTTTGTGTGGAATTGGGTATGCAAGAAGGACTTTAGAAATGAAATTCCTTCTTCGTCACTCCCAGTAATGACAATATCATCTACATACACTACAAGCAAAATGATGCCAGCTGTAGAATGTCTATAGAACACAGAGTGATCACACTTGCTCTTCGTCAACCCAAATCGTTGAACACGCTCACTAAATTTTCCAAACCAAGCTCGAGAACTTTGCTTCAAACCATACAAGGGCTTTCGAAGAAGGCGAAATTCCCATACTCCCCCTGAGCAACAAAACCATACAGTTGCTCCATATATACTTCTTGCTAAAGATAACCATGTAAGAAAGCATTTTTAATATCCAACTGATGAAGAGGCCAATCACAAGTAGCTTCCATAGAAATGAATAATCGAACAAAAGTCAATTTAGGAACAGGTGAGAAAGTATCAAAATAGTCCACGCCATAGGTTTGAGCATATCCTTTAGCAACCAATCGTGCTTTGAGATGAGCGAATGACCCATTCGGATTCATTTTCACTACAAATACCCATTCACACCAAATAGCTTTCTTCCCATTAGGCAAATCAACCAACTCCCAAGTTCCATTGTCATCGAGGGCATCCATTTCCTCTATCATAGCATTGCGCCAGCCAGGATGAGACAATGCTTCCTAAACAGTTTTAGGAATAGAGATAGAATCTAGAGAGGCAATGAATTAACAAGAAAAAGATGACAAGTGATCATAAGGGACAAAGGAAAAAATGGGATAGGTGCACTAGCATTTACCTTTTCGAAAAGCAATAGGAAGGTCAAGATCACTCATATTTGGATTTGATGTTGAAGGACCTAGTATAGGACGTGTATTCGGATGCTCTTGTCTTCTCGAGTATACATGAACAATAGGTGGTTTAGCAGATGTAAGGGCCATAGGTGTTGGAACCATTGGTGAATGTTCAGAAGCTGTTGTTACAGTATATACTAACAAATCACCTTTCTGCCCCCTGATTCCCATAAGTAGTAAATATAGGAAAAAATGGAGTGTTTTCTAAAAAGGTAAGATCAGTAGACACAACATATTGATTAATACCGGGACAGTAACTCCTATACCCTTTTGAAGACAAGAGTATCCTAAAAAGACACATTTAATAGATTTCGAATCCAACTTTGTGATATTAGGATGAACATCACAAACAAAGCATGTACTGCTGAATATTTTAGGTTCTATGGGAAATACAAGTTTTGTAAGAAAGAGTACATGATATGGAATTTCTCTATTAAGAATTGTTGATGGCATGTGATTAATCAAGAAGCAAGCTATGGAAATAGCATCAACCCAAAATTGTTTAGGGACTTTCATTTGAAATAAGAGGGTTCGAGCTATCTCAATAAAATGTCTATTCTTTCTTTTAACCACTCCATTTTGAGACGATGTATCAACACATGAAGAATGATGAAGAATTCCATTCTGAATCATATAAGTTTGAAAAGTTTTTTAGAAATACTCTTTAGCAGTGTCACTTATCAAAGTTTGCACAGAAGCATTAAATTGGGTTTGTATTTCAGAGCAAAAGGCAGAAAAATGAGAGAACAATTCAAAACGATTTTTCATAAAATATAACCAAGTGACTCGAGAATAGTCATCCACAAAAGTAACAAAATATCTAAATCCAAGTTTGGACACAATGGGACATGGACCCCAAACATTGGAATGAATCAACTTAAAAGGAGAACTAGCTCGTTTGTTGACCCTAGGACTTAATAAAGTGTGATGATGTTTTGCAAATTGACATGACTCACGATCTAATGAACCTATACTATGGAATTAAGGACACAACTTCTTTAGTAGCGATAGAGACGCATGACCCAATCGACAATGTGCCTCAAATGGAGTTAAAATACTAGAACAAGGCAATGTCTTTAGGTATTTGAGTATCTAGAATGTAGAGACCTCCAGATTCAAATCCTCTACCAATAGTCTGCTTCGTCATAAGATCCTGAAATACACAATGGTCAGGGAAGAATGAGATACAATAGTTCAAGGCATGAGTCAATTTGCTCACAGAGATTAAATTGAAAGAGAACTCAGCAACAGCAATGATAAGAGTAGATGATGACTTCAATAATTCTTGGTACTAAGAGAACTTGGCAAACTCATTCGCAGAGACAAGAATAGTTTTCGTAGAGGATGGCGCTTCATTCGTGATGTTCTCAGAGGGTAAGCCTGTCGCAATATTCGTTGATCGATTCTTTTGAAACTGTTTACCCTACCGTCTGTAAAAACACTTCATGTGACCCAGCTCACCACAATTAAAACATACAACACCTCCTGATGTTTGACTGCGATTACTAGGTGCATTATCTTCTCCATGTTCTCTTCTATTGCCATCTCTATTATATTGTCAACATGCAGTATCATTTTGACTAACAAGGGCCCTACTAGGTTGAAGAGATAGGGTATTTTCAGTGAGTAGCAATCTAATAAAAATATTATGCAAGGAGAAAATCTCAAAACTTGAGAGAATTTGAGATTTAGCAGCCTCAAATTCTAAAGGAAGACCTGCCAAAAAAACTCATAATAGCCATTTGCTTCCTTTGAGTTTGTTGAACTTTAACATCAGTATTAAAAGGCAACAAGACATTCAGTTCTTCATAAATTCTCTTAAGCTCCATGAAGTAAGCCATCAAAGATTTATTATGTTTCTCTATCTGATAAAACGATTTGCAAACCTCACACATACGAGAAATATTTCCTTTCCCATAATATAAAAAATCTAAATAATCCATCAAATATTTAACGTACTCACAATGATTAATCAAACCAATTACTTCACTATCGATAGAATTTTGTATCTATAAGAATAACCATGCATTGTCTCTTAGCCACATCTTCTTTTTATCATCCTTAGGTGGGATTTCTATGAGATGATCATCTTTTTCAATACTTCGTAAATAAACCCAGACTGTTTTACTCCAATCCAAATAATTTAACCCATTAAGTTTGTGCTCAGTCATTTTATTCATCACCGAAATCATATCTGCAATCATTGTCTTCTCCCCCCATTGTAGCAAACGAACAACAGTGATATACTAGTAACCAAACAGCAATAGAACAATAGCTACAGTAACCTCACAAAAGCTACAGTACGGGCAACAGCTACAGTAACGGGCAGCAGCTACAGTAACGGGAAACAGCTACAGTAACGACTAGTAACTACAGTACGGGCAACAGCTATAGTAACGGTCAACAGCTACAGTAATGGGTAGCAGGCAACAACTACAGTAACGAGGCAGCAGCAACACAATAAATCCTAAACCCTAAACTCTAAAAGGAAAGAATAAATACTAATCAATCTTGGAATCCCAATATTTTGAAAATCGAATCGGAAGATGAACCAGCGGCCTCAACCGGTTCGACCACTGGTTCGACCAGAGGTGACGTCATAATACGTAATAAATATTTTTAATTGATATAATATTATTAATATTACCAAAAAATAAAAAATATATATAATAAATATAAGGAAAAAATTAATTTATAAAAGTTGGCAACTATCACACACACTCATATATATATATATATATACACACACACACACCCACCAAGGTTATACATATATATATATATATATCTAATTTATATAAACACACTTGACACACACAATCAAGCCAACACCTAAATATACACACACACTTGCACAGTCATACGCTCAAGCACGTGTGGCACTGCTACAGACACATATATATAAATATTTTAACTTGTATATATCAACTACTATGTCTCACACTCTCACCAAACTCACCACCAATCCACCACACAACAAAAAAATCAAAAATGAAGAGGAAGAAGGAGTTCAAGCTCCCCCACGGCGACGCACAACGATAAACTTTAAACCTTACTGGTATTTTCTTTCTTATTTTCTCCTTGAATTGGCTCTTATTCTCATTTTTTTCAGATTCTTTTGAGTTGGATCTGAATTATTTTCTTTATTTTATATTGCTTTTGAATCAATTTTTTTTTTTCTTTGTGCCATGTTTTTCGTACCCCTTTCTCCTTCCTTAACTTTGGGTCTTTTGATCAATTCCTTCTACTTTTCTATACAAGCCTCAAAAAGGGTTGAATCTACTCAAAAAATAGAAAGACAGGAGGCAGCGTCGGACGGGCGGCGACGGCAGACGGGTAGTGGGCAACAACGACACATGGGCAGCTACTAAGGACGGCTAGGTTTTTTTTTTTTTCTTTTCTTCAGAACTTGAGTGCACTACTGAACTGCTATATGAAGGAAAAAGAAACAGAACAGACTACTGAGTGCTTGCTGGGTTTGATTGAGAGAGAGAATGACGTTTTTCTTTTTTTAATCTGAAAATCAGAAACAATTTGTTTTTTTTTTAAACATTGGCCAGCCGGTCCAATCCACGGATTGGGACCGGTTGAATCGATTTTTTAATGGTTTTGGCTGGTTCTCAACTAGCCAATTCGATTCCGGTTTTGCAAGCCCATTCGAACCGGATCAGGCTCTGGTAACCGGTCAAACCGGCCGGTCTGGTCCAATTTTGAAAACATTGAGAAATCCTAATTAATCTATGAATCCTAATCAATATAGGAATATACCTGTAATATATTTTCTAAATAGATAATATTTATAATATATACATATACTCTTTACACAAACTTTGCGTGTGACTCAAGTGATACCACTATTTTTGAAAACTCGTCCCTTCCTAGGCTGCTAAGAGGGATTTTTCGCTTGGATAAAGCAAGACTACCATATATGAGGATTAGGTGCTAGGTGTCAGGATGACTTGCTAGGTTTTGTACTTGTAGGTGTTGTTATGGTTGGTGATTTCCATGTGTTGCTCTGTATACCTGTCAAAAGATTATTCGTATTAATGATAAAGGGTGGTACTTTGAGAAAACCCCATATGGCTTTCAACCAGTTTTCAAAAAAAAAAAAAAAAAAAAAAAAAAAAAACTCACTACCATTCACCGATTACTACCCATTGTGGTTTTCTGTGGATGAGCAATCACTCAAATTGGTGTGTCACCATTGCCTTTTCGCATGGTTCACTTGATGAAACTATCTTTATGTAGCAGCCTCTAGCATTTGCCAATCCACAATTTCCTAATCACGTTTGTTGATTGAAAAAGTCTTTCTACGAGCTCAAGTAGGCACCCACGCATGTGGCATAAATGTCTTACTGATGCCCTGTATAATTATGGATTGAGGTGCTCTCACGTACAGTAATACTTATCTATATTATCTTACTCAGGTCAAATTCGCATTGACTACTTAATTTATGTGGATGACATAAGCATTATAAGTAGTCATTTTGCCAAAACTCACTTCTTGATTGCTCAATTACGAACTCAATTTTCTATCAAAATCTTGGGCACTTACATTATTTTTTTGGGCATTGAAGTCTCTTGGCATAAGGATGGCCTTATATGTCACAAGGAAAGTATGTTAATGACCTTCTTGCTAATGCTCAAAGGGGCGCCTGCAAAGTTGTTTACTCATCTGCTTCTCCTTCAAAAAAAGCTTTGTACAGTTGATAGTCCAAATTTCAAAGATCCCACTACTTTTTGTAGTATTGTTGGGGGTCTGTATTATCTCGTCTTTACTCATCCGGACATTGCTTTTGCCATTAACAAACTTTCTCAATTTATGCATTGCCCCACAGATTTGAATTAGCAAGCAGGTTTTTCTTGTTAAACTATCCTCTATGGCTCTCTCCACCTTCTTAGATGTAGATTGGGTTGGGTCCTTAGATGATTGTAAGTCCACATTAGGTTATGCAATCTTTCTTGGTCACAATAGGGTATCTTAGGGTCCCAAGAAATAGAAAGTTGTATCTTGATTGTCTACTAAGATTGGGTATCATTTGATAGCGATTGTTGCTTTTGAGCTCGTTTCGTTTCAGACCTTATTGACCAATATTGGTTTTCCTTTGCGGCAATCCTATTATGAGGTGTGATAATCTTAGCACAACATATCTCACCGAAAATCTTGTGTTTCACTCCTTACACTAAACACATGGAAATTGATTTCCATTTTAACCGAAATTGTGTTAACACTAAGTGACTCCAAGTTCGGTACATCCCAACTAATGATCAACTAGCTGATTTGCTTACCAAGCCTTTATTGAAATCGCATTTTTGTTACATAGAGATAAGTTGACCGTGGTTTCACCCTTAGCTCAATTAACAGAAGGGTTATAAGCATGTATAATATGTTATCTCTATTTTATTGTAGAGATACATATCTCTATCTTGATATAGACTAATAAGGATAATACTCTAATATCTCTCTCTCTTATCTCATCATACGTGTATCTATGTGAGCTTCATACATCAATAATTCACATCTTTTTCTTCTCAATCTATCAATAAATACCCTCTTATTCAATAAGGTTAGTAAGCCCATTTGTTCCTTTTGAATACTCATCTCGACTCCACCTAACTTCTCCTCAATACACTACACCAATTTGATGGTCGGAGAACCTTAGCTGAGACCATCTCCACCTAGCTCAAGTGTATTCATCATTTTTTTGGAAAAGAACTTCCAACATGCATTGAGAACCCCTCCTAGATTCCTGTTAACCATTTTCAAAGAGTATCAATAATAACAAAACTTTTTTTTGGGCGTATCTTATAAATTTTGTGAGAAATGATAATATTTAAATTTTTCATTAAAATATAATTGAAATCTCCAAAATAATAAGGGAGTTTATTGCCAAATAATTGTAGACAAAAAACTATGTCCACGAGTGAAAAGTAGAAAACAAGTTAACCCATGAAAATTTAGAAGAGCTTCTTGATTTTCAAACCCCCTACCCACCCACACACACACAGAAAAAAAGAAAAAGTTTTTTACCATATTTTCCTAACTCCTACCATGGAATATTAATAATGAAAACAAAAATGATATTCAAGTATAATAAGGATGTTATTTTTGTTGAAGACATGCCAAAGGGTTCCTGTTACTCTTTTCTCCCCGGCAAACCAAGAGTAGGTTTCTAGCAAGTTAGGTTTGAACTTCATTTAGTGTAGTTATAAATTTTATGGTGTCATCTTCATCATTACTGTTGTTATGATTATTGCTTTTTGTCTTTTTTTTGTTTTTTTCTTTTTGGTCGTCATCATCATCATTCACAATTTTTTATGTTGTCATTGTCTTCGTTATTTACATTATTATTGGGTATGTAATGGTTCTAAAATATTCATGAGTTATTTGAAATCCACTCCTTTATAATAGTAATATTATATGTTCTGAAAACTATGGTTTTCTAACCTTAACCTGATTTGTAATTAGATTGATGATGGAACTTGTTCCAAATTCATGATTTATGCAATATCAGATCAAGGTTAATGGATATGACACCCTCTTCATATGGCAAAGTACAATGAAGTCGAGAATCTTAGGTTAGAACAGAAATAGAGTATATATATAAACAAACGAAAATTTTATACAATATTTTACGGTGCTTGAGTCTTCGTTTTTGCTATTTCAACTGTGTTGGCAAATACAAGATATTCCATTAAGTGCATGCTATCCTAAATATATCATATGTGGAGCCAAACATCCTACTAATGTAAGAATTTTTCTCAACAATATATCAATTATCCTTTGTACTCTCTCTCTGTCTCTCTCTGCGCATATATATGCACTTGTGATTTATTTTGAGCAATAGAAACGTATGTTTGCAATATTAAAGATTGACATCATTTGACATATAATCATGTGACGCTTTTATAAAGTATTTCAATTATTTACTATTTGTATCATTTCATAAAAAGTTTCTTAATGTATAAGCAATATACGGGATTTTAACTATAATGTATTTTTTGTGAAATTAGAAAATGCAAAATATGCTACTACAATAATCAGATATATATATATATGTGGCATTTTAATTAATGCCTTCTGTTTGCATAAATTTTATGCGGTCGTGCCGAAGTGGTCGCTCAGGGTCCAAATCGGCTGAGTTCGATAGGAAAACAACCAATTCGAAGTGAGCTCTTAGTGTTCGGGTGCAGGCGTGCCAGTGTGCAGGAGCACACAAGTGGAAGTCTTGTGATTCGAAGTGAAAAGAGATGTGGTTCGAAGTGAAAAATGATGTGGTGTGGCTAAGACTTCTATATAAAAAACGACTGAATCGGAGTAGGCAAACACTACCCCTGAGGTTCTACTTGCCTACAACTCAATGTAGGACTTAACAATTCAGCACTCTCAAAATTCGAAAAAGGTCGAAAAGCTTTAAATCGAAGAGAAAATATATTCGAAGAAGATGGCTACTCGCCACACGGACTTTTACAGGACTCGATTACAGACACAAGCATTGATGACTGGGGTCATATCTATGATGAAGATGCATTGAGCAGTCCCTAAGAACTCTAGCTATAAATCGGCCACATTGATGACTCCGGCTATATCTACTTGTGGGTGTATTCAGAGGTTGTTCACTCAGACGAGCATTGATTGGCTCCGTTCACAATCCTCTTCATGCATGCGCTCGATATGGATGCTGGGTACCACTCCGTCGCATTAATATCTCACCTCGAATCGAGCCCAATCCGAGTGAGTGATGGCTACGATCTCGTGACGTTACAGAAGGAGTTCATTGATATCCTCACTTCGAGTCAAATGAGGTATGGTTATAAACATTCGTAACGGTTTTTTACCTACTAAACTAAAGCTAATTTTTTGTTCATTTAGACTAAAAATCAGAGAAGTGATGAATTCTTGATTGAGAGAGTTGTTGTGTTGTGTTGTGTTGATTAATTGTTGATGTCCTTTCAAATGGTGAATCCAGCTCCCTTTTATAGGCTTGAAGCTGCAACCGCCACCCTTTATTCTTGGAACTAACCACCTTATTCCGGATTGGCCACTTGACATAGATGGCCATCCTTATTTTTAGGATATGGCAGTTATGCCATGTCAGTTGGATTTTAAATTTTCAGCAGCACATGCCCTTTATTTTAGGCATGTTCAGGTATAACTTCCTACCTTATCTTTATCTAGTTAGTTATTCTCATCTAACATCCCCTAAAATAAGGGATCCGATTATTCCTATATTTATCTTATTCCATTTTATATCCCTGTTGACTGGGCCATGGGCCGTTATTTCATTTCGGCCTGGGCCTCCACCACAGGCCTCCGTATACGCGTCGAAGTGACCTGGGCCTTATTAATTTCATTTCGACGTGGCGAAAATGACCAATATCAGCCCACTCCGAACCGATACAACGAATTTATTTTTCGGGCTCAAACACCTTCGAATCAAAAATCTCACAATATTCGTTTATAGTTGTTTGCATATAATTTTTGACGCGGCCGTAGGTTGATCAGGGGATTGGCACTCCGATTGGTCTTACTAAAAAATTAGAAGTCCCACCGGGCGTGCCAGAAAGATATGTTTGCATAAATTTTCTCCGGCCCCGCCGAAGTGGCCGCTCAGGGTTCGAACCGGCTGAGTTCGATTGGAAATCAGCCAATTCGAAGTGAGCTTTCTCGTGTTCGGGTGCGGGCGTGCCAGTGTGCAGGAGCACACAAGTGGAAGTCTTGTGTTTCGAAGTGAAAAAGTGCAGTTCGAAGTGAAAACAAAGATGTAATACAACTCGACATGAATGCTGGATACCACTCCGTCGCATTGATATCTCACCTCGAACCGGGCCCAGTCCGAGTGAGTGATGGCTACGACCTCGTGACGTTACGGAATGAGTGCATTGATATCCTCACTTCGAGCAGAATGAGGTATAGCTACAAACACCCGTAGCCGTTTTCTACCTACTTGAACTAAAGCTATTCTTTGTTCATTTAAGCTAAGAAATCAGAGAAGTGTGGACTTCTTGATTGAGAAATTGTTGTTGTGTTGATTGTTGATTGACGTTGTGTGTGTCCCAAATGATGAATCCAACTCCCTTTTATAGGCACCAAGCTGCAACCACATTCCTTTATTTTTGGAGTTGGATGTCTTCAAAAGACTTGATTATTTGAATTGGATGGACCTCCTTATTTGTTGCTATGGCAGTTATGCCATCTCATTTGAATTTTAAATTTTCAGCAACACATGGCCTTTATTTTAGGCATGTGCAGATATAACAATGCCTATTTTTAGCCATCTCCTAACAACCCCTAATTGTGAGGGATTTGAATTTAAATCTATTACTATATTTATTTTATTTTATATTTTTGGCCGATTGGGCCATGGGCCGTTATTTCATTTCGGCCTGGGCCTCCAACATGGGCTCTGTGGATGCGTCGAAGTGGCCTGGGCCTAATTAATTCATTTCGATGTGGCGAAAAGGGCCAAAACCAGCCCATTCCGATTTTATGCAAAAAATTTATTTTTGGGCTCAAACAATGCCCCCCCGCAAGTTGTGATCAATTGCAAGATTTGATCATAACTTGGTTAAAACTCCTCCTACCTTGTGCCATTGATTTGGCGGCTTCTTTATTCATGTCGCCATGTACGATTTGGCAACTTAGCTCTCTCCATAGGCACGAACAGAATGCAGAAAGAAATATTTATTTAAGCAAAGGCTATCACGTCACCAATTGCCATAATAAAATTTGGTAATCAAGCCATATTAATATGATAAAATAAAAATAAAACTAAGTTACCTGAACCCCACTTCGTTGGCAGCTCCCCTTTCTAGGTCCATTTTCTCTTTGCTTTGGGATATTTTAAGCCATACTTTGGCTCATTTTCGCACACATTCTTTTTTCTTTCGATCTATCAAGTTGTCTGATTTGTTTGCATTAAGATTCCTTCAAAAAACATTTTAAATGTGGAAAAGAAATCCCTCAAGCGCATCGATAACATGATTCGTTCGAAATAGAAAATGACTCTAAGTTTGATTTGGCCTAGTGGCCATTTGACTTAGATTATTTTGGCGTTCCAATGGCAATGTTTCCCACAAAGTAGGGATATATTTCTTAAGATATTTGCCATTTATCGGATCCCTGAGCAAGTTTCCATCCATACTTTTCAGTAAATAGGCTCTTCCCCTGGTTATTGAATGGATCGAAAAGGGCCCTTCCCAATTAGGGCTCTATTTTCCAAACATAGCGTCCCTTTTTTCCAAGGGGAAAACAACCTTCCACACGAGGTCACCAATTTGAAACTTCTTAGCTTTGACCTTTCTATCGTAAGCTCTGGCAACTTGTTTTTTTGAACCTCGATGGAGTCTAGCGCCTGTATCCTGATGTTTTCTACTGCGTCTAATTCGTCCACCATCTTGTGATGATACTCTTCGATGGTGAGATTATTTTGATGAGCTATTCGTGCAGATCTCATATTGATTTCCATGGGTAGGACTGCATCGTGGCCATAAGTGAGTCGAAATGGGGTAGTCCCTGTACCGGTGCGTTTACTTGTTCGATAGGCCCACAATGCCTCGGAAAGCAACAAATGCCATGCTCTAGGATTCCCTTCCACCATTTTCGAAATGATACCTTTTAAGGTTTTATTGGTGGATTCAGCTTGCCCATTCCCTTGTGCATAATATGGCATAGAATGTGTGAGCTGGATGCCATATTTAGTGGCAAAAGCCTGAATTTCGGACCCTGTGAACATGGTTCCCCTATCTGTTACGATAGTCTGAGGGATTCCAAATCTATGCACCAGGTGCTCTTTGATAAACCTTACTATCGTTCCTTGATCTGTTTGCTTGAGGGGAATAGCCTCCACCCATTTAGTGAAATAGTCCATTGCGGTTATAATGTGGGAATGCTGCTTCGAAGAGGGAGGGAAAATGGCCCTATTAAATCGATGGCCCAACATCGAAATGGCCAGGACTTGATTATTAAATTCATCTCCTGCGCCGGCACTCTCTAAATTGGACCATGTAACTGGCATTTTTCACACCCTTTGGCCAGCCAATGGCAATCTTGCACCATTTTTGGCCAGAAATAGCCATTCTCTTGATTAACCATGCCATTTTGAGGCCACTTTGATGGGCCCCGCATACTCCTTCATGGACTTCCATCATGATTTTCATTACCTCATCTTGTCCGACACATTGTAAGAGTACGTCATCATGACCTCGTCAGTATAGCGAGCTACTTCCCAGAACCATGTAATTGGCGGCTCTCATCCTGATTTGTCGAGTTGTTCTTTGGGAGGGATCATTCAAATACTTTAATATTGGTTCGCGCCAATTCTCGATTTGCCTCATGGTGCTTTCTATGGCGCACACATTGGTTCTTTCGAAATGAGAAGGATAGGCCTGCCTTGTGATGGTATAACTGACGGCCATACAATTTTTGGGAAACTCTACTCCAGTGGCTATCTGAGCCAATTCATTGGCTTCGAAATTGGAGTCCCTAGCCACATGCTGAAACGTCACTTCGTCGAATCCCATTAATAAATCATTGACCGTGGAGATATATCTATCTAGTATGGGATTTCGGCATTGGAATGTTCCCTGGATCTGTTTAATGACGAGTTGGGAATCTCCAATTACGCTGATACTAGAGGCTCCTAACTCACGTAGTAATTCCAATCCAAGGATCAAGGCCTCATATTCGGCCTGATTGTTGGTACATGGGAAATCGAACTGGACTGACATGCCAGTCTTGATTCCTGATGGTGAAGTGACCACAATGCCAGCCCCAGATGCTTTGTTTGTTCGCGATCCGTCGAATTGTAGGGTCCAGGGTTTCACGAATACTGATAGCATCTCGATTCGCTGAGCTACTTCGCCATCTATCTCGACACTGGGGTGGTCGGTGAGAAAATCGGCCAAGGCTTGGCCCTTCACAGCTTTTTGTGGAACAAATTGTAGTTGATACTCCATCAGGTGGATGGCCCAACGGCCTATCTGACCACGTACTACTGATCTCGAAAGCATGTATTTGACCACATCGACGCTACTGATTACAAAAACCTTTACCGGTAGCAAATAATGTCATAGCTTGACACATGCGAAATATAAGGTCAGACACACCTTTTCAATCGGATGGTATCTTTGTTTTGTGTCGCTCAAATGCCTGCTTAAGTAGTACACAGCTCATTCGAGACCATTTTTGTCGTCCTGAGCCAAAAAGGCTCCAATGGTCTTGTCTGCTGCCGAAATGTAAAGCTTAAGTGGTTCTCCTTTTCGCGGCGGCATCATCACAGGAGGGGAAGTCAGAGCTTCCTTGATTTTATCGAATGCCTGCCCATGTTCTTCTGACCATTCGAATTGGTCATGGTCTTTTAACTTTAATAAGGTGAGAAAATCTTGGTTTTGCCTGCAAGGTTCGAAATGAACCTTCTCAAATAATTGACTTTTCCAAGAAACTGTTGAAGTTCTTTCTTGGTTCGAGGTGGCTGGGCGGCCAAGATGGCCTTTGCCTTGTTCGCTTCCACTTCGATTCCTTTCTTATGCACTAAGAATCCAAGAAAATGGCCTGCGGCCACTCCGAACACGCATTTTAGCGGGTTTAACTTCAACTGAAATTTTCTCATCCTGTCAAAGGCCTTAACCAGGTGCTCTAAATGCTTAGCAAAGCTGGTAGACTTAATGATGAGATCGTTGATGTAAACTTTGACAAAGTCATTCATGTAGTCATGAAAAATGCAATTCATAGCTCGCTGGTATATAGCTCCAGCATTTTTAAGGCCAAACGGCATAACCTTCCATTGAAAGGTACCAATGCCCCCCGGGCATTGGAATGCCAGTTTCGGGATATCCTCTTCGGCTACGAAGATCTGATTGTATCTTGCATTGCCGTCAACAAGAGTTAAGTACTCATGCCCTGCAACGGCATCTATCATCATGTCGGCCATTGGCATTGTGTACTCGTCTTTCGGAGATGCCAAATTTAGATCCCTGAAATCTATGCAAATTCTCAGTTTGCCATTCTTTTTGATAACTGGCACGACATTGGCCACCCATTCGGGGTATCTGGCCACTTCGATGAAGTTTGCTTTAAGAAGCCCTTAAATCTCTTCTTTGATCAATACACAGACTTCGTCGGACATGCGTCGGAGAGGCTGTTTGCGTGGCTTAAACCCAGGCAAAATGGGTATTCGATGTTCCACCAAGTCCCTGCTGAGACCGGGCATTTTATCATAGTTCCATGCAAAACAGTCTTTGTATTTTTTAAGTATGTTGATCATGGCCTCTTTATCTTCTGGGCTTAATAAAGCACTAATGTATGTGGGCCTATGACCATTTTCATTGCCAAGCTCCACTTCGATGACAGGATCTTGAACCTGAATCCTAACGTCATCGAGTTTTGCCGGAGCGGCATTCAATTCCTTTAGTGTGATCCCATCCGTCGAAGTGAGATCCTGATCGTGCTCATAAATTACATCCGCATTACAACTATAGTAATCGGAAAGGTCTTTGGCCAGTAAGGCCAAAGTGTTATTTATTATTACTGATCCGGCGCTATCTGGAATTATTACAACTTCGTCTAAATCGACGTTATTCATGATCAATATTTTGAAAAGTAGAAAGCGGCATTTCTTCGATGTTGCAAGGCCTGCTAACCTCCTTAGTCATTGCTACTTCTAAACTAACTGGCGCCACAGACGAAGTGGCACAAAGCGGACGACCATATTTGTCCTGTCCGATAAATCTGTATGGTCTAACATTGTCGGAATAGTACCTAGCTTCTACTACATTCACATTGGCCGTGAACGGCCTTTCTTCCGCTTTCACTATTTCTGGTTCGTTCTCGCCATCTCCCAAAAATACCAAAAATTGGTGTAAGGTTGTAGGGATGCACATGGCGGAATGGATCCAATCCCTTCCTAGCAAGACATTGTATGAAGTTTTTGCATCTATAACGAAAAAGGCGGAAGTGACTGTCTTACTTCCAATACTTACTTCGATTGGCAGTATCCCCATGATGTTTGCTTTTCCTCCTGCAAAATTGTTGATCACCACATCTGTCTTAAGAAGATCATCCTTCTCCTTTCCGATACGTCTCATGGTTTGGAGAGGCATGATATTCACTGCGGCTCCATTCTCAACCAGCATTCTTCCAGTAGGCTTGCCATCGAGATGGCCAGCTACGAAGAGAGGTTTTACATATTTCGCCATGCTTGGCGGCGGCTTCTGGAACAGAGCCTTTATCTCTTCGACTGTCTGTTGAGTATTACTTACAAAGAAAGCTACCGGCTCACTGTCATCCCAAACTTCATTGCTTTCACCTGTGTTACCCTGAGAATCACTGTTAGCATTAGTATCGGAAAGGAATGCCCATACCATGTTACATTCCATGTTGATAGCATCGCCACTGGATGACGGTATGTCCATGGTTTCCATCGGCAACTCCTTGTTGATCTGGTTTCGTTCATCCATCTTTACGATCCATTCACTCAGATCGTCCTCTCTGACATTGTTTGGTCTGCTTGGGACACCGTTTTTTGATTCATCACTTTCCAATATCGTTGGGTCAGCAATTTTTCTCTTCGATTGAATGTCGGTCGGGGTGATTTTCTGGCTTCTTAGCTCTGTTGACATCACTGCCTTACCCTTGATGGGTCTCGTTGTTTCCCTTTTGAGTATTTCAGCTTCTTTTCGTTGCCTCAAATGTCTGCGATACTGTGTTCTCGTCATATCACGAGGACTTCTCCCGTTTGGGAACTTAGGATGTCTTACTGCCGTCCAACGTCCTTCCTGGACTGCTGGCGGTTTAATGAACCTGGAATGAAGCGATTCTCGAGTTGGTTCATGTCTTCGAGGTGGGCTAGAGGGTGCCCTCCTTTTATCACTTCTGTCAGTCTTTCGGGGAGGACTTCGATTTCTCTTATCCCGATTTTCTCGCAATGGACCGCCATTGGCACAATGCCCCCCGAGCATGTGAGGGGGATATGGCACCATAGGCGGCTGTGGAACCATGGAAAAGCCGGCCATGGGATTGGCCCAAGGATAATAAGTTCCTACTGAATAGACCCATGGCATTGTTGCCATTTCGAAATGACATCTAGCACAAAAGCTCAATTGCCATCCTGACTGTGTCATTTCCTGCTCATTTTGTTGGTTTTCCTTTTCGGCTGGGTCATCCTGAACGTTGACTATGTTTACTCCCTCCGCCTGGAATGGTTCTTTGTCAATTCCCATTTTCTTATTCATCCATTCCGGCAGAAAGCGCAACGTGCCGTTGTCTAGGCAGCTCTGTATCATCCATCTGAAAACCAAACAATCATTAGTGTTATGAGTCCATGCATTATGAAATTTGCAGTGCACTTTGCCTTCCAGCTCTTTGGTTGTTGGCATTCTATGGTCATTAGGCACTTTGATTTTGCCATCAGCCAATAAGTGATCAAAAATAGCCTCGATTTTCGACACATCGAAACCATAGCGCCTCTCTGTTTCAGAACGAAACTCTGGTTTATTCAGCATGCTATGAGGCATTTTGATGTGAGGTTGTAATGCCCTTGGTTTTACTAAAGCCGGGCAAACCGTGTTCTTTTGGCAAACGACCTGGGCTAGGCCCACTTCGTTCTCCCATTGTTCTTTTTCAACACTGACCAAGTCATCTTGGACTTCGGCTAGGCCTACTTGATAATGAGTGGCCTTACCGTGATGACTTCTTCGATTTTCTTCTCTTAACAGTTTTTCATACTCAGTGACATGCCTGATTAAGTCAAAAATTGATGCAAATTGTTGGCCAAACATTTTCTTTTTTAATTCAAGGTGCATGCCTCCTATGGCCAAACTTATGTAGCTTTCTTCGGCCATAATCACTGGGCAAAAGTGTCTGGCCCGGACGAATCTACCCATGTATTCCTCGGCTGACTCCCCAGGCATTTGTCTCATATTGGTTAACTCCGATATGGATACCTCAGGGTGTAGTCGATAGAAATGACTATGAAAAAGATTCTCTATTGTTGGCCAGTCGGGGACAGACCCTGGTCTAAGTCTGATGTACCACAAAAAAGCTTCTCCAGTTAATGAATTCGGAAATAAACGTAATTTTAGGTTTCCGCCCATTCCGATCTCACCACATTGTGTGGTGAATTTAGCAATATGTTCAATTGTGGTTTGTGACCCATTCCCATTAAACAAAGTGAAAACTGGGATCCTAAACCCCGGGGGAAAAGGAATCGCGTCAATATGAGGGGGATATGGGCGAGAATACCTGGGTGGCGAGGCTGATCGTTTATGCCTTGCCAACTCCTGTCGCAACATTTCCTGTATCTCTTGTCGAGACACGGCTGTGTTGTCATTTCGATTGGTGGCAGGTTGGGGTCTTTCCGCCATGTGTGGTATTGCATAAGGGATTTCAGGTCCGTCGAAATGATCCCGGGAGCCTGATCCTTCTCCTTCCAAGAGTATTCCTCTGGATTCGAACGCCACTCTTTTGCCAGTATCCATGATGGGGTATCTTCCACGGCGATCATTACCTCCAAAGTTTAATCGTTCTGGCCGTGCATCGGCAAGGTCAGGCCTGTGTCATTGTTCGGCCTCATTTCGTCGCGGAGGTTCTCTCACCGGTGAAATGTTGTCCATTCTTGCTGCCACGCTGCGCAAGCTCATTCCGTAATGTGGATCTGTTACTCGGAGTGATTCTAACATAGTGGCCATTTGTTCGGCCCTCTCCGATTCTTCTCTTCGTTGTCTTTCTATCAACTCCTGAAATCTGCGGTTAGATTCCAAGATCCACTTTTCCATCACATATAATGCGTCTTCGCCACAATTGGCCACTCTGGCCAGCAAGGCGGGTGCTTCTTGAATCGGCGCCTCTTCAGGCGCTCTCTGATTTCGCTCGAGCCTGTCAATGATAGCCTGAACGTTGGGAGGTGGATTATGTCCACTCATCTCTTCGTTCTGGTCATTGGCTGCCTCGCTTCCACTGTCTGAACCGAGGTCAGCTCGAGTTTGGCTCCTTAAGCGTGGTGGTGCCATAGCTTGCTGTTTATGAATTTTGATTTTTAATTTTTTGTGATTTTTTAATATAAAATGCAAGTATGCAATTGATCGAAATAAAATGTGCTTTCTAAGACCTAAATGCTGACAAAACCTTTTCGAAAATTGAAATGCTGTCCCACCGAGTATGCCAGAAAGATATGTTTGCATATAATTTTTGGCGCGGCCGTGGGTTGATCAGGGGATTGGCACTCCGATTGGTCTTACTAAAAAATTAGAAGTCCCACCGGTCGTGCCAGAAAGATATGTTTGCATAAATTTTCTCTGGCCCCGCCGAAGTGGCCGCTCAGGGTTCGAACCGGCTGAGTTCGATTGGAAATCAGCCAATTCGAAGTGAGCTTTCTCGTGTTCGGGTGCGGGCGTGCCAGTGTGCAGGACTTAACAAAGATGTAATACAATTCGAAATGAAAAAGTGCCAGTGCGGGCGTGCCAGTGTGCCAGTGAAAAAGTGCAGTTCGAAGTGAAAACAACGATGTAATACAATTCGAAATGAAAAATGTAACGCGCCTAAGACTTCTATCTGAAAAACGATTGAATCGGAGTAGGCAAACACTACCCCTGAGGTTCTACTTGCCTACAACTCAATGTAGGACTTAACAATTTAGCACTCTCAAAATCGAAAAGGGTCGAAAAGTTTAAATCGAAGAGAAAATAAATTCGAAGACGATAGCTACTCGCCAAATGGACTTTACAGGACTCGACTACAAACACACGCATTGATGACTCGGGCCATATCTATGACAGAGATGCATTGAGCAGTTCTTAAGAACTCTAGCTACAAACCGGCCACATTGATGACTCCGGCCATATCTACCTGTGGGTGTATTCAGAGGTTGTTCGCTCCGACAAGCATTGATTGACTCCGTCTGTACTCCTCTTCATGCATGCGCTCGACATGAATGGTGGATACCACTCTGTCGCATTGATATCTCACCTCGAACCGGGCCCAATCCGAGTGAATGATGGCTACGACCTCGTGACGTTACGGAATGAGTGCATTGATATCCTCACTTCGAGCCGAATGAGGTATAGCTACAAACACCCGTAGCGGTTTTCTACCTACTTGAACTAAAGCTATTCTTTGTTCATTTAAGCTAAGAAATCAAAGAAGTGTGGACTTCTTGATTGAGAAATTGTTGTTGTGTTGATTGTTGATTGACGTTGTGTGTGTCCCAAATGATGAATCCAACTCCTTTTTATAGGCACCAAGCTGCAACCACATTCCTTTATTTTTGGAGTTGGATGTCTTCAAAAGACTTGATTATTTGAATTGGATGGACCTCCTTATTTGTTGCTATGGCAGTTATGCCATCTCATTTGAATTTTAAATTTTCAGCAACACATGGCTTTTATTTTATGCATGTGCAGATATAACAATGCCTATTTTTAGCCATCTCCTAACAACCCCTAATTGTGAGGGATTTGAATTTAAATCTATTACTATATTTATTTTATTTTATATTTTTGGCCGATTGGGCCATGGGCCGTTATTTCATTTCGGCCTGGGCCTCCAACATGGGCTCTGTGGACGCGTCGAAGTGGCCTGGGCCTAATTATTTCATTTCGACGTGGCGAAAAGGACCAAAACCAGCCTACTCCGATTTTATACAAAAAATTTATTTTTGGGCTCAAACAATAGTGAAATAAATTTGTGATGCCTCAATGGCTATTTTGCTAGTATTATTTGCCTCATTATAATTTTGTTCTGTACTTTCAGTTACATGATATGAACGAAATCTTTTTAACTGTTGAAAAAGAAAATACAGATATTGTTTGATTAAGCAAAGGTGGATTGGCATTTGGCAACTCAAATATTGGCCAAAATATCTATATTGCTTATGAAAAAGATGATGCTGAACAAGACAGCTTAATCAAACTATGAGGTGCATGTTGCGGAAAACGTGGTGGGGGTGGTGTAGAAAAAGTATTCAAATTTAGGAGAGAGGAAGTGGAGAGGAGAACACACTCTACTTTTTTCTCTACTCAATCAACACTTCTATTTCACTTCGACACTTTACTCAAAACACTCTTACAACTCTTTTACTCTCCTAACTCTTTCACTCACTCAATCACATTCACTCACTACACACACTCCACACACAAATGCATAAACATGATCACTTATTTATACTAGTCCCCTAATAAGTGACACTCTAATTAGAATACTAATTACATAGGTTACAAAACATAATTATTGAAATAATGTTCGTAACTCCCGATCGTTTTTGCCACCACTTTGCCACTACTATGAATGGCTCTTTGACTTCTCAAGAATCAAGATTAAACTCTTCATTTCTCAACACGCCCCCCTAAGCTTGATTCTCTCATTCCGAGACAACTCCTCAACTTCTCGAACACCTCTCGTTTGAGCGGCTTCGTAAAGATATCAGCAACTTGATCTTCGGTTCTGACATACTTCACTTGCACATCTTTCTTAGCAATACTCTCTCGGTTGAAATGGAAACGGGTGTCAATATGTTTACTCCGATCATGATACACCGGGTTCTTTGCTAAAGCAATTGCTGACTTGTTATCGACATAAATCTCTGTCGAATCACTTTGTTTGACATTGAGCTCGTTAAGCAAACTCCGTAGCCATATTGCATGGCACACTGTTGATGTTGCAGCCACATACTCAGCTTCACATGTTGACAAAGTCACTATTGGCTGCTTCTTTGAACTCCAAGTAAAAGCAGTTTTTCCATAGAAAAACACAAATCCAGTGGTGCTTTTACGATCATCAACATCTCCTACCCAATCACTATCGCTGTAGCCAACCAATTTTATATTATTAGTGGCAGGATAGAATAGACCATAATTCATTGTACCTTTGACATAGCGAAGTATTCTTTTCGCCACATTGAGATGATAGGTTGTCGGGTTCTCCATGTACCGACTAATCATTCCGACAGCATAAAGGATATCTGGTCTCGTGCACGTCAAGTACCTCAAACTTCCAACTAAGCTTTTGAACAAGGTGGGATCAACTCGATCTCCACCGAGGTGACTTGACAACTTCTCTCCCACTTCGATTGGGGTGTTGATTGACTTGCAATCCTCCATCTTGAATTTCTTTAGCACTTCTTTGGCATAACCTTCTTGCGAAATAAAAATTCTAGCATCGCCTTGTTTCACTTCGATTCCAAGGGAGTATGACATCACTCCAAGGTCTGTCATCTCGAACTCCTTGGACATATCTTTCTTGAACTCGTCCATCATTTTCACATCGTTACCTGTAAATATGAGGTCATCGACATACAAACAAACTATTAAGATGTTACCATTTTCCATCTTGACATAGAGAGCATGTTCATGGGGGCATTTCTTGAATCCTTTCTCTTGAAAATATTTGTCTATCCGAGTGTTCCATGCTCTCGGTGCTTGCTTTAGCCCGTATAAGGCTTTCTTCAACTTCAACACCTTGTCTTCCTGACATCGAATAATGTAACCCTCCGGTTGTTCGATGTAAACCTCTTCGTCAAGGTAACCATTCAGGAAAGCAGACTTTACATCCATTTGATAAATCTTCCACATGTTTTGAGCTGCTAACGAGATGAGAAGTCTTATGGTTTCTAACCTTGCAACTGGGGCAAAGACTTCGCCATAGTCAATTTCGGCTCTTTGCTTGTAGCCTTTTACTACGAGCCTTGCCTTGTAGCGCTCCACTTCTCCTTTTGAGTTTCTTTTGATTTTGTAAACCTATTTCACTCCGATGGGCTTATATCCTGCTGGTAGCGAGGTAAGCTCCCAAGTATCATTTCGTTTAATGGAATCAATCTCCTCATTCATGGCCATCTTCTATTTGGGGCTTTCTGCTGCTTCTCCAAAATCAATTGGTTCCGTCTCTGCAAAGAGACAAAATAATGTGTTGTTTTGGTTCAATTCAGCATATATTTCAGCAAGCGATCTCTTCCTTCTAGGTTGACTGCTGGATTCTGCCTCAGTCGAAGTGGAATTTGATGTTGATTGGCCAGTCGGAGTGACTGGTTCCTCCTCTTCGTCTTCCTTTTCATTCTGACTCGGTTCCACTTCGAATGGATAAAAGTTGTATTCTTCTTTCTGTTGTGAGCTCCAATCCCACGAGCTCTTCTCGTCGAAGTGAACATCACGACTCACTTTGACTTTATTGTTAGTTGGATCATACAACTTGTAACCTTTAGAGTTTTGATCATACCCAATAAAGATATACCTCTTACTCTTATCATCCAGCTTACTCCTTTGTTGATTTGGAACATGCATATGGGCAATGCTTCCAAAAACCTTCAAATGGGATATATTCGGCTTGTATCCATTCCATGCCTCTTGTGGTGTTTGATTCCACAAACTCCTCAGTCGAACTCCTATTCGACAGGTATACAGCACACTCTACAGCTTCTGCCCACAACTCTTTAGGCAAGTTCTTGCTCTTCAACATGCATCGGACCATGTTCAAAATGGACCGGTTCTTTCTCTCCGCCACTCCATTCTGCTGCGGGGAGTACGGATTCGTCATGGGGCGTCGAATACCCTCTTCGTCACAATATGCCTTGAACTCCCGCGAGGTGAACTCTCCACCTCGATCGGATCGAAGTGACTTTATTTGGTAGCCGCTTTGCTTTTCGACCAACACCTTGAATTTTCTAAAGGCTGAGAATGCTTCTGATTTCTCATGGAGGAAGTACACCCATGCCTTCCTACTATAATCATCAATGAACAAAATGAAATATTTGTTATTACCAAGTGAAGTCGGAGTGATAGGTCCACATATGTCGGTGTGAACTAACTCCAATGGTTTTCTTGCTCTTGTTTGCGACTCCTTCGGAAAACTGTAGCTGTGTTGCTTTCCGACAAGACAACCCTCGCACAACTGATCGGGGTGGTCAATGGAAGGAAGTCCTTTCACCATCCTCTTCTTCGACATCAACTTAAGGCCTCCAAAATTGAGATGTCCCAACCTTAAGTGCCATAACCACGATGTATCTTCCAAACATGCCTTCAAGCATTTCGCCACTTCGTTCTTGATGTTCAATAAGAACATCCTATTGCTTGTCATAGGCACACGAGCTAACAACACTCCTTTGTCATTTCGCAAGTACAGGGTCATATCTTTCATGTGTATATCGTAGCCTTTTTCCAAAAGTTGGCCTACGCTCAAGATATTTGCCTTCATCCCAGGGACATAGTACACGTTCGAAATGAACTGGTGATCGCCATTCTTCAATCGGATTAAAATTTTACCTCGTCCTTTAATGGAAATCTTTGATGAATCTCCAAATGAAATGTTTCCTGTCACTGAATTATCCATTTCGACAAACATGTGTTTGTGACCACACATGTGATTGCTAGCACCTGTGTCAAGGTACCAAGTGCTCTTTTCGCCTTCACCTTGTTGGTTGTGTGCCAACAAGAGAGCGGTATCACCATCAACTTTCTTTTCTTCAGCAAGGTGTGTCTTCTTCTCCTCACTGGATTCACTTCGACACTCATAGGAATAGTGTCTTCGTCGATGACAATTATAGCATTCAATGTCTCTTCGATTTTGCCACTTCGTTTGAAATCCTCTACCTCGAAATCCACCTCGTGTCGGAGTGGATTCACCTTGTTTCTCTTCATTTTGATTTGCAATGTAGGGACCTCGTCCTTTGCCACGACCTCGTCCATGACCGTGATAAGATGAGCGGCCACTTCGTCGATTGCTTCTGTCAACGTCATCTTTCTTTTCGTGGAGGTTCATTTTGGCTTGGAGAGCTTGTTCAATTGGCTCTTTGGCTCTCTTTTTCATCTTCTCTTCGTAGACTTGTAATTTGCCTACTAACTCATCAACTTTCATTTCGTCTACATCATTAGACTCCTCTATGGCAACAACGATATGATCGAACTTCGAATTGAGAGATCGAAGTATCTTCTCAACAACTCGGGCATCTTCTTTCTTTTCGCCATTGCTTTCTAGTTGATTTACAACCGAAAGTACTCTTGAGATATAGTCAAAAACTGCCTCATTTTCCTTCATTTGCAATGATTCAAATTCACCTCGTAAGGCTTGTAACCTTACTTTCTTCACTTTGGCAATACCTTTGAAGGTAGTAGCTAAAGTGTCCCAAGCTTTCTTTGCAGTAGTGGCTTGTACAATTTTCTCAAAAATATTGTCATCCATCGCAAGTTGGATGAACGAGAGAGCTTTTTGATCTCTTACCTTGGCCTCCTTTGCATTTTTCTTTTCGTCTCTGCTTGCAGTTGCTAAATCCGCAGGCTCTTCGTATTCCTCTTCGACGGCATCCCAAACACCTTGGCCTCCAAGAAATGCCTTCATTTGGATACTCCATCTTTCATAATTTTCTTTTGTGAGTTTTGGGAATGGGAAAACTCCTGTGGTTGCCATCACAACGTAGCTCTCAATGTAGTTTTAACGTGGCTCTTAACGTGGTTTTTAACTTGGATTTCAACGTGGCTCTGATACCACTTTGTTGCGGAAAACGTGGTGGGGGTGGTGTAGAAAAAGTATTCAAATTTAGGAGAGAGGAAGTGGAGAGGAGAACACACTCTACTTTTTTCTCTACTCAATCAACACTTCTATTTCACTTCGACACTTTACTCAAAACACTCTTACAACTCTTTTACTCTCCTAACTCTTTCACTCACTCAATCACATTCACTCACTCCACACACTCCACACACAAATGCATAAACATGATCACTTATTTATACTAGTCCCCTAATAAGTGACACTCTAATTAGAATACTAATTACATAGGTTACAAAACATAATTATTGAAATAATGTTCGTAACTCCCGACCGTTTTTGCCACCACTTTGCCACTACTATGAATGGCTCTTTGACTTCTCAAGAATCAAGATTAAACTCTTCATTTCTCAACAGTGTACACGGTTGGAATGATAGAGACTGGCAAGAAAAGTATATTGAATGATTAAGTCACCGGCTGTTGGTTTGTTTAAACATCTCAGATATACATTTCCCATTTTTATTGGTCATTGATCACTGCAGCACCATCAAATTCCAACTAAATTCAAATTCAAACCAAATCGAACTACTTAGATGTACTATAAAAAGTACTCTATTTATTAATAAAAAATTTGTAATGAGGAGATTCTATTACATACTTGATGAATCTATGCTAAATTTATGACAGAATTCAATAGAAATAGAATCAAAAAATATTCAGTAATAAAATATTTATTAACAAAATTATTATAAATGAAATCCGTTACCAAGACTAAATTTATAAACTATTGGTTTATCACTGAAGAGGTACATTCTTATAGTGATGCAAAGCTAGCTCTCTCTACTAAAGGTAATTGTATTCTCAAACTTTGAACACGAACCTTAGATTAAATTAGCATAACACTGAACCAATAAACTATGTTACTTGATGGTAAACATCATATATATATATATATATATACACATGATGCGTGTGGTGTGCATACACGACTTCATTTCGTGACATCAAACTAAACACACAGCCAAAAAATTAGGGATTATTAATCTACCCGACCCCCACCCCATACCCAATTTAACTAATCACCTTTTGAGGATTATAATAAACTCTTTAAGTAATTTAAATGTGTGGTTGAAAAATTAGCCAAGCAATTATGAACCATAGGTGTGACATTAGATCTGTATAGGTTAATGCATACGTAAGACAAAATATGAATGCAAGTTGGACACTCAACATCGATTATATGAAATTAATGATATTTTGTAATTATGGATTAATTAGGTTTTTGTACTTTTTTTAAAAGAAAATTGTGAAGTCACGTTATTTTATTTAATTTGGTAGTTGAATTAAAGAAAGTATTGCCGTTTTGGGTTCTCAACAAAAAGATTTAAGCAAATCGGGATGAGGTATATCAAGTAGGTCAAATAGAACCTATATTAAATTATTTATTCCTTAACTAAAAAGAAAAATAGAGCCACATGGTAGGAGGGTGTCGTCGCCTCCCTCTCCACCTCTCTACCAAATCTCTATACGGTCATATTTTATGTTTATTTTTATTAAAATTTTAAATTTTATTCTTAATAAAAATATTTTGTATATTTTATAAAAATTCAAATTCATCTCCTTCCTCCCAAGTAAAAAGCTTTGGCCTCGCTCCAACTAAAAATGAATTGAGTGAGTATGTTTCGAAGAATACTTTACTAAAAAAAATCCCTTTACTAATAAAATTTCTATCGCGGCTAAATATATGTTACAAAATAAAGGTATTTTGCGTGAAATTCTAACTAATTAAAACTAAGAGTGAAAATACAATTGATCATTGATGAAGCATATACTTACGGATCCGCGATGAACAAAATCCATCACAAGACTATATTAAGTGATGGGTTTCGTCAAATATTTAATACAATTTTGTATTAATGAAGCGAGTGTTCTTTTATAGTACTTCTTTAAACTAAAATTAAATTCCAAAAGACTAAAAGATATATTAAAGAGCAAATTGGGTTGGCAGGGTGCTCCTATATTGGATCTCTTATATACTCGATTTGAATTAATTAATCAATGAATCAAAATCGAATGGTTAAGATCAATAAATAAATAAATAAATAAATAGGATAATTTAAAATAGTAGCTGGAGCTAGGAATTTGGCCATGGTGCGCGGATTGCGTTGAAGCATAGTGGTTTAGCAAGTGGCTTAAGAAAAGTGGGACCAATGGAGCACTATACGTGGTGGTAACTGGTTTGCTCAGTGTTACAATATCTAGTTTTTTTCTTTCTACATAAAGGGGAAAAAATTAAAAAGAAAAAAACATTACGTAGAAATGAAAAAATTGGTGGTGGTGAATGGGTTGTCTCTTTGAAAAAATTTTAAATTATGTTAAATTAAACTAGATTTTATACGTTATTTTTGAAAATTTTGATATACTTTTAATTATTAATCATGTTATCATTCTAGTTTTTCCAATTCATTTGATCGAAAATATTTTTTTCAAGAAGCTATTTTTTTTAACATAATAGTTGAGGTACATATGACAATATAAAACTTTTGGGATTTTAAAATAAAAATCATGAGGAATTTAATTCAATAATAAATTTGTAGCTTTTCCCTTGTTCTCTATTAATTTGTGGTTTTGTTACTGATAACTTCTGTGTTGATGGCATGATTGAATTCAAAAATACTTCAGGTATATATCGAAATTCCGCGGTATTTATCTTAAATAATATAACGAGCAAAGTATTTATAACCAGCAACTTTATTTTAAAAATTGGAGAAGATAATAAATAATAGATGGCATGAAAGATAAAATTACAAGAAAAAAATGTCATCCCAAAATTTGAAGATAAATCATAGCGTTATCTAGATTTTGTATCCTTTAATTATACCGTATGTCGCATTTATCGATGTAAATTGTAAAGTATAGCATATTTATTCCCGAATTATAAATATTAAGAGCTGATATGTTACTTTTTTTATACAATTATAGAAAGCTGATTTGTTATATTTATATTTTAAAACAACAATCGCGATATAAGATATAATTTAAAGGTTATACGTTAAATCATCAATAGTAACACGACCTTTGGTGTTATCGCATATACAAATATTTTATCTATCATGATCTTTTTCTTCAAATAAAAAAAAGAAAAAATAAAATGAATTACAAGATGGATAGCACTTATATATATATTTAATGATGAACTCAAAAAAGTGGGCGATATAAGAAGGCAAGATTTGGTTTGACATTGTAGTGGGCCGCTGTAGTACAGGCTGTGTGTACCCTATTGTTGTCCAAGCAAATATATAACACACAATAATATGCTTAAATATTTTCATTATATATATATATATACACTTTTGGGGATACATATCAACTTGAAAATCTAAGCCGATATTGGTGATGCAACTAAGCAGGCACACCCATTATCAAGTACTTTCTCTATATAGTTTTGATATATTGGAGATGGCAACTTTAGAATTTGTGATTATCTGATAAGGCAATATGTTGTACTAAAAATATGAGATGTCACTCATTTGAGTATATACTCAATTGGTATATTATTCGTTGGATCTAAATATGGTAATGTCAAAAGGTGAAATTGTGACATCATCATATTCAATTCAATGATGTATACATCAGTCGGGTATATTCTCAAGTAAATGGCATCTCATGTCCCATTCTACTAATATGAGTGGATTGTAGATGTCTAAATGATATAGTAGTTTGCTCATAATTTAATAGAGTTGAATACATATAATTCGATATGTTGTTCATAATTTGTGTGGAGGGTCCTGCTTTTAAAATTAACACGCAAGATTTTGTGATATTTTTTTTAGTGGCTCACTATCCATTTTGGCCTTTTGAACATATTGTATTAACATTTTTGCTCCCAGATTGACAAAGTTCTCTATGTTTTTTAATTTGTTTTTTATTAAAAAAAAATAATATATAAGAAGTGATTGCATTTGGATCATTGAATGCATGCACCTCGTTCATTGAAAAACTTTCCCTTTGCCAATACACAATAACTTCCTAGGGTCTTCAATCACTACAAGAAAGCACTCTCTTCACTAGTCAAAATTTTGTGACAGAGAGATTTTGTCACAGATTTAAAATATCTGTGATGGATTTGTGACAAAATTCAATATAAACAAAACTAAACAAATAAATTGTAACAAGACATTTAATAACGGAGTCATTATAAAGTAAATTTGTCACATATACTAAATTTGTAGCGTAGTAATTCGTCACTGAAGGGTATGCATTCTTATAATGCTAATTTTTAAAGCATAGAGCTAGCTTTCAATGTCGATTATGTCAATGAGAAGGTTTTTCATGCAAATGATTTATTCATCAGAAACAAAGGTAAGACCATAATTAAAGAACATGTTATAGTTTTGCAGGGCTTTCAGTGACAACTAGAAATTTCACATGGACACGGCCGCAAAAATTTGAGACTAGCAATTAATCATAGTAATTAAAAAAAAATTCATTTTGCAGTTGCCTTTTAATACCCATATTTTAGGCGTCTTTGTAATCTTGTTAAATTGATCAACAACTAATACTATATTACAGGCCGGACGAATGACTAATATGTATACTTGCATCTTAAGTTGATAAATTACCATATTTCTAGCCTAAATATATGGGCTTATAAAGTTTGGGTTTGAATCAAGATCCATAATAAATTTGGCTTTTATGAGTTTACTATAAATTTGGTTCTTATTTTATTCAGTAATAATATTTTTATTTATTTGGGTAAAATTCACTTTGAAACCCTAAATTATCAATAATGTACCACTTACCCCCTCAACTATAAAAGGTAATACTTACTCCCCTAAACAATGAAAGTGTACCATTTAACCTCTTAAATAAATACGAGTTCGACATAAATACCCCTCATTCCATTCATTTCAATTTTATGTTTTTGTCTTTTGATTTTTCTTTTTTTTTTTTCATTATTTCTAACTTTGCTAAACATTCTCTTCCTCTTCAATCAAATATTCAAACCACTTCTAAAAGAAATAAGAATAACAATAATATGTGCCGCGATCATCACTTATTTTCAATTTAGAAAGACACTACCCATTCCACAAAAGAAATAATAAAGTTTTTAATTTAATTAAAAAATAGCTATTAACATATTAATATTTTACTGAAAAAAAAAGCACATGCCATGATATATTACAATTACCAAATGTCTATTTATAATTAATTTACAATAAATTAAACTTTCCAATAAAATAACTGAATCACTAATAATTTATTAATGAATTAATTATATATGGTAATTAATATTACACAAAAAGTATTTAAAATGGAGCAGAATTGTATATAAATGTCCTAGTAAAAATATTTTAACTATATTATATGACCAGCTAAACTTTATTTTTTTTAGTTCTAATTAATTTTGATATGATATAATTAATTCACTAAACAAGTTAAATTTAATCATAGCTTTCATTTCATTGATGGAATGTGAAAAAATAATGTAGCATAAATAAGTAATTTTAAATAATATTTAACTTAAAAGTATATTATTCAACAAGAAAAAGCCCTCTACATATAAGTTATGATTAATTTTTTTAACTTGTTTGAGTTAAGTGTGCAACAATTTAATGCTCAAAGTTTTGTATGTAGCTAGATAGAAAAGAAATAAAGACAAACAAAGAAAAAGAAAAAAAAAAGATAATAGAAACGAAAATAGGAATGAATGTCTAAGGGCATAATTGCACATATATGTTTAGAGGGAGGTAAATGATACATTATCATAGTTTAAGGGGATAAATGACATATTATCAATAGTTCAAGGGTGCAAAGTGTATTAACCCTATTTATTTTGTTAGCTAACCAGGCCAAAGCATTTTGAGTAACCTGTAGAAAAAGTAAGCCTATCTAAAAGTCCAAGAGTAAAGAAAACCTTACATTTCAACGCAAGAAATACTTACTCTCAAAGAAATAAAAAAATAAAAAAAGAAAGTGAAGAATTACTATTTTCTATCTTCACCAATCAGCTACGGAGTCAGAAATTTTCGTTTAGAAGACTAGATTAAATTTATTTAAAATATTAAAAGTTTTTATGCGTTTTAAAACTGGACAAATTTTAAAATTTTCAAATAAATATATGTAAAGTTTAATTTAGAATAAACTTGAGAGGGGGGATTGCCCCCTTAGATCTATCTCTGACACCAATCTCTCAAGTCCCAAGCTTCTACCATGATGAAATTATATAACTATAATCGTCTAAACTTTGTTTGAGGCATGCATCAAATTTGAAGTATATTAACACCCCAAACATTATCCTAAAATAATTAAGCTATATTTTGTGGGGAAACACTTCGGTGATCGAGGCGAAATAGAACTCTTCTTGTTCAACAACATGCAACATATGTAACATGATATTTAACAATGGACTGATTATTTTTGAAGTTATTTATTTAATAGAAAATATATATTTTAGAATATTCTAAATAATATTCTTATATATATATATATTAAGTTAATTGAAGTTATTTATTTATTTATTTTTTCATAGTCAGGCCACCTCCAGCCCGATCCAAATGGGCTTTTTTGTATTACCTAAATTTTAGTCTAGAATTATGTCATTAAATTTAATTGAATTGCGTCTGATTAATCCACCTATAGCTTAATTAGATTGTGGGAATTGGGCCTTAAGAAATGAAAGTGTGGACTTGGATAAGCTAGGCCCCAATTTCATTGAATTAAATGGGCTAATGGATTAAGGACTCGTTTGAAAAGTGATTGTGGCCAACAGTGTCGCTATAGTGTTCATGAAACCACCGTTTGAAAAGCAAAGTTGAGGAATGGTAGCAGCTGCTCTTGAGGCTCGGGGAAACGTTACGGCCCGGGTCTAAATGGTGGATTTCGGATACAGGGAAATTCTCCAAATAGGTGAGTTTACACAATTAATGGCTATCAAGTTCATTTGTGACAAGACCAATATGTCCTTGGTAAAATAATCTTATTCACAATATTGGCTCTGATGAAATAAATTCTCTTTCATGTCTTCTTTCACCAATTGGGCTCTAGGGTTTGCACCCTTTCCTTCTATCTATGTTTTTCTTTTTCCCTCTGAATGTATGCACTACGGCCCGAAGATGGTTTTTTCCATCTCGTCTTTCTAGTGCCTTTCTTGTCTTGATTATTTACATTATTTGAATTAACAATGCATTATTTTCTCTCGTCTAAAAAATGTTTGTGTATTATTTCAAAACCACATAAAAGAACTGCTTCATGGGGAAACTTCACAAAAGGCAGCACTAATTCTGTAGCTATGAATTTTGTGGTGAGTTCATTCTTTTTTGGTTGTTAATGTTGTTCTACGGGCCCCTACTTGCCTCTGTTCCGTTTGATTTGGTTTAATTTGTGGTTTGGAAGGCGTGAGATGTATCCTACAAATTGATGGAAATATATATATTGATTCTTGTAATAAATGTATTCTTTTATGCACTACCGTGGTGTTCCAGTGGTTTTTTTTTTTTAATTAGTAAGAATGAATGTAGTCGTTGTTTTTGCTATGTGTACTGCTTGAACCAATTTAATGTTTGTTGTTGCTATTATGCTAAAATGTTAATTGAGCTCATCCAAATTGTTGTCTTCATGTGCATAATTTATATTTGTTTTTTATCACATTGGTCAAGTGCATGTCTCTATGGCATGTAATTGCAGGTCATGTTTTAGGGTTGGTCTTGAAACAAATTCCAATTGATGCCTTGCATCATTCAATTGGATGCTATTAATCCGTCGAACCAATATATACCCCTTTGCACTTGACATAGTGGTGTGGAGTTTATATGTGTATTAGTTGTCCCTCCTGAACGGCTAGCCTGCGACTTTGCTTCGCTCCTCCAATTTTTCCCTTTCTTTTATACTATTTCTTTTCCAGAACATATAATCCTTTGTAAGAGGTTTGTTGCTTGCAGTTGAGAGGGCGAGGAATGGATCACTGTAGGAAAGTGATTCTACTTGTGTTCTTCTACATATTCATGTGTCAAAGTTCCACGCTACTTCTACTGCTAGCACGAACTCATCGAAAAAGCGTTGCTAGTAAGAGAATCCATTGCAACACGGAAGGTCACAACTGGAGTGTGATTTCCAAGATGCCTGGGCAATATAGTTATATTAGGCGTCTTACGAACTTAAGTGATCAAGATTGCATCAACAATCTACAGATTAGAAGGGCTTTTTTTAATCTTGGTGATTTGTTGGAGAACACCGATAGTCTAAAGAGGGAAAGATTTGTTACTGTTGAGGAAAAAGTCGCTATTTTCCTGTCTGTACTAGCACACCACAAGAAGGTGTTTGTTTGTGAAGACTAATTTCCAATGATCAGGGCACACCATTAAGCAAGTATTTCAAGTAAACTTTAAAAGCAGCTATCAAAATTAGCAATCTACTACTCGTACAACCTAAACCTATCACAGTTGATTCAAATCATCCTACTTGGAGACATTTCAAGGTAGTGTGGTATATAATTACGTATTATGTGGTATTCTTGTTCATGGCTTCTAGACTATTTTGTGCATCATCAGCTCAGATATTTTGTATTGACACAGTAGTTGTTTCCTTTAATTTGTTAATGTTATGCTCCTGCTCACAAGGTTATCTAGGTGCTCTTGATGGTACATACATTGAAGTGCTAGCCCGTCAGGTTGATTAGAAGTAGTATATTAATCGTAAAGGTGATGTTGGGCGTGTGTAACATTGACATGAACTTTGTGTACATCCTAGTGGGATGGGAGGGGTTTGCGGCAGATAGCCGCGTACTCCGTAGTGCCATCCACAGGCCGAATGGCTTACAGGTACCATCGGGTAAGGAAACGTGTACTTATTTATAACTATTCGAATCATATTACCTATTTAGTACATCAGAATTACAAACTGACAATGTAATTTAATTTAATTTTTGATATAGGGTAATGTTACCTTGTCGATTGTGGGTATATGAAAGCAGATGGGTTCCTTGCACCTTACCGAGGGTGTCGATACCATTTGAAAGAATAGGGTCCCACAAAACAACGGCCGCAAAATGCAGAGTACTACAACATGAAGCACGCAAGTGCGATGAATGTTATTTAGAGGGCTTTCGCTTTATTGAAACAACGATGATCCGTGCTACGTAGCAAGACCTTTTGTCCCTTACAAGTCTGGAATTGGATCATCCTCGCTTATGCTTTTTTGCACAATTACATATGCTGTCATATGGCAGAAGATCCAAAAGAGGCAAACTTGCAAGTTGAAAGTGACTCAGATGATGATGAAGAATCGACACATATTGGGGATAGCATGTACCAAGAATAGCGTAGGGGATAGATCGTTTCTATGGTCTTTACGAGTGTTCAAAACTTGTTGTGTTCGAAGACAAGGATTTTTGCTTGGCCTTGACTTAAAAAATTAATTTGTGTATGGGGTACCGGTTTTTGGTTGTTCTGCATTGTTGTTCTCACTCAAGTATTGCATTGTACTTTGCACAATTTGTTGTTTGGCTGTAACTGCTTGTTTTGGTGTTGGTTCTATTATACATCATTTTGTTTGATCAACAGGCCTTGCTTATTTTCACTTCGGTTATTAGTAATTGATGTTGTGCATCTAGACACGTGATGTGGTCGATTTTTGGTTTGACCACGTGTCGGGGTTTGATGAACTTTGGTTGATAATGTTGGTGGTCTACCTGTCAAAGAGGGAGGAACGCACGTGAGACTAGCCGATTTTGCCCCGGCGTAGGCTCTCCGATGCTCAAGTCAGTGTTTGGAGAAGATGATGAATAGTGTGTGAGAAGCTCTCTTTCTTATCAAAAATATGAGAATCTTATGATTTCCTTACCCTTGGGTGGAGGGCCGGTGGGGTTTTTATATGAGAGTGAAGAGCCTGGATGTGACATGGCTGGTGGGGATCGGTTCTTTTCGTGACAGGGGTCGTACTGGCATGTACCTTTTGTCTCCTCCATGATTCCCATTGGCGGCTGCTCTCACTTCTCATTAATGCGGGGCCTTGTTGGCAGTTAATGTGTATCTTGGGCATTTACAACCAAAGATTGTATTTATGACTTGGCATTTAATGCGCTGAAGACTGATGGGATAGACCCATGTGCCACTGGGGTGCGTTAGGTAGTGGTAGATGTCATCCTTGTTAGATGTCAAGCCGTGCAATGGCTAAGTGTGGGATCCTGTCCTCGATACGGGTACGCTCGAGGGCCCCCTTATGCCAATAAACTCCCCATTCCTTAGAAAAATGGCAAGATGCTTTCGAGGGCAGTGCGTCGCCTCGAGGGTCCCCAAGACAACATTCTTGTGCCTTGAGGTGCTTTCGAGAGTGGCTAGCTTGTAAGCTCTTTCAAGGACCATCATCATATCGAGGTCTTCAACTCCTCATTTAGGCTGTATTGTCGTATGGAAGCATTTAATGACTGTGGCACGGTGAGGTGGCACCTGACTCATCATTAGTCCCCCCACTCTTGATTGTGATGAGGACGTCAGCTTTCAAAAGTGACTTGATTGGTAGAATGTCAGGTGTCCTTATGTTTTTTGAATTCGAAACGCCATCAGTACACGAAAAGTCACATTTTTGCCCAACTCTGACGGCCCACGCGCCTGCTTAGGGAGACATGGCGCGCCCCTATCCATTAATTTTTGGCGGCCGAAAGGTCATGATGGCAGGGAGCGTGCCTAGTCATAAATGTTGCAGGCTTTATTGCCACAGCGGCCAAGGCATCCTAATGGTTGGTGGCGTTCCCCGTGTCACTTATAAATAGTTGAGGGTTTCGCCCCAAATCGATTTTTCCTCTTACTCACGCAAAGCATTCGTACAAGCATTGGAGGCGAGGGTTCTCAAGGACACCATTGTTGTCGCTTTCGGACGTTCATCTTCTCCAGGTGAACTCTTTTCCTTATTCTCTTTCTTAACACTTCCATCTAAGAAAAAACCCTAGCTGCCATGGGTCCTAAAAGAAAGATACTAGATGACTCAGATCCGACGCCTGAGGACTTGGCGGTGGAGAGGGAGGTCCGCCTTCCCTCCCAGACGGTTTCGGGCACCGGGGCGAGCCATGCCACAGAGAGCACCGGGGCGACCCAGGCCGGGTTATCGCAAAGTAGGGGCCTTAGAGGAGAGGCGTCGAGCAACACGCTAGAGAGGGTCCGCCCTAAGCAGAAGAAGAAAGCAACGGGGCCCGCTAGAGGGACGCCGGGCCTAGTGGGTCCCCTACCAAGAGCCCAAAAACACGGGGTGGATGAATGGGCAAATTCCAGACTTCCTCACTCCCTCGGGATATTTCCAGCAACATTACGATGGCGGAGATAGATAGAATTCGGGAGGAGTTTGGACTTCAGTTTCCCATTCACATGCCGGGCCCCAATGAGAATATGGTGGAGCCCCGGGAGGGGTACGTGGCTTTTAACCTCCGATGAGCAAGGGGAAATCAGCGGCCAGCCCTGAGCCATCAAATACTGATGAGGAGGAAGAGCTCCTCAAATGTGCGGATGCGGGGCCCAGCAATCCTGTTCACCTTCAAGACCACCATTCCAACCTCCGCATAACCAGAGTAGGAGCCAACGAGACCAACACCAAGATGAACTTGGCTCTCGCCTGGGGTCTTCAGTTGCCGGCCGACCAGCGGGTGCTCGTAAAGTGCTCGATTGCAGAGCTCGAGACGAATCTGGCCAACGCCTTAATTGGGGTAAGAAAACGTCCACTTTCACCTTCCATTAAGTTCGCTATGTATTATGTCTAACTCTCGATGTTCTGGGGTACGTTGTCGTCCCTCTCTCGCATCACTTCCTTCATTGCGCCAGCATTTTTCGCTGGGGGAAGAACAAGTACAAGAGGTTGTTCAAGGAGGAGAGGAAGAAGAAGCACCAAGTACCGGCTGAAGTGGAGAAACACCTCGAAGAGACTGAGGTCCTCGCCGGGGAACTGGCCTCGACCAATGACACTCTTCGAGGGTAGCTACAGGAGAGCTAGCAACGTCTCGAGTCTACCAGGACCCGCATCAGTAAGATCGAGAAGCAGTGCAAGGACTTAGACGATGAGGTGAAACGGACCGCCAAGGCTTGGGAGGATGCACGGGAGCTGTACGAGGAGACTGCCCTCGCTCGTGACTTCTCCCAAGAGTGCCTCGAGGTAGTCAATCAAAAAAGAGCCGAGGCGGAAGTAAAGGCTTTTCACAACTACGACGAGGGCAGTCAAGGTAGGGCTTCGAAGGGTTGAGTGGACCTTTCCTGGGCGGTGCCGCAAGAGGATTAAGCGCGCCGTCTAGAGGTTCCTTGTGAGCGAGGCGTTCGACTACATTCAGACATGCCTTAGCTTCCAGGACTCTGCAGAGGCGGTTGACCTTGTTCTCGACCAACTCCAAGTGTGAGGTGACTTGGACGAGGACTTTGATCGCAACTCCGTTGGACTTTCTTTCGACCGTAACGGGTGCCTCTAGAAGAAGCATCGCCCTCGACTAGGAAGTCCTAGGAATTCGACTTCCAGGGAAACGAGTTCAACTTCATCTTCCGCAGCCTCGACATCCTTCCGCCTGAAAGCCCAAAGGGCAAGTCGTCGGGGGAAGAAGACCTTCCGCTCCCGTTTGCCCTGGCCCCTGAGAGTTGGACAGACCAGATGGTCGGGCCAAGTTCTCCCAGTGACCTCGAGGGCGAAGATGGTGGCGACGATGCAAGGGCAAATGCTGGCGCCGAGGGCCAAGGCGGAGGCCAGGATGAGGGGCCCGTCGAAGTTAGTGACTAGGTGAAACCCCCTTCACTGTAACCCTCTTAACCTCTGTAACTCCCTTTGTATAAGTCCCGTAATCGTCACCCTCTTTGTATATCGGATGCCCTCGGGCTTATCAATGAGATTCATTCTTTTCGGGGCCCTTCCTAGTTCACAAAGTATGTTACTAGTTTTTGTTTTACTTGATAGGTTATAATGTTTCGAAAAATTTGAGGATGGACCTCCTCGATTCCATGAGTGTACTGGATTATGCATTTAACAGAAAAGTACAAAATTGATTAATGGCGTGCAAGAACAACTTAAACCAAACGAGAGGAATAAGAAAATTTTCTTGAAGATTTTGCGGAGTTTATAACGTAAATTTGTACAACCCTTCTCCCCTTGAAATAAAAGTTTCCTCGACACGTTTCTTAATCAATCGAAAAAATAATTGATCGAGCATAGAACAACAGACTTATCTTATGTTAAACATAGAACTTTCTGAGATTTGAAGCGTTCCACAGTCTAGGCAACTCTCTTCCTTCCATGTTCTCGAGCCAGTACACATTGTTTTTCGAGACCTTTACAACTTTGTAGGGTCCCCCCTAGTTTGGATCCAACTTTCCTACATGCCTGGATACATCGACCTTCTTCAGGATAGGTCTCCAAGCTGGAAGTTCCTGGGGCGTACTCTTTTATTGTAAGCTTGGGCCATGGAGGCTCGGTATTTTTGCATCCTCGACCATGCTTCGTTCCTTTTCTCCTCGAGCAGAGTTAGCTCTGTGGCACAATTTTCCTCGTTCCTGGACTTATTGAAATGCGCCACCCTAGCTGTATTGTGTAGTATTGCAGCTGGGATTACCGCTTCAGATCCGTACACTAAAGCATATGGGGAGTCCGCTGTTGCCGTTCTCCTTTAAGAGCGTCTAGTGACGTCTTGAGATTTTGTAGAATGATGCGGTTGGTGACCTCAACTTGACCATTTGCTTGGGGGTTTCCCACTGATGTGAACTGTTGTTCGATGCCGTGAATCTGGCACCACTCGATCGTGGCCCGACTCTGGAATTGAGTGTCGTTGTCGGATATCAATACTTGAGGGACCCCGAATCGGCAGATGATATTCTTCTATATAAAGGATCGGATCGAGGCGTCTGTGATCTTGGGAACTGCATCCGCTTCGACCCACTTCGTAAAATACTCCACTGCTACTATGGTGAACTTTCTTTGACCCTTGCCGGTGGGAAAAGGTCCCACCACATCAATTCCCCATTGGTTAAAGGGCCATGAAATTTCAACATTCACCATTTCTGTAGCTGGCTTGTGAGGAATGTTGGCGTAAAACTGGCATTTCGGGCATTTTCGGGTATACTTAGATGCGTCCTCTAGGATCGTTGGCCAGTAGAAACCACTTCTCATAATCTTCTTGGACAGGGACCTTCCTCCCTCATGGTTCCCATAGCTTCCTTCGTGGACCGACTGCATTACTTCACGGGCTTTCGAGGGGAAGAGACATCTAAGTGGGGGCCCGAGAAAAGACTTGCGGAACAATCTTCCCTTATTGTCTAAGGCGTATCTTGCGCACTGCCTCCTCAGCCTCCGTTTTTGTTTTTGATTAGTGATTCCTTCTCCCCCCTCCAAGAAGGCATGAATTTCATCCTGCCAACTGGGTTCGAGGGGTTGGATGGGTAAGATAGCGGCCGTCTTCTTTCGAATTGAAGAGGAATCGAGGATCTTGAAACTGACCACTTGGTCCCTGGTACCTTTGAGGGCGCTCGCGAATTTTAACAAGGCATCCGCACGCTCATTCTCTTCCCTCGGTATCTGTTCCAAAATGAAAGATTTCAAGCTTTCCTTCAGCTTAGTGACATGCTCGAGGTATTTAGTCATTGCAGTGTCTATGGCTTCATATGTTCCGCCAATTTTGTTGGACACCAGTTGAGAATCAGTGAAGGCCCTGATATGGGAAACCCCTTCTCGGATTGCCAATTCGAGGCAACGATAAGGGCTTCATACTCAGCTTCATTATTTGTGATCGAAAAATTAAGTTTGATGGCGAACTCCACCACATCGCCTTCTGGGCTCTGCAAAGTGATCCCGACTTCCCCCCTTGTGTGGTGGAGGAACCGTCAACATATAGGATCCATGGGTCTGTGGTGGGTGGGTCTTCTTCTGGTAATCCAACCCTCTCGAGGAGGAAGTCGGCCTACACCTGGGCCTAGATGGCAGTTTGTGGTTGGTATGAAATATCAAACTCTCCTGGCTCTATAGCCCATTTAATAAGCCTGCCCGATGTATTCAGCTTTGAAATGACTTGTCAGAGGGGCTGGTCTGTGAGCACCACCATCGAATGCGACTGGAAATACTGTCTCAACTTCCTCGCGGAGTGAATGAGACCTAAAGCAAATTTTTCCATCTCCAGGTAGTTCTTCTCCTCCCCTTGTAACATTTTGCTAAGGTAGTAAACGGGAAGATGCTTCCGCTCCCTTACTACCACGATCACTGAACTGACAGCTTCCGGGGACACCGCGAAGTATAGGTACAATTTTTCTCCTGGATTGGGTTTGGCCAAAAGGCCTGCGAAGTATAGTTCCCACAAGGCCTGCTCACACTCAGGAGTCCATTTGAATTCAGGAACCTTCCTTAGCTTCTTGAAGAAAAGCAGATTACTGTCTGCCGACCGAGATATGAACCTTTTAAGGGAAATAATCCGATCGCAGAGCCTCTGAACATCCTTCACTGACTTGGGAGTCCCAATCCTTTGTAGTGCCTCGATTTTTTCCGAGTTGGCCTCGATTCCCCTTTCGCTGACCATATACCCCAAAAACTTTCCCCCTCGAACTCCGAATGTGCATTTCGAGGGGTTGAGTTTGAGGCCAAACTCTCTAAGTACTTGAAAGACTTCTCTCAGATGTTCGAGGTGGTCTTTCTCCTCCGTGCTCTTGACAATCATGTCATCCACATACACTTCAATAATGCGCCCTAGCAATTCTTTAAAGCTTAGGTTTACTAACCTTTGGTAAGTCGCCCCCGCATTCTTAAGTCCGAAGGGCATGACTAGGAAGCAATAAACCCCCATCTCCACTACGAATGAGGTTTTGGGCTGGTCTTCTGGGGCCATCGAGATTTGATAGTACCCTTGGTAAGTGTCCATCATACTCATCGTTTCACAGCCCGCTGTGGAATCCACAAGCTGATCAATTCGAGAGAGCGGATAGGGGTCCTTTGGGCATGCCTTGTTGAGATCTGTGAAATCATTGCACATTCTCCATTTATCCTACCCCTTGGGGACCACTACCACATTGCATAGCCACTCCGAAAAATGTATTGGCATGATATACCCGACTTTCAGCAATTTTGTTCACTTCCCCCTCTATTATTTTGTTCCTTTCAGGCCCCGAAGACTCTCTTCTTCTGCTTGACCAGCTTAAAGGTAGGGTCGACATTCAAGCGGTGCACGATAATCTCGGAGCTAATCCCAGGGAAATTCGAGGGTTGCCACGCAAATATATCCTTGTTCTCTCATAGGAACTGGATGAGCATTACCTCTTTGGCTTTATCGAGCTGCGCTCCAATCTTAGTAGTCTTCTCAGGGTTCCCTGGTTCTAGTTCGATAGCTTTTGATTCTCCAGTGGGCTCGATCCTGCTATCCTCGAGCCTCCTGCTTTTTGAGGACGCCCCTACTGGTTCAAAATCGTTATTAGAGCCTACTTCGGGGGACTTCCTCTTTCCGAACCCAGGTTTCATTGCCAGCAAGACCGAGTAACAGGTCCATGTGTCTACGACATCACACCGCACCTGCCCGATCCCGGCTTCAGTGGGGAATTTCATCATAAGGTGGTAAGTGGACACCACACTCTAAATGCATTGAGCGTTGGACGGCCCAAAATCATGTTGTAGGCAAATGGGACGTCCACCACCAGATAATTTACCATTAGGGTCCGTCTGTTGGGCTCCTGGCTGAGGGACGTCGACAGCTTGATTTGCTCCAAATGGGTGATTTGGGACCCCCCGAAGTCGACCAAGGGCGTCCGCATCGGCTCCATATCTATCTTGCCCATGTCCATCTTCCTTAATGTTGAGTAGAACAGGACATTGGCCGAGCTGCCATTGTTAATCAGCGTTTTGGTGATGGCGAAGTTGGCCACATCTATCGTCACTACCATCGGGTAGTCGGGTTGCTCAGCCAGACCTTCTGGGTTCTGCACTGGGATCTTGTCACTCTCGTTGAACTCTATCGAGCACCCCTCGATCGAGTTTACCAGTTCGGGGCGACCTAAATCCTCGAGGGCAACCGGTCATACTGGAGCTTCCTGCCTACTCTTTTGCATGAGGATTAGGTGTCTGCCCCCGCTGGCCCCCCGGCTATCATAAGGATTGTGCCTTTTGTGGGGTGATTTCCACTCATGGGTCTCTTCCCCACCTTCTTTGAGGACTCTGGATGTCTTTAGGGCCTTTGCTTCCTTGGGGACCTCGACCTATCTCAATGGACTGGGGAGGCTTGAGTATCGTAATATTCTAGCTTCTTGACAAACTCCTGGAGCTTCCCACCACGGATCAAGGTCTCGATCTCATCCTGCAAAGTATAGCAATCCTTCGTGTTGTGCCCGTACTATCAATGGTAAGCACAATACTTCCCGCTCCTCCTGGCTCTCTTCCCCTCGAGTATCCTCTTAGGCGTTGAAAACGCGTGGCACCCGAGAAGAGTGAAAATTTCCGTCGGAGTCTTGGTGAGGCAGGCATAATCCTTGTACTTTCTGGTGGGCTCCCTCTTCTCCTTGCCCCGCAATTTTTCTTCCTGTGGCTTGGTGCTTTCCTTCACTCTTGGCCTTAGGAGGATGCTTTATTAGGTTGAGCTCCTCCACCTCCATGTACTTGGAGGCCAGCTACTGGATCCCGGCGATGGTTTCGGGGGGCCTACATGATGATGGCCTCCGCACAGCTCTCATTCTTCAGAGCCTGGTATAATGCGTGCCTTACAAACTCAACTCCGACATCCTCCACCTTGAGGAGCTCGTTATTGAATCGTTCCATGAAAGCCTGGAGGCTCTCTCCTTCCTTCTAGATGATCCCATACAAGTGAGTATGGGACAACTTGGTAGATATCTGGGCAGCAAAATGGTTCATGAATCGGTCTGCCAGTTCTTCGTACGAAGAGATGGACTATGGTTCCATCGTTTTGAACTATGTAAGGGCAATCCCCTGGAGGGTGGTGGAAAAGAGGTGAGCCCATACATGCAGGTTGCTGGTTGCTACCCCCACTACGTCCTCATAGTAGGTCAGGTGTTCCACTAGGTCCGTAGTGCAGTCATAGCGGGGTAGGCTAGTGGGCATGCGTTCGTCAGGAGCTAAACGTGACTTCACGATCTCCAAGACGAAAGGGGATCTCTCCAACCGGTGGTTATAGAGAGGTAAGTACCGCGTGGCATCCACTCTTACACTCCTCTCCCCTTCACGTCGTCTTGAGAGTCGCTCAATTTCAGTGTGCAGTTCACTGACCTACTGGCGCATGCGGGCCAACTCCTCCGGTCCCTCCTCCCTTTGTGGGTGTGGGTGGTGACCACCAGTCCTGGACCTGGCGGGAGCGTCCACAGCATTATGTCTATGAGGGACCCAGTGGGTGGCATGGTTACCGGACCCGGCTACTTCTTCTCGGTGGGAATGTCGGTGGCTCCTTTTGCGTAGGGAATGGCTTCGTGAGGGAGCGGGATGTTCGCTGCGGCGGGAGGCGGCTGGAGCCCCTACCTCGTTAGGTGATGGAGATAGTCCCCCGAATAATAACCGGATCAGAGTTTGGTTATCACAGGCCCCCAGCAGCTGCCTGACGCGGCTGATGGGGAGGGTGACCGTATGCTCCGCCTGCTGCGTATCCGCTGCATGGCGGGTAAGGGGTCATGGGAAGGACCTACCCCGGGACCTGCAGGCGGTACGGGGGCAGCGTGCCCGTTGTCTTTATCTATCACATTGACGGCTTTCCCTGCCCGTTGAGTCATTTCGGGAGGGTCACGGTTGCCCCTCTCCAACAAAGTTCCGCACATATGAGTTCGCCGTGTATTCACCATTTTTTCCTTCTCTTTTCTAAAAATCATCTCTCGGACAAGATTAGGCCCTCCTTCTATCGCCAAAATGATACGGTCGGTTTTTGGTTCGACCACGTATTCGGGGTCTGATGAACTCCGATTGAGAATGCTGGTGGCCCACCTGTCAAAGAGGGAGGAACGCACGTGAGACTAGCTGGTTTTGTCCCCCGCGTAGGCTCTCCAACACTCAAGTCCGTGTTTGGAGAAGATGATGAATAGTGTGTGAGAAGCTCTCTTTCTTATCAAAAATATGAGAATCTTATGATTTCCTTACCCTTGGGTGGAGAGCCGGTGGGGTTTTTATATGAGAGTGAGGAGCCCGGATGTGACATGGCTGGTGGGGACTGGTCATTTTCGTGACAGGGGTCCGTACTGGCATGTGCCTTTTGTCCCCTCCATGATTTCCATTGGCGGCTGCTTTCACTTTTCATTAATGCGGGGCCTTGTTGGCAGTTAATGTGTATCATGGGCATTTATGACCAAAGATTGTATTTATGACTTGGCATTTAATGCGCTGGAGATTGATTGGATGGACCCCTGTGTTACTGGGGCGCTTTAGGTGGTGGTAGATTGGACCTGCCAATGATCGCCAGCTGGATTCATCCATGTTAGATGGCTAAGTGTGGGATCCCGTCCTCAATACGGGCACACTCGAGGGCCCCCTTACGCCAATACTCTCCCCATTCCTTAGGAAAATGGCAAGATGCTTTCGAGGGCCGTGGGTCGCCTTAAGGGTCCCCAGGACAACATGCTTGTGCCTTGAGGTGCTTTCGAGAGTGGCTAGCTTGTGAGTTCTTTTGAGGACCATCATCATATCGAGGTCCTCAACTCCTCACTTAGCCCGTATTGTCGTATGGAAGCATTTACGGACGTGGCACGGTGAGGTGGCACCTGACTCATCAACACGGTTCACATTACCTTTTTCCTAAATAATGCTCTCATTATGTCCGTGGTGTGAGGTTTTTGATAAGGGTTGTTCTGTTGCAAAAAGGCAAAATAGATATGGACCAGTAGCAATCGTATGCCATGAGCTCCGACAACTCAAGCAAAAGCGCAACAAAAACGCGAAGGTACTGGAATAAGGTTGAGGAGGACACACTAGAGGCTCTTTGCACCAAAGGTTGGAATGACAATGGATCTTATCAGGGTAGTTATTTACCAAAGTTGGAATGCATGTTGACGTCCTCGCTGTCAACTCGGGGGATACGGCATCGACATATTAAAAACAAGCTGCAAGGTTGGAAGAAAACTTACCACTTGCTTCACGGGATATTAGGTAAAAGGGGGGGGGGGCATGGTGCAAGCCTAAATCCACACACCTTCATGATTGATGCTGAGAAAAAACAACTTTGGAACCAAAATGTTGTGGTAAGTCACATTTTGTTAACACTAAGTTATAATAATCGTACGTGTTAGGCAATTGAATTTGCTATTTGTAACTTTTGTTGTTGCATTGTGTAAGGAAAACCCCAAAGTTTCAAAGCTTCGAGATAAGTCACACCCCTACTACTATCGGTAGCCAAAGGTTTGGGGTGCCAATCCTGCGGTTGGCTATAGTACATGCAATGTTGGAGATGACACGAATCAGCATTTCAGCAAAGATAAAGAAAAACAGAATGCTAGTATAGAGAAAAACAGCATTTCACATCATTGAAATAGTGGATGACACGGGATTGAAGTCAGCTGCAACCTGTTCATCAGGCAAGAAAAAACGGCGGTCATCCAATAAGCGATCGCATACTGATGCTTGCGAAGGTGAGTATGACTCTCTCATCAATGCTTGGGTGCATGGATCCTGTGTGCTGGAACCTTTTTGCTGAAAAATTTGCTCAAATCTTCCCAAAACAAGATAATCGAGCTGCTGACCAAACCAGTAGTTGTTCTAGTATTTTTCAAAAAATTACATAAGTTACAAGTCTGACACTGGACCAGCAGCTACGTTGCCTTCATCATCTGACGCAGAACAAGCTAGAGATGGAAGTTTTCTATAACGACCCGGTACATTCATTCTCTAAATTAGGCATTATGAATTATGTAATAATTATTATGTAAATTTGTGTGATTAAATGTGTAATTGCTCTACATGCATTTTATAAAATGTGAGTATTTCTTCATTTGTTTTCTTAAGCACTTGAAAAATGCAAAATATTTGAATTCATGATATTTTATTTATTATTATTTTAGAATTTTATTATTAGTTAATTATTATTTTAATATTACTTTATAATTTAGACCTTAAAATATTAATTTTGAATTGTAATTATTATTTTTCAGAAAATTTATTTACTAAGTATTCTTTTTCAAACATAATTCCAAATATAATATAATATTTATTTATTGTATTAGTGTGATATATATTTACATTTACATCCACACACACACACACATATATATATTTATAAACACACACACACACATATACATATCTATATATATATATATATATAGATAGATATATGGATATATTGTTTTTCATATACAACACACACACACACATATACAGATATTGATACATACTCACACATATATATATTTATATACTTGGTGATATATATAGCTACATATACACACACATGTCCGCATATATGTACTTGGGTGATATATATATCTACATACACACACACATGTCCACATATATAAATTTGGTAATATAGATATCTACATATACACACACAAGTCCACATATATATACTTGGTGATATATATATCTACAGATACACAAACATGTCCATATATATATATACTTGGTGATATATATATATATATATCTACATATACACACACATGTCCACATACATATATCTATATAGATACTAGGTAATTTTTGTAGTGATGTGTATATATAGATAACCATATAGAATTGTATGGTGTATATATTTATATTGTTATTATATTAGATATTTCTTCTTACTCCTCTATAAACAAGACTACACCCCCAACCCCATTTTCATCTCACAAATCCCACCTAAAAACACACCCCCACACTCACCTTATTCTAAACATACAAAACACTCTATATTTATAGAATATCTCCTACCCATATATATATATATAAACCTTTCTTTTTACCTACATATATACCTATTAGTCCCTCTATATGCCCTCTTTTTTTCCTAAAAACATTTGAAAAGGTAGAATTATTACCTTTCTCATAAGTAGTTTAGGCAATATAATCTTCAATTATTTTCATAAAAAAGGCTTTAACTTGGGTTTACCAAATAATGGTAAAATACCAAGGAATTGCCTATGTTCACATTTTTAAAACTTTATGCCTCAAATTAATTGTTATACATGTTGATATCATGATAATTGTTTTCATGATATTATGCTTTCATAAAGGCACATGCATGAACATGATATGTTTATTTATGCTTTAATGAAGCTCTTAAAGATCTATTTGTTATGAGAAATTATTTCTCAATTATGTGTTGGGCTAGAAATATTTTGGAATTGATGTGACTGAGTTTCGTCGGGACATTCTATTGGATATACCGGTATTAAGTGTTCTAGCCCTCTATTTCCTAGTCCCTCTTCATATGGATGGAGTGTTCCATCTGAGAGTGGGTCATAGGCTTCGGCATATACCTGGGTTCTGAACACTGGAATGACTCAATTGGGATTGGTGGAATCGATCACGGAGTGACTCGGTTGGATTGTTTTGATCGTGGTGGGAGTTATAAGGCATTACATCACTATATGTGATGAATAGGGAGTATTATGTAATCTTAAGTGTTTATGCGCAACTTTTATACACCTGCACCTTATGTGATTGAGTAATAGTTCTACTCAACGAGTTTGTTGATTGTATTTTACATGCCTAATTTAGATCAACCTGAAATGGATCGTCAGGAGTGCGGAACTGAGGAGCACTATGGAGCTTTTAATTAGCCTGGATAGGTGTTAATTTGAAAATCGTTGTATGTTATACTAATTTTATGTAAAATTATTATTTATTTTTAATAAAATATAAAGGAATTTCGGGAACGTCACATTTTTCCTCAAATGAATGAAGAGGCTAGCGAGCACTACCTCCACATGTTGTTGGATGGTTCTTTGCGTATTTGATGGTCAGGAAATGCAACAGGTGTTCATGTACTTTGTTGCCACTTCTGTCCAAACTTAAACTTTAACAATTTTTGTCACATTTGTCCACGTATTGAACTTTAAACTGTTACGTGACCTTTTGATTTATAAATGGTGTCAATATGTGCAGGTGATAATATTTATAGGCTTTCTGTAGTTGCAGCTCTTGTAGAAAACTGTGATGGGTTGTATTCATGTATCGAAAAAACTATTGGGGATACGATTGTTGTTTAGGTAGAAATGAAACGACATCGTAATTCTAAGATGTTGGGGATTTTCTTCTCCTTGTAGGTTCCATATCATACTTTTGACCTTTTGTTTCTTGATTTCCTCTCATCATTGTCGAGTTTTCCGAAATTGGGTGAGTGACCAAACCATATGTAAAAATAAGCTGCAATCAAAAAGGAAAGAATATAAATACATATAAATATATATATATATATATATATTTCAAATTTTCAGTCCAACTTTTATGTACAATTATATTAACATCATCTTCATCATCACCATCATCATCATCATCATCATTATTATTATTATTATTTGGGTAATTAATACTAATTTGAATCAATTTTTAGTTCTTTATGGTATTCCATTTATATTCATTTCCATAAGTTATCTTTCATTTGGTTACCCAAGCAATAAAAATTTAAAGAAAAGAAATGAAAGTAATAGATAATTGGATGATTTTACTAGAACTTGGCATAGAAAAAATTTATCTTTGAATGAGCAAAACGAGATTTCAATTAGGGGATATAATGAGTTAGTATCAACAATTTAGTTCTTCGACTCCTTAGTCTTTTTTTATATTTTTTTTTTCATTTTTGTTGGTACAATATCTATAAGATCATGCCTATTGATCGCTAAGTTGAAGTTATTCAATTATAGATAACCATAGTTTGCTAGATACATATATGTATAATCTTTGTTGGTACAGGACGTACGAAAATTGTGGAGAAATCATGTCAAACTCGAAGTGAGGTCCAAATTCATGAATTAGGATTACAATTCATGAAACACGACCCACTTAAATAGTAACCAAGTGGTGTATTTAGTCATTAGATTTGAATACGATTTCAATATCAACATATTTAAATCCAATAAGTTAGTAACCTATTTGGGTAATGCCTAATTGGATAACATGAAATTTTTCCTAGGACCACATCTTAATCCAAAATCCTAAAACAATGGGTCTATGGAATTTTTATACTTATAAATTGTTCATTTAACCATCTCTCTTTTAAGGAACATGAGATGCCACTTACTTTGGTATATACCCTAATGGTGTATTAGTCATTAGATCTAAAGATGATGATGTCAAAAAGGTAAAATTATGATATCATCATGTTCAATCCAACAGTGTATACACTAGTCGGGTATATACCAAAGTAGGTGGCATCTCATGTTCTTTTTATATAGTTACTATCAATATAATATTGATATAATTTTATTTGATACAATCCACTTAAGACATCCTATAAATGTCAACTGAAACGCCACACACACGCAATCACCCAAAAGAAAAAGGGGAGAATGAAAGAAGGTTCAAACCCAAAACCTCAATGATATTAGATTCAAACCCCCATCACTGAATTATATCTCCAACATAATATTGATATAATTGTGTGTATAATCATCTAAAAAAAAAGATATAATTGTGTGTATGGTATTAGAAGCCAGAAATGTACCAAAGGCAATGCCTAAATTTAATTACTCATTCTACCAGACACTAATTACCGCGCATTGCGTGGTATCCACTTACTAGTATCATATAAGTAGAAAGATAAATACATATCATGTATAGATAAAGATTGGTGTTCTTGTTGATTTCTCAAAAGATAGGTGGTAAATTTGTAATTATTATGTGATATGCCTTGTGCAAATTGTACAACCATAAAATATTATGAAGAATAAGGGTCAACCGAATATATTGGTTGGAAGCAAATCATAACCGTTGGATTACAATTGCTTGTTTGAAACATTCAATAATATTAATAATTTCAAAACATTTAAAAATAATATTAATAAATTGTGGTTTGCGTTTTTGGGATGCCTTGTATAAGTTGTGCAAGCATAAAATAATATGAAGAAAAAGAGTAACATTTAGAAATTATTAATATTACTATTTGTTTCAAAAAAGTAAAGTTTGTAATCCAATGGTTATGATTGGCTTCCAACCAATAGATTCAATTGACTCCTGACAAACGCACACCACTCTATTTTTTAATCTTTCCTACTTCTCTTTGTGTGCATGTGTTATTAAGGTTGATTAGTTAGTTAGTTACATACTAATTAGTTGTTAATTCCCACTTAAATCAATTTTAAGTCATTTTCTTTTTTTCTTTTTACTATACAACTAGTAAGCTATATATATTTGCATGTCCTACATATTAATTAATGAAATCACTTTCTTTACTCTCTAAATTTTTATTCGTTTTTTTTTTTTTTGAATGAGTTATCCTTTTAAGTATCATTACTTATCATGAGATGGTTTTTAAATGTTTAAAAATATATTTGTATGTCTATATATTTGCAACATAAATATACTTATAAGTAAGACACATATATATCATATAGATAAATAGATAACATAAATTTCATGCATATATAGGGAGGGGACATGAGATGTCATCTTCTTAGGTATATGCCCGACTGGTGTTTTTACCGTTGGATCTCAAAATAATGATGCCACAATTCTACTTGTTGACATTATTATGTTTACATCCAACAACTAATATACTATTTGGACATATATCCAAGTATGTGGCATCTCATGTCTCATATAGAGAGATACACATAAAAGAGATAGTGGACGAAAAGTACTATTTTAGGTACTACTATACAGTGCTGCAAGTTCGAAGGTCATCATTTCATATTACAAAACTTTTTTCAAAAGGCGAATGGCTCAAGTTTGGTTTTAGGCCCTATTTTAAAGAGAAATTACTGCTAGCGGAATGGGAACGCGGAGGGCGGCACTAACTAGTATTTAATGATACAACTAATAATTAACTAGATTTAGAGGGAGTTTGACTAAGCTTATTTAAAACATCTTATAAGATATTTTAAGAGCTTATAAGATGTTGAATCTTATTTTAAAAATAAATTGTTAAAGTGTTTGGATAAATAAGAATGGGTATAGCTTATAAGATGTTAGTAATGGCAATATTACATATTAATTTGATTGAAAATAAAGGAGTTTGGTAGATCTTAAAAATAAGTTGCACTTCCTTACTGTTTTAGAAAGAGCTTATAAGCTCTTAAACATCTTATTTGAGGAGCTTATAAGCTCGTCCTCCAAAATTTTTGCCAAACACTTTGCACCATCTTATAAGTTCTCAAACATCTTATAAGATGTTTTGAAAAGCTTATAATCTTAGCCAAACATCCTCTTAATCCAAACTAAAACTTTATTTTGTATATAAACCAAATAAAGGAGCACATATACATGATAAAACAATGAACAAAAGAGAGCAATACAAAATAAATTCAACAAATTTAGTAACATTCTTAAATCATAAAAATATAAATTTAATTAATTTTTATAAACAAAAAATTTAAAACAACAAAAGGAAACAAAAAAAACTACATGTCTTGATATAGGGCAAAATGCACAATACTCCTATGTGGTTATCGAAATTAGCACGCTAAACCCTGCGGTTTTCTAATTGTCAAATTCAGCCCTGTGGTTTTCTAATTGCTCACCGCCCCCTTGACTTGTTTGGGCATTATTTTTAAGTGTAGTGACAAAAATACCCTTATATTTAAAGTGGGTGAAAATTTTGTCTTGGCTCGTTATTCAGAATATTGAATCGGAAGAAAAAGACACAATTATCAAAAACCTTAATTCCTAAATCGATTGTCCATCAAATCGAAGAATTTGATCTCGTGAGGACGCGCATTATAAGGCTGTGGTGTTAATCAAGTAAGTCTTTAAGTTCATGTTGTTGTTTTATATGTTTTTCCGCAATTATACCGTAAAAATCAGAATTTTTTGGTGTATTTGCGTAGGAGAGTTTTTAGTGTATTGTTCGACCTCTTGAAATTTTAGGGGTTAAATGTTTAGGGTTGTTTAAATCAATTGTTTAGGGTGTTGACCATATGAGTTCTTGGACAGTGAACAAAGGTATCGAAAATAATGGGTTTTTCTTATTGTATCAGATAAATGTTGGGCATATATAGTTTCGAAATTGTTGGATTTTTTTGATTGTATAAGATAAATGTTGGAATTATATGGTTTCGAAATTGTCAGCATTTTTTTGATTGTATCAAAAAAATATTGGGCATCTATGCTTTATAATTGTTAGGTTTTTTTGACTGTATCAGATAAATATTGGGCATTGATTGTATCATATAAATATTGTACATCTATGCTTTATAATTGTTGGGTTTTTTTGATTGTATGTGTTCATGGACAAGGATTTGTTGACTGACTTGGCTTGGGTTACTCCTTGCTCATGCTTTCACATTGCTTATGTATTTCTATTGTTATCTTGCAGTATCGATGAGTACCATGAGTTATATCTTTGGATGGGGGGGGGGGGATTTTGTAAATTCTCCTAAACTTCAATACAAAGGAGGGACACTCCACCATTATGAAAACCTGAATTTAGACTATTTCAGTGAGCTAGACTAATATTCGTTGTACAAAGATAGAGGTGGAAAATGCCCAAACATTGCGTTTAACTTTGTGTTGCATGGGAAGTCAATTGAGGAAGGATTGGTGGAAATTACAGGGGGGCATAGTATTGCTCTTATGCAAAATGTTTTTAAAGGTTTAAAATACATCACTATTTACACTCTTGAGTTGCTTGGGCCTATACAAAGCATTGATGCAGAGGGTTATCATTTGGATACAGAAGGGAATCGGATTAACAAAGATGGGCATGAAGGAGAAAGTAGTATCAAATACCTATTGGATGGAATAAACTTTGAGGAAGAAGGTGCATTTGATTCACACGAGGAAGAAGCAGATGTTAGGCACAACTGAGCCTGTGGTGACTCAAGAACCTTCATTGGCAAATATGCATCAGAAAGGCAAGGAAAAAGTTGATATTATAGTAATGATAGAGCTATGCCATTACAAGATGATAATGATGATTGAAGATGACAGTGATGATATTGACTATAATGTTGATTGGAGTGAGTCTTCTGATGATGATGATCGCATGTTATCTCATGCTCCATCTAAAGCATTGGATGACATAGAAGGGTCAGATGAAGATAATATCTTCTAACAGAGGGAGAGAAGCAAAGATGTAAAAGTGAAGGAGCTGCAAAGAATACTCAAGAACTCAGCAACTGAATCATCCAAATCAAGTCCAGAAGTACAAGATATACCTGAAGAACAACAGTGGTACACTGATGCAAGTGAGGATGACAACTTTGATGAGAGGCCTTGTTCTAATACTGAGCAGCCTAGAAATCTTGTATTCAAAAAGGAAGAAAAAGTGAAGAATCTAAAATTGAGAGTTCGTTTGGAGTTTGAAAATTTTGACTTTTACAAGTCATCACTGATTGATTGGAGCATTCAGAATAGGTATGAAATTAAATTTGGAAAATGCAAGAGGAAGAGAGTCACAACAGAATGTGCTGCAGAAGGCTGCACATGGAGGTGCATTGCATCAGTGATCCAAGACAGCACGCTTTTTCAAATTAAGAGCTTGAAGGGGGAGCATACTTGTTCAAAAAAACCACCAACAAACAAGCAAGTGCAAAATATTTAGCAAAGAGGATGGAGAGAACAATCAGAGATAATCCTAACATTGAAATTGGCAAGCTCTCTAGTTTCATAATGAGAAAGTGTGGTATTAATACAACCTACTGGATTACATTGAGGACTAAACAAATAGCCATGGAAAAAATAAAGGGTGAATCTGACAAGGAATTTCTCCAGGTTAGGAATTATTGTGAAACAGTCCTTGCTAAGAATAGAGGTAGTAGGATCTTACTGAAACAAGTTGAAGGTTCGGATCCACCTATATTTGAACGTATGTATTTCAGTTTGGGTGCAATGAGGGATCGCTTTCTAGCAGGTTGTAGACCTATGATTGGACTTGATGGGTGCTTTGTCAAAACTGTATATGGGGGGCAACTTTTAAGTGCTATAACTAGGGATAGGAATGACAACGTATTCCCAATATCTATTGCATATGTACCTATAGAGAACAGAGAAATGTGGACATGGTTTTTATCAGAACTTTTGTTAGATAGTGGTAGGGCAGCTCATGGAAGGTAGGTGTTTTTTTCAAATAGACTGAAAGGTTTGATTGAAGCCTTGAATGAGTTAGTTCCAGACTGTGAGCACAAATACTGTTTAAGACATATGTTTCAAAATTTTTACCAAAAGTGGAGATCTCAAGAGTTGAAGAGTTTGTTTTGGAGGGTAGCATCTATAGCAAACATTGAAGAATTCAATGAAGTTATGGATAGAATTAGAGAGGCAGACCCAAAGGTGGATGATAACATTGAAACAGCACATGAATGGATTTCAAAAACTCCTCCTTGTCATTGGGCTAGATCTCATTTCAGGCATGATTGCAAGTGTAAGGTTCTTGTCAACAACTTATGCGAATCGTTTAATAATTTAATATTACCTGCTAGAGATATGCCTATAATTTCAATATTTGAGTAGATTAGAGAGAGGTTGATGAGCAAAATTCAAAACAAAAAGGTGTGGAATGGAGAGATATAAAGGCAAAATTTGCCCAAATATTTTAAAGAAGGTTAACAAAAACATGAAAAATTCTAGGTACTGTGTGCCTATTTGGTGTGGTTTGGATGAATTTGAGGTGGATAGTGGCGATGATAGGTTTGTAGTGAAGTTAGATGAAAGTCGTTACACATGCGGCATGTTTTAACTCAATGGATACCTGTGTGTCCATGCTTGTGCTGCTATATCAGAAAGAAGACTTAAGGTTGAAGAATATGTGCATTCTTGGTACAGTAAGGAGATGTACATGAGAGTCTATCAACATATGATTCATGCCGTGCCTAGAAAAAAGTTCTACATTCAGTCCGGGTATTCACCTTTGGCACCACCAGTTTATGTGGAAAAAATTGGACGGCCTAAGAAGGTTAGAAGAAAGGCTGCAGATGAAATCAGTAAAACAAGTACAAGAAAAGGCTTAACTACTACTTGTAGTAAATGTCATGGCAAAGGACATAATTCCAGATCTTGCGAAAAGGAAGGCACACACTCAATCAAAATTTAAGGTCATTGTATTAATTTTTTCAAGCTATCTAATAAATTATTCTTTACACATCTTTAACTAACTACATATTTTTATAGGAAGGTGCAGCAAATCAACCATCTGATGGTGCACAACTATCTATTTTTGTATCTAGATCTAGATCTACACATGAGGTATTGTTTTGTTCAACTTCTATCTTTTTTACAATCCTAAATTTTGATTACAAGATCTAGAGATTTACCTTAGCACATTTTTGCTGACAGTCAAGTCCTTCTTTCCCAAGCACAACACAACAAAACAAACCCCTTTGCAAGCACCAACAAACCAACACAGTAACAAGGAAGACAAGAATAAGAAATCCACCACTATCCCAAGTCGTGCAGAACATAAGAGAGAAGGCAAAACAACGAAGGGTGTGGTGGCCATGAATTATGAAGACTGCGTTTCCAGCTTGTATATTGTTTCTAGCTTGTGGTTTGGTGTTTTGATATGTTTTGTAGTATATTTTGTTTTTGGGGTTGGTGAATGTGTGATGACCCGAAACCCTTGGCTAGTTATAGAGAAATGCTACAAATACTTGTAATATAGTAAGCCTGAAATGTTTTTGTAAAAGTCATTTATTAAACATAGCAAAATACCAAGTACATGATAATAGTCCTAAATACATAATACGACTACACAGACTCGTCTATCACTTCTTCTAGCCAAAAGCTCCAAATTACCTCTCGCTATCCTCCTCGTTGATAACCTCATTCTCATGTCCGGCTAAAACATTAGATATTTAACAACGTCAACAATCATGTTGAGTAGAAATTTCACTTGACACATAAGGTGCGCGTGTGTGACTTGAACATACATATTTTCACGTTTTTGTATCAACATAAAACATGCCAAATTTCAGATAATGAGAATCATAAGTTGCACATTTTTCTACCATTTCCGCCTCGATGGGCGACTACCTTATCTCACCGTGCCGTAATTCAATTCCAACCATTACTCCCACCCAACCAAACACTCCAGTGGTCATATCCCGGGCATATGCCGATTTCCTACGACCCACTTCAGTACATGGAACACTCCGTCCATGCAAGGTGGGATTAGGCAACGATGGATGGCGAGAACGTTTAAGACCGGCAAGCCCGTTGCCGCCTGGCCGAACTCAGCCCCATCCACCCCTATCATGTTTTTGGGCCCATATGCACACAATTTTCAGTATAATCAGTACAATTCCTAGCACAATACACACTGATTTTCAGCACGTTGCACAAAATTTCAGCATAGAGCACAACTTCCAGCTTACACGTTTAAGGTTGCGATCAAGATTTTCAATTCGCAAAATACCTGAATTTCGGTTTAAAACATACTGAAATCACACCCTGGAATTTCCAGCTTTTCAAAAATAGATTTTCAGCTTATAAAATTCGAAATTCCAGCCTTGAAAAACAAGATTTTCAGCTGCGGGAACAGTAATTCCAGTTTGAAAGCAGAATTTCCAGCTTTGAAAACAATTACAATTTTCAGCTTTTAACACTAAATTTTCGAATTCTAAAACATAAATCAAACCCTAAACATATAGATAAACCCTAAACAAGCATGAAATCTAATTTTTAGCAACATAGATCCAACAGAAACGTTCAATTTTCCAGCGCAATTGTTCATGAGCATACAACATGCGTTTAGCTAAATTATCGTGAAATCCTTTCGGACTGAGATGGTAACCAACTTGTGGTTACATCCCATGTCCTAATAGGAGAATAATATGCTAACACTATAAGAAAACTAGCTCATGTATCAAGAGAAATCACTACCTTCTTCTAAAGGGTTTTCTTCTTTTCTTTCTAGGTTTTGAAATAAAGTAGTGCAAGAAGGAGAAAAGGTGAGTTTGTGGGGTAAAATGAACCAAAAAGAGGGAGATATGGGAGTGTGTTTGGCCGGCTGTTTAGGTGAATGAGGGTGGGGTGTTTTATTTTCTTGCACATTTAATTACTTATACTAATGTTAGAAGAAATGGAAGAAATAGGATTAAAATAGGATTAAGTCTTAATCTAATGATACCTTCTTTCCAACTCAATACCCAACTAAGAGGTCTAAGGGTGCTTAGTGGTGGTCTATAAGTGCTTAGTGGTAGTCTAAGTAATCCTTGACCATACATGTATGTACAATTCTAGAGAAGTATATACAAGTGGCTATACAAGTGTACATGGATGGTGATTGGTGTAAGATGGAGACCTAAGGATTAATATCCACCAAGTATTGAATTTGGGCACATATATAAGCTGAAAAACGTCCTCCCCCCTTTAATTTTCTGAAATTATGAGTTATTTCCTATATTTTGGGTATTTTATTGAAAGTATGGAAGAAAATGGTCTTTAGGGGAGACAAATGCAATTTATGCATCCTTTAGGGCTTTTCCTAAAATATAAATACGAAAAATAAATATATATCTATATATACATATATATATTGTTTTATGTCTTAGAAATTTAAATAATTATTCTCAAGATTATTTTATGAAAGTGACACATTTTTGGTGAAATGACATTTATAAGAATTATAGAGAAAATTCCTAATCTAATGTGTGTACATCTATATATATATAAACATGTTTAAGTATATATATATACATACTATATTTTTCTTGAATTTTTATGCATGGAAGGATGGTTAACCATCGATTAGAAAATAATCCTATATCGATGCATGTTGTAAATAAAACGAGCACATTTTGCAAAATAATATTGTTTCGTAAATGATGCATATAACATGCAAGTCACGTAAGTCACATACATTTAAGCATATATAATAGAACGTATGAGTGAAAGATCGGGTCCTTACAGAATGCCTTTATGTGTATTCGCTAAAGACCTTTATTGATGGTCCATATTTTTTTTTGTCAAGTGGGGTGGTGAATGATTTTTAAACTTGTATGGACAACATGTACTGTAATATTCTCTTTTTGAATTCTAGGTAAAAGGGACAAAATCTGATACTTTATTCATGCCTTAATGCCTTTGTTTTCCATTGTTCTGTTTTAATGTGTGCTTTAAGTTAAAATTACACACTTTACTTGAATAAAAAACTTTTAAGATACAACATTCATATTATCACACTAATTTAGCATTAAACATTACAACATCAACATTTAACTCAAAATACAGTATTAATAATAAAATTGACTTAACATCATTAATAATACAACTCCTACTAATAAATTGGAAAAAAAGGCTCAAATTTTCAATAGCAACACAACCACTAAGATGAACAGAGCAGCACAAATAACCCAAGAAATTTCTAAATTTTTTCGATTTTCCACAACATTTTGGGATTAAGCATCAAGATTCGAAATACAAGAGAAGACTTCATCCAACTCTGGAATGGGATGGAAATCTTCCACATCATCCTATTTCAATTACTTCGCCAGATAGTTGCCAACAAGCATGCATGGGTTTCAACCACTCAAAAAAATTGCATTTGTGGTGTACTCTATTACAAGAATAATACAACAAACCTCTCGTCGGTTTCATCACTATTTCGACCACTCGTATAGTAGCCTTCATGCGGCAGTAGCAAATAGGAGTGGACTTGTAACGGACTTCAAGCTTTTGGTACGAACGTCTTCTTCTTGACGCACTTGGAGATGCCATAACAGTTTTGTAGAGAGAGCAAATGTGAATAGGACATTCAATTTGGGGAAGAACACTGCAAAGGGTCCTTAAAATAACAGGGTCCATCACTTTTGAGGGTGAAAAAGTCATCTTGCAAGATAAAAACGTATTAAAAGTCGCACTACACGCGCGTGTGGTACACTCCATGCCTACGAGGTCTCGCGAGCTCGGTTTCTAAAACCACAGGGTTATATTTGACAATTAGAAATCCATAGAATTTAGCGTCATAGTTTTGATAACCACAGGGGAGTACTTGTGCATTTTTACCCTTGATATATAATGGATCGTGACAATCCATTGAACCAACTACAAAGAAGTATAAAAATATTTTATCTTCAAAATTCTTTGATTATCTAAAGATGTTATTTTTGTATATATTTTCCGACTTGACCAACGGTGACTTCATAAAAATAAAATTTAGATAATTTTTGTTTTGATAAACATTTGCTTATACAATTAAGATAAGGAGACTTATATCAATCATATTACAAATATAAATAGTATATTTATTGTTGAAGTTAATTAAGGGGACTATCATACACATTTCAAACACAATATATAAATTCTCAACAATATCCATATTTGGACCGTATTGCATCTCCCGCTTAAGTCTCTAAATTACTCCAGGCCATCGGTACTAAAAATTATCTTACAAGCACATATATAATACATAAATCTTGGTAAACGAGAGAGAAAAAAGAAAGAAAATGTAACACTTACAAAATTTATATTAACTATAAGCAAAAAACTTGAAAGCCCACAAACAATCTATAAGTTGAATAAAAAATATTATACCTATAATGGGTTTATTGTATTTTTAGGATAGTTAAGATGCCACCTTTTACATTGAGGACACATTTGATTGGGGGTGGCAAATATAAGATAGAAACTTTATTTCTTTTTTTTGCAATGTTATGACTCCAGCCAATTTTCCAGCCATTTTTATCGAAAATGGACACGTGGCGCATACATCATCACCAAAAATGCCATGTGTGTACCATGTCATGTTTCGGTGATGATGTATGCGCCATGTGTCATTTTCTGGCAAAAATGGCCGAACATTTGGCTGGAGTCCTAACATTGCAAAAGAAAATAAAGTTCATCTTCCCCATTTGCCCCCCACAAAAAAATGTGCCCTCAATGTGAAAAGTGATATCTTGATTGTCATAAAAATGCAATAAAGCCTACTTATAACTATATGCAAGAGACAAACTTATTTTTAAAATGGAAACTACATTGCCAATCGGATTCAGCAAGACAGTGAAACACATTTCAACAGATAGTCCAAGGAAGCAAGTTTATTTTAGTGATCTACTCGATAAATTAAGCAAGTATTTAACTAAAATTTTGATTAAGGGAAAGGTGTAAACTCTTGTGAACTGTGTTGTAGCCGCTATAATATATGCTATTTTTTATAACACTTATCCAAAAATCTTACCATTGGCTAAAAAATAAATAAATTACTCTTAGTAATGTTTTTATAGTGTCGATTTCCTACAGGATCCTATATATTTAGACAACTCTATACTTGTAATGAATTTTCAAAATTAAACCTATCATATGTATGTATCATTTACAAAGACAATTCGTCAACCATGAAAACGAATAAGGTACCATGCAAACTATCATATGGAATTTAATGTTTATTAAAGCCGTGAATATACATACCACATTTAACTATAGTCAATTGAATCCGCAATAAACTATACCTCAATCTTCAATGTCAGGACGTGTTTACTTTGGGTGAGAACAATAGTTAAGGCAATTTAAACAATCCAAAACGTGTGTTTACATTGCAAGTTGGCAAACTCGGGTAAACTTGAGTGGCCCGGGATAACAACTATTTGAGGTAGTCTAAATTGACTCCCCAAAATGGCGAGTTAAAATTAACCACTCTTTTGACAAGAGTTGTAAAAAGGTTTCTTAGACCATTGCTTGCATTTAATTATGATAAAATGCCATTGGGAACCTAGATTTGTTTCGTCGTCTTCCTTTATTTTTTCGTTTATAGGATTTGTTTATCCAACTACGAATGGAGCAACTGAGGTTTCATAAATGGTAAGACCATCTTGAAACTTTGCCTTCAGCGATTGTAAATGGGCACGACAACAAACTTCTTCTTCTTCAACAATTAGATCGTTGGATAAGGATAGATTTTTAGAGGGCCTTCTTCTTCGAAACGAATAACTTTTTGTATTCTTTTGCCATGGAAAGTCAACCCTACAATCTCATTTTTCTATTTCAATTAGAAACACAATCCTAATGAATTCTAATTATATCTACCATTGTGATTCTTAATACGTGGGTTGATTTGTTTCCCAAGCTTGTACTAGTGCAAGTCCAAGAATGATGGTTGAGTTCCAAAGAGGGAAACAATGGAGAATTAGGGTTTTGTTGATTTGAGGATTGGATGGGCAAAATGGGAAATTCATATATTTAACACATCAAAAACTACCTTACAATGTAAAGAAATGTGGGATTTTGGTTTTCTAACTATTAAACTAACTCCGAAAGTAAACAACATGAAATATTACTTTTGATAAGCGTTTTGACCAACTTAAACCAACTTTCTCATTAACGGGAGTTAAACAATTCGAAGTAAATGCAACCTAAATAGATAAACAAAATTATTTTATCATAAGTGTTTAACTTTAAAACTGTGACATATTCTATGTGGAAGTATGTATTTTTCTACATACATACTATATATATATATTAATAAATCTATAAAATCAATTGAATGTAGTATGCAAAGGATTACTTGATATATATATATATCATATATTTACTATTTTTAAAGACGTATATTCACTTGATATAAATCTTCTAATGGAAAAATATTGCTTAGTAGAAGAAATAAATATTGTTTAGAAGTTCTATGGTATCTGCAAATTCATCAAGTTTTGTTACAGAATTTACAGAAGTTACTTTCACATACTAGAAGTTACATAATTTTTGTTATCTTTGCGGGAGATGTGAGCATATTTTGAGCCTGTGCCTAACCCAGTTGGACAATGGATTTACTAATTCGGGAAAGAATACCCCTTATAAACCATGGCTCTGGGATTCATTGTTGGTTGGCCCCTGGTCTCATCGGAACTCGTTCTTCTTAGCCACGAGATTGAAGGAAACGAGTTTGTGATTCACATCTTCGGGGAATAAGGAAAAAGCAACAAATCAGGAAATCTCGTAAAATATGGAAACGCATTCAACTCCGGGCCATCATCCTATTGACTAATCACATCATTCTCGACCCATTGAGACATATTACAACCTTATGAATAATGTCGTAATCTCGACAACTTACACCTCACCTTGTCCTTACTAGGAATTCGCACGATCCATCAGCCAAGGAGAATGCAGGCTCAAGCTCATTGCCAAATATGCAATCCACACAAATATCTACATTTCCCGCTAACCCAGCCAACTCACTTCTAAATAATATTCCCATTCAAAATCCACCCACCCTAAAAGCCCTTATCTCTCTAAATAGCAGCCTAATAACCATTTCTAATCAAAGCCTAGTCACATACACACAACACTTATACTACAAGCCCGCCAGTACAATAAATATATTATAAAAAATCCCTCAAACCTACAAATTTCCAGCCCATCCAAATAGACTTACCCGTATCAATTTTGTTTGAGCCTCCGATAATTAAGAGGGTCCCTAATCCACTCGACCTTGGAGTCTTTTCTCCCCTCTACAAGATATCAACAACATTGATGAAATAAGATTTTGCCAAGTTATAGAAAAGAGAAAGGGCATGGTAATTAAGAACTCTATGAAGAGAAATACAGAAGGTGCATTTCCCTTGAGTAATGATGACTTTTCTATGGCGAAAACTATGGAGCAGTCCCGCCAGGAACTATGATCATGTTGTGCTGGAATTATCGAGGTTTAGGGGGCTCCTCAACAGTTCATGAACTTGAACAAGCTATCCAGCTTGTTTTCCCCTCCTTGGTCTTTATCTCGTAGACCAGGTGCAGTAAATTCAAATTCAAGAAAATTAAATGAAAGCTTGGTTTGTTCTGTATCTGTAGCTGTTAGTCGAAATGGGGAATTAGGGCTCTTATGGAGGAGGAGTGTTTCGGTATCGCTATTAAGTGTCTCCAAATATCACATAGATACTTTAATCTTTGGCAAAAATGAAAGTGCAGATTGGCGGTTCAATAGATTTTACAGCGATCTTAGTCCTTCTAGGCGCTACTGATCATGGGACATTCTAAGAGGGCTTTATGATTGGATTAATGCACCATAGCTGTAGGGAGGAGACTTTTATGATATTATGGATAATAGAGAGGAATGGAATGGACTAGATCGTCCCGCAGGGTAGGTGTCAGCATTCCAATAGACGGTATTCGAAGCAGGGATGCATGACTTGGACAATGGTGATGTAGAACTCACATGGTCGAATGACCAAGTACATCTCTTTACTTGTTAAGGAAAAATTAGATAGGGCCCTTGCAACAAAAAACTCGATGCGACGATTTTCCCTATCCAAGGTTTCATGTATCAATGTGGTATAGTTTGATCATAAAATGATCCAAGTTGAGATGCAAGCACAACAGGCAAAGATGAGGTTGGGCCAGAAGCATTGGCTTTTTGAGACTGTCTGGCTTGCGAAGTAGGACTATGAAAACGTAATCAAAGAGCGAGCATAAAGCGGAAATTTTGCTTTGGCAACAGGCTGCCATTTCAAATGGCACGCAGGCCGTAAAACTAAAAGATTTAGATGATTAGGTGGCCGGAGCATCCTTTTCCTGAGCTGTACCACTAGGACCAGTCGCCTCGCCTGCTGGCTGGTTAGATATCGAGATTTCCTCCGCCAGATGACCAACCCCTTGCCCGCTTGCCTCACTGACCCTTGGGGTCCCTTCGCCCAGAAAGTCAGCTCGAAATCGAGCGAAGAATAGGTGCAAAGAGGGGGTCACCTCGTCAAGCTCAGCAGAGGCAGTTTCAACTTGGCGCTTCCATTCTAGGTCCCTCTCATTGGCTTGCTGATAGGCCTTGATCTGCTCATCAGAGTCAGTTTTGAGCTTTTCAACCTCACCAGAGAGATAAAGCAATTGTTGGTCCACCTCTTCAGTAAGCTTCTGTAAGCGTTCCATTTCAGCAACAAGGCTTTCTCGCGTGGTGGACAACTCCAACTACCGTTCAGCTCTCTGGTTCAATTGAACTCGAAGGGTCTTCAGATCCTCAACCAGAGGGCCAGTGGTGGAGACTTGAGGAGTTTGAATAAGAGCATGGTTGTTTTCACATTTCGTCCCCAAACTGGGGAGGTTCCTTTCAAAGTCCTCATAAAATAGCCTTTTACAGGGGGCCATCGTAAGACGAGCAACCTCCCGAAGGATCTCGTCGATAAGATCCTTTCTCATCCTAAAGATGGCCGGTGCATATTCGGAGTCCACCCCTGCAAGGAGCCCTTTGAGCTCCTGGATACAAGCGTCGGAGAGATGCGTGGCCACTTCAGGAATGGAGGCGTCTCCCAAGATAGAATCCAACAGGTCCACCACTGCCTTGGCACTGCTCTAAGGGGTTACATTGATCAAGGAGAAATCACCTGCAGGAAAAATATAGTTAGAATATAAAGAGCTAACAAGGAAGCATGGCAATCAGCAAGCGAGTGGTGTTACCTGAGGACTACCAGCAGGGGTGTCTGGTAGCGAAGAAGTCATGGAAGGGGCTTGGGTAACGGACCTGAACAATAGGCTGCAAGAATCGAAGTCAGAAGAGGATGGAGCTAAATAAGCAGGAATAGGCCAAAGGGATATTACCTCAGTCGTCTTGACGGGAGTAGGAGGAGGCGGCATATCCTTCTTGGTAGGTGGACGAAGGCCTGGAATATCCACAGATGAGTATCCCACCGCAGTAAGATCAGTATGAATCTGGTCGATGGCTTCATCGACGTCTATTTCCTCAGAAGGTGATTCCTCAACACTTTCTGCCTGAGGACCAGCAGAAGTAGAAAGGGTATCGGTGGGAGAAGAGTTAGAGGAAGAAGCGGGCAGCACCAGGCGCCTTTTCATCGCCATTTGCTTAATACGCCCTCGCTTTGGGGCAGGGTCGGTTGAAATGGTGAGCTTACTTCGACTGGAGGTCTGCGAAGGAAAGAAATCAACACGGTGAAAAACAGAAAGAAAGAATCAAAGGGAAGGTACCTGATTAGAGGCGTTTGACTCATCATCATCAAAGTCGGACACTTCGATCACTCCCTCAACCTTTGTGAAATGAAAATGACGGGTTGAACGGCGAGTACCCACCTTGACAGAGGCTGGCGCAGGCGCAGGGGCAGGGGCAGGACCAGGAGACGGAATGGGAATCCCAGCAAGAATGGCGGTAGTGGCGGACACCATGGCTTCAGTTTTTTTGCGAGAACCTAGAGGCAAAATAAACAAGAAGATCAAAAAACAACGCAAGAAAAGACCAAAACGTGGGAAGCAGGAATGAAGGCAATACCTTCCCCTTCTATGGTCACTGCATTACTTCGAAAAGGAACAGCGAGTCCAAAGAGCTCAACCCTACGAACTCCCAAAGGGCAAACAAACCGCTGAAAGTAACCTCATCATGGAAGCTCATGGGCCTTTAGAGGGAAAGGTTGGGGATAATCACCCATTGGACGAAGTCAGGTAAGGGGGAGGCAGTCAAGCATAGTGGTTTATAAAAAGTAGACCAATGTGGAGCACGGTCCTCTAATTGCTTCCTAGCAATATTGAAGTGCTCTTTGGCCCTAACTATCAATTTTTCTTTCTTTTCAAAAAATGTAATTGAGGCTTGCCTAATGCATCCATCGCGATCAAAGGGATTTCAGGTAACATTATAAAAACGCTCAAATTTCTCAATACCTTTTTTACCCGCGACGAATTTGACAAGCACGTCCTCGAGAAAGGGCACGTCGGTGGCCACCTTCATGGGCACAGTCGAGAAAGTGAAACGAGCTACAGCTGCATTGGGCGGGCTCAATCCGAGAACGCTGCAGATACCCATTCCACCAGGCCTGGAAGGTCGAGTTAGCCCAATGATCTCTCGCAAAATAGGTGAACTCGAACTCGCCCAAGTGACTCGAGGAGCTTGTTGTCAGATCCCTGATAATGTCGACGCCCCAGTTTTTGTATTTATTCAACTTGAAACATGACGAGTTAATCGTCACGACCGGGGCGGGCAGAGATTGAATAAGGTCGAATTGCTGGCCACGTAGTGAGGGGCATACGGCATAAGACGGCTGGAAACCATATTGTCAAATCGGAAACAATATGGTAGGTCTCTAGCAATGAGAAAACAGGCCCGTCGCCTCTGATCGTTGGTATAGAAAGAATGAGACCCATGGCGGTAGAACGCCGGGTCCCACTAGCAAAGCACGTCCCAGTCAGAGATGTTGCCGTCTTGCGGAAGGTAAAATCGTACGAAGGCTCGTTCGGGGTGGGCGACCGAAACATTGGTGCGCGCGAGAAAGGTAGCAAAAAGCTCCTTCTCCATCCTCATGCTAGTAGTTCTAACACAAAAGTGGGGGAAGTAGGCCTGAAGCCACATCTGCACCAACCAAAGCCCCCCATGATGTATCTCCCTCTTTTTAGGGTCTTGCCTCACCTTCACCAGCTTACGCAAACCCTTGTAAATGAAAGCCAGCACTGCTGGACCCAGAGCCAAATCGGCACCCACAGCCATTACCCCAGCTATATAGTAAAATTCCATGGTCTGTTGGCAGGACTGGCTGTAGAAAACATACCTGCAAGGCAATGTGCCAGAAATCGAACATGCTCTTCGTGAGAAACTGGGGTGGCCTTGTTGACGAAGTGAGAGATAATGTGACCATAACTGGTCATGGGTTTACTCTCACGAGAAGGTGGGAGATCTCTAACACGTCAAAATCGTCGTACCTTACATCGACACCAATCGGACGGCCAGACGAATTGAAGCGCGCTAATTGCTCCAAATCAAGGAGGGTTATAGTCATGGGGCCATCGGCGAAATGAAAAGTGTTGTCAAGACGACACCAAAATGGCAACGCCGCCTGCAAGAACCCCATGTCAAGAGAATAGGAGGATTTTGAAATTTGGATGGGTTGGTAGATGCCGATGCTTTTCCATAACTAGCCATGGACGGCTTCGACGCGAGCACACCAATTGATAAAAATGCGATGGACGGAGGAGTTGGGTGACCATGGCCAGTTACGAACAGAGGTGCCAAAGACATGGTCCTCTAGGTACAGCAAGCTCTCTTCGAAGCGTGCGAAATCGCGAGGGTGGTCTAGGGGACTTCCCCGCTAATGGTGGGGCCCAGAGAGTGAGCCTTCACAGGAAAAAATGGTGGATTCTTGAGATGCCATTGATGAATGAGGAGAAATTAGGGTTTCAAATTTGGGGAAGAAGAGTGAGAGAGACGGTGAAGGTGAACGATTGAAAGAGAGCAAAAGGGTTTTTAAAAGTCAAAATTTGACAGCTAGAAGGAGTCCTAATATTTCTGGGGATGAGCACGTAAAAGTTTAGAGGAATGGGAGATTAAGAATTAGGAGGTGAAAAGAGTCCCAAGAGTAGAAGAACACTAGATAGGAAACGGCTAGTATTAGGACACTCAAAGGGCGCCATCAGTAACAGCCGTAATTCGGGATGAGCAGAAAAGGAGAAGAATATTTAAATTTATTCATAAAGAAATAAATGAGGAAGATTGCAGAAAGTGTAATTGTGACATTCTCATGATCTGGCAATCGAACATTAATGGCAACATGAAGGCCATGGTGTTTACAGCAGTATGTTGTTAGAAGAAAAAGAACTGAAAAAGAACTGAAATTGCCAAGTTGCCCCATAATAAACAAGAGGTTCTCATAACCCTCCGTGTTGACACTAAGAAATCTAACAAATAAAAAATGGGAAAATAGTAAAAATAAGAAAATGTATAACTTGAATACTTGACCAACAAAATAAATTTTTGAAAAGTTTTCTAATGGTCTTGAAGAGCCCCAAAAGCGTGCAAAATATCATTATCATACTTATTGTTATTATTTACGTTTAGAATTAAAGGATTAAATAGTCCTCGCCTATTTGGTTATATTGGTGTTTGGGCCCAAAAATAATTTTTGAAATCAGATTCAGAGTGGGCTGATATTGGTTCCTTTTCGCCACACCGAAATGAATGGATTGGGCCCAGGTCACTTCGACTCGCGTGGAACAAGTGCACAATAGAGGCCCAGACCGGAATAAAATAGGAAGCCCATGGCCCAATTGGCCAAAAATATAAAATAAAAATAAATATAATAATTCAAATCCCTCACTTTTAGGGGTTGTTAGAAGGAGAATAACAGAAGGGCTAAAAATAGGTATCGTTATATTTGCACATGCCTAAAATAAAGGCCATGTGTTACTGGGAATTGAAATTTAAATAAAATGACACGACTGCCATAAACTAGAAGTCAATGCACTCAATCAAGAAGTCATAACTTCTCTGATTATTTAGTCTAAATGAATAAAGAATAGTTTTAGTTCAAGTAGGTAGAAAACCGCTACGGGTGTTTGTAGTCATATCCTCATTCGGTTTGAAGTGAGGATATCAATGCACTCATTCCGTAACATCACTGAGGTCGTAGCCATCACTCACTCGGATTGGGCTCAGTTTGAGGTGAGATATCAATGCGACGGAATGGTACCCAGCATCCATATCGAAGCGCAATGCATGAAGAGGAGTATAGACGGAGTCAATCAATGCTCGTCGGAGTGAACAGCCTCTGAATACACCCACAGGTAGATATGGTCGGAGTCATCAATGTGGCTGATTTGTAGCTGCATCTCTGTCATAGATATGGCTTGAGTCATCAATGCGTGGGTCTATAGTCGAGTCCTATAAAGTCCATGTGGCGAGTAGCCATAGTCTTCAATATATTTTCTCTTTGATTTAATGCTTTTCGACCCTTTTCGATTTTGAGAGTGCTAAATTGTTAAGTCCTACATTGAGTTGTAGGCAAGTAGAACCTCAGGGGTAGTGTTTGCCTACTCCGATTCAGTCATTTTTAGATAGAAGTCTTAGGCGTATTACATTTTGTTTTCACTTTGAAACACAAGACTTCCACTTGTGTGCTCCTGCACACTGGCACGCCCGCACCCGAACACGAGAAAGCTCACTTCGAATTGGTTGTTTTCCAATCGAACTTAGCCGACTCGAAACCTGAGCGGCCACTTCGGCGGGGCCGAAGAAAATTTATGCAAACAATTGGAATGGGATTTTCCAGAGTATGGTACCATTGGACATTAGTTTTCGGGTAATGCATTTAGCCGCATGTGACGTTGGACCGAAACTTGTTTTAAACAAAACTACTGTATAATTTTTTTTCATTTAAACAAAAAAAATACTTCGAAAGAATTGTCTTTTTCGTCCACATGTATTGTTCTTAAACGAAGTAAAAAACACATGGCAAACATTCAATTTACAACGAACACAATATTATTCCTTTGAATTCCATTTTTCAGTCTTGTATATGCGTGTTTGTCTGAGCCAACGTCCGACTCCCTACATACTTCTTCTCCATTTACTTTGTTTCGTGTTGTTTACTTTTACACTTTCAAACACTATTGTCTCATTTCTTTTATTGTTTAGATAATTTTAAAGATTTTAAATCAACAAGTCAACCATCTTGCAAATTTCTATGTTGAATATGTCTTCTACCTCTAATGTTCCATGATTTGTCACACATTATGATTTTGTCCAATTAAATCCAAATTGTTTTTTTCTCTTTCAAGAAACCATATCTCACCCAAACTTTTCTTATGCTCCCCAAAAGCTACAACTATATATGTGCATCTTTACCAAGAATTTGTTGCCACTAGTGATAAAACCGCGATTCATTTTTATTTAAATATGCACCCGTCTTCTGATCCTAAATCTATACAATATCAATGTGGCCCATTTTTAGCCACAAATCCTATGCACTTCCCAACGTATACACTTAAAACTTCACCTTATGCATATTAACCAAATTATGGATTTAATATTCTTGTTTGAAGTTGTATTTACCAAGAAAGACCAAATTTCAACTATATAGCTGCCCAATTCATTTGAGATCATAATTCATGCTTTTGCTTGGATCTGAATACATGCAAAATTGAAGATTTGTGTAATCCTACCGACAATTGTTTAGGTTTTTATAGCTATGCTACATCGTTACGTATGTAAATGAAAGGAGGAATGTGGCTTATGTGGAAAACAAAACTTATATTAAATAATCTCAAATAGATATTTTATTTCTTTGAAATAGTTTCATCCAAACGCATTTTATCAATACTCATTTCAAAATCATTTTTAAGAAAATGATTCAAACAACATTAAAATTGTATTTTGTTGAATTGTTTTGCAATTGAACAAGAATAGAAACAATCCAAAAGCCCCTTTGGTTTCTTGGTTGCAAATTCTTGGTTTGTTCATCGTATATACTAATTCTCAAGAGTCTTATGTTTCCAAAGTTAAGTTTTATGTTAACGAGTATGCCTATTGATGAGCCATGTACCACCTCACCTTGCTACGTCAGCAGGAACAATCCTGACCAATTCAAGTGTGGAGCGTTGAAGCCCTCGACTGGGCAGGCTGTCCTCAAAAGAGGTTTTATGCCTGACTGTCCTTGAGACTGCGATAATACGCCCAAGTACGCTGCCCTGGGAACCTCGAAAAGACCCACAGCCCCCGAAGGCATCTAGTCCAGGAAACGAGCCTCGGGGCGCTTCTCATGAGAAAGTAACCCCCAGGTTTACTTCAAGGGCGCTGCGATCTGGAGGCTCCAGGGCCCCTGTGGCTCCTCAAGACCTAATAAGCGAGGCAAATGATCTCGCGGTATAGGGGGCCCTCGAGAGCCTATGTATCGAGAGCAGGAGCCGCGTACTTGGCCTCCGCCTAGCATCCCGTTCCACGGGAAAATCCAGCTGGCATGACTGACCAAGCCAGCTCTTGCCAGCTACCTACCGCATCCACTCTGCACATGGGTCCATCCCATCAGGCTCCAACGCATTAAATGCTATTCCTTTAATGCAATCCTTGATCATAAATGACCAAGATACACATTAAATGCCAATAAGGCCCCCCATTAATGGGATGTGAGAGCGGCCGCCATTGGAAGTTCCAAATGGGACAAAATGCACATGCCCATACGACTCATGTCAGTGAACTTGACTAACTCCTACCAACCATGTCACATCCGAGTGCCTCACTCTCATATATGTACCAAATCGGCTCTCTACCCAAGGGTAAGGGAGGGACCCTATAAAGTTGTAAAAGTCTCGAAAAATAATGCATACCGGCTCGAGAACATGGACGGTGGAGAACTACCTCCACCATGGAACGCTTCAAATCTCAGAAAGTTTTATGTTTAAAATAAGATAATTTTATTGTTCCCTCCTTGTTTAATTATTATGCAAATTAAGTGAAAAACGTGTCGAGGACACCTTTCTTTCGAGGGCAGGATGGGCTACGCAAGATAATGCTGTAAATTTCAATACACGAAATTATTTTGTTGTAAATTTCAACTATCTCAATTAAGAAAAAATCCGATCATTATCATCCAAATTACTTTCGCACGCCATTGATCTGCTTTGTACCCCCCATCCCCCCGAATTTCTTAAAACACTCAGTTCATTGCGCTCGATGAATCGAGAGGATTCTTTCTCAAATTTTTGAGAGATTATTACAACTTATTAGCAATTCAAAAACCAATACCATGCTTTATGAACTAGGAAATGCCTCGAAATGAGTAAATTTCATTGATAAGCCTAAAGGCATCAGATTTATATAGGGGGTTACAAAAGCTTGGGGTTTGGAGCGAATGAAGCCCTACCTAATCGCTAACTTCAACGGGTCCTTCATCCTGGCCTCTATCCCAGGCCCTGACACCGGCGTGAGCCTCCGCCTCGTCGCCGTCGCCATCGCCGTTGCTGTTGCTGGCACCTACCAGATTGCTAGGGGAACTTGGCCCAGCCATATGGTCTTTCCAAGATTCGGGAGTTGGTGTAGACAGAAGTGAGCGGTCTTCTTCTCCAGAGAATCCTCCTTGCGCATTCTGGAGGTGGAATATCGAGGCGGCAGAAGACGAAGTTGAACTCGTTCCCCCGAAAATCAAACTCCTTGGATTTCCCGGATGTAGGGGACGCTTTTTCATGAGGCACCCCATTGCGGTCGAAGGAGAGACCAATGGAGCTTCGATCGAAGTCCACATCCAGATCCCCTCGTACCTAGAGTTGATCAAGAACAAGATCAATCACCTTTGCGGAGTCTTGAAAGCTGAGGCACGTTCGAATGTAGTCGAAGGCCTCACTCACAAGGAACCTCGAGAAGGTATGCTTGAACCTCTTACAGCATTGACCGGGGAAGGTCCACTCTACTCTGCGAAGACCCGCCTTGACGCCCTCATCGTAGTTCCGGAAGCCCTTTTTCTCTACCTCGGCCCTTTTCCAGTTTACCTCCTCAAGGCGCTCTTTGGTGCAGTCGCGATCAAGGGTCATCTCCTCGTACAACTCCCGTGTGTCCTTCCAGGCCTTAGCGATCCTTTTCACCTCGCTGTCCAAGTCCTCGCACTTCTTCTCGAGCTCAGAAATGTGAGTCCTAGCAGATTCGAGAAGCTCCTGGCTCTCTTGGAGTTGGCCTCAAAGAGTATCATTGGTCGAGGCCAGCTCCCTAGCGAGGACCTCAGTTTCCTTGAGGCGCTTCTCCATGTCGGCGGGCGCTTAACACTTTTTCTTCTTCTTTTCTCGGAACATCCTCTTATATTTGTTCTTCCCCAGGCAGAAAACGCTGGCGCGCCGAAGGAAGTGGTAGGAGAGTGGAACGACGACCTGCCAGGGACACCTTAGAAGGTGTTTAAACAAAGAATATATAATAAAACAAAATAAATGAAAAACGGAAGTGAAGTATCCTTACCTCGATCAGGGCGTTGGTGAGGTTCATCTCGAGCTCCACAATGAAGCACTTCAGAAGCGCCCGCTGGTCAGCCTACTGTTGGAGACCCCGAAGAAGAGCCACGTTCATCTTGGTGTTGGTCTCGTTGGTGCCCACCCTGGTGATGTGGAGGTTGGAGTTATAGTCCTGGAGGTTAACGGGGTTGCTGGGCCCTGCGTTTGCACACTTGAGGAACTCTTCTCCTCATCGAAATCTGAGGGCTCGGGGCTGGCGGCTTGTTTCCCCTTACCCGTGGGATTGGATCTTTACTTTTTGCCTTCCCGCGAGGCCTCTTATTCCACGGCCCTCTTACGAGAGCCCTTAGTACTACCCTTGCGGATAGACACCCCAGGCATGGCCCTTCGAGGGGTGACTCTTGCTAGCCGGGGACTTGGTTGCGCAGCAAGAGGACTTCCAAATGGAACTTCTTCCCGTGGCGGGGGCGTCACCTCAAACTGCAAGGGCCCCGACGGGAGATCCGCCGGCATAGAGACTCTTGCAGTCTCGAGGTCTTCCTGCGAAGTAGAATATGGAGTTGGAGCGGAGGTATCTTGATTGGAGGGTTCGTGACCCCCCTAAGTCCCCATCGGGACTTCTGCAGCTTCCTCGGCCATGGGGACCCCGGTGCCCTTAGTTCAAGGAGCTTCCTCTTCTGCCCCAGTTTCGAGACGAGAAGCCTCAGCCTCTTGGCTCAATCCTTCCCCCGCGCCATGGTCCTTCCTAGGCCTTTGTGATTTCTGTGTTACCGCCTTGTGGTAGGCGGAAACTTTAGGCCGAGGTGGTTGGGTCTAGCACCGTTGCCTGTCAAGCCTTGCCAACAAAGCTCTGCGCATATCCATCAAAATGGTGAGACCTGAACAGGAGTGAGGAAGTAAGTTAAGACAATAGCAGTGAGATTTTTCACCCAAGAAAAAAAAATGGGAAGAGCCTTTGGCCCCAGGGTCACTCTTTGCAAGAATATGGCGCCTCGTACTGGGGCGCTCGCTTGGGCTGGGGTCGCCCGAAGGATCTCTTCCGAGGTCAGGAAAAGAGCGCACATCCTTCCCATCCTACGAAATCAGCCACATTCCCTTGTCAAAACTGGGCTCCTCATGATAGAAATTGCAATTAAGTACCGGAGGTTGGCGCCAGTTTGAGGGCATTCCCAATTGCCCTCGATCTTCCATGAATACGTATTACCTCTTCTATCCCGATCCATGGGAAGATTTGAACCCATCTAGCACCTTCAAGGAAGCCGAACAGGCGAACAAGTACAGAAACTTGGGCTTATCCTCAGTCGATTCGCCTAGGCCAGACCTGACCGACTCATTCGAATAGAAGAATTCCAGAAAATTACCTGGGCTAGCTTCCTCCTTGAGGCATTTCATGATCACCACGAAGGCAACGATGATCATGATGAAATTGGGTACTAATTGACTATGGCACACACCGGCAAACTCCAATAACCTTCAAATTTCAGGGGTTAGGGGCAGGCGCAGCCCCACTTCAAAGTGGTGAAGGTTGACAACAGTGTACCCTTCATGGGGTTCCACCATGTTCTCCCCGGGGCTAGGCATATTGATAGGGAACTGAACCCTAAACTCCTCCCGGAATCCCTCCATCTCCGTCGGCATGATGTTGTTAGACATATCCTGGGGGGAGCGAGGAAGTTTGAAATTTGCCCATTCCTCCACCCCGCAATTTTAGGCTTTTGGCAGGGGACCTGTTGGGCCCAACATCCCCTCCGGTGGGTCCCTAGGATTTTTTCTTCTGTTTCGGGCAAGCCCTCTTTGGAGTATTACCCGGCACCTCCCCTCTGGGACATTCGCTCTGCGACGCCCCGGCCTGGGTCGCCTCAGTGCTCTCTGTGGCGCGGCTCGCCCCAATGCCTGAAACCGACTGAGAGGGAAGGCGAACCTCCCCCTCCGCTGCCAAGCCCTCAGGCGTTAGGTCCGAATCGTCCAAGATATTCCTTTTTGGGCCCATAGCAGCTAAGGTTTCTGAATTGGGATTTTTTAAGAAAGAGAAGTTCAGCTGGACAAAATGAATGCGACTGAGAACAACAGCAGTGGCGTTTCGTAAAAGCCTTGTGTCTCTTATGCTCGTGCAAATGCTCCAAGTAAATGTGAAGGGGAAAATCGTCTCTCAGAAAGAAATCCTCAGCTATTTATAAGGGGTGTGGGAGACACCACCAACCATCATGGCGCTTCGACCACTGTGGCAATAAAGCCTACAGTAATTATGGTAGAGGACATGCCCCCTGCCATCATGACTTTTTGCTGCCAGAAATTAATGGACGGGGACACGCCACTTCTCCTAGACAGGCGCGTGGGCCGTCAGACGTGGAAAAGCACGACTTTTCATGCCCAAATGGCATTTCAAATTTGAAATCCAAAAGGATACCTAACACCCCAAAAGACAAGCCACTCTTGAAGCTGACGTCCTCGTCAAAATCAAGAGTGGGGGGACTAATGATGAGCCATGTGCCACCTCACCATGCTACATCAGCAGGAACAATCCTGACCAATTCAAGTGTGGAGCGCTGAAGCCCTCGACTGGGCAGGTTGCCCTCGAACGAGGTTTTAAGTCTGACTGCGATAATACGCCCAAGTACGCTACCCTAGGACCCTCGAAAAGACCCACAACCCTTGAGGGCATCCGATCCAGGAAACGAACCTCGGGGTGCTTTGCATGAGGAAGTAACCCCCAGGTTTACTTCAAGGGACGCTGCGATCTGGAGGCTTGAGGGCCGCTGTGGCTCCTCGAGACCTAATAAGATAGGCGAATGATCTCGTGATATAGAGGGCCCTCAAGGGCCTACGTATCGAGAGTAGGAGCCGCATACTTGGCCTCAGCCTAGCACCCCGTCCAACGGGAAAATCCAGCTGGCGTGACTGACCAAGCTTGCTCTTGCCAGCTACCTATCGCATCCACTCTGCACATGGGTCCATCCCATCAATCCTTGATCATAAATGACCAAGATACATATTAAATACTAATAAGGCCCCCCATTAATGGGACGTGAGAGCAACCGCCATTGGGAGTTCCAAAAGGGACAAAAAGCACATGCTAGTACGGCTCATGTTAGTGAAGTTGACTGATTCCCACCAACCATGTCACATCCGGGTGCCTCACTCTCATATAAGTACCAAATCGGCTCTCCACCCAAGGGTAAGGGAAAACAAGATCTACTCAATTTTCTACTTATTCTTGATAAGCAAGAATACTTTTGACTACTATTCATCATCTGCTCCAAATACCCTACAACTGACTTGAGCATCGGAGAGCTTATGCCGGGGTAAAATCGGCTAGTCTCACGTGGGTTCCTCCCTCTTTGACAGGTGGACAACCAGCATTACTATCTAGAGCTCTTCAAATCCCGACACGTGGTCCATCCAAAAAACAACCGCATCACCTATATTTATTATTTGGTATTGCTTTTTAGTTTTTTTATTCCAAATAAGGACGTTATATGACACACTTTTTTCTGATAATCTCATGTGAGTTGCATTTTGTTTGTTGTATTTGCATTTTCTCGTTTTGGAAAATGGATATCTAATGGCTACTTTTCTGTTAGTCAAAAAATATGTTTAAGGTCCGTTGTTGAAGTTGGAGTGAATTTGCAAATTTAATATGCTACTTCTACCATTGTCATCTAGAGTAGAGATTTAGGGTGAGATCGATCGACTTAGCTTTTAGACAATTGATGGTTATAGTGAATTTTTGCTCAAATCAAATTATGAAGAAATGGATTTTGAATAAAGTTTTTTTTTTTTTGTTGCTTTTCTATATTATTGTTTATTGCATTTAAACAATTAAAAGGTGATTCTGTAACTTGAATGACATTGTATACAAATCAAAAGTGTGACAAACTGGTGTTTGTTGGACTGTCGTAAATCTCAAAAAGTGCAATTGAAAATTTAAAACAATGAACACTACAAAAAAGTTGTATTTAGCCACAAAAAAAAAATCGTGGCTAATAGCCACGGAATTAGCCACAGATTTTAAAAAAAAGCGATGAAAAAAAATAGCCATAGATTAACCATGAATTTTCTGTGGCTCTTTTTAGTGTCTAAAATTGGAGCGAAATTTAGCACCAATTTAGCCATGGAGTTTTCCATGGCTATTAGCATAGATTTAGCCATGGATTTTCTGTGGCTGTAGGCCAAAGATTTAGCCACGGATTACCCTACCACGAAAGATCCATGGCTACAATCCTTTCTAGGTCTAAAACTAATCAATTCTCACTCAATGAGTCCAAGCACTAGGAGGTATTTGTATAAGATTTAACACCGCCTTAGGGCTCAATTAATATTAAATTCATTCTCATGCAATTTTAATATCAATTGATTTCGTTTAATTGGAGCAACAATCGTGAATCATCTCTCAACCTCATCAACGATTCTCAAATTCAATAACTAGGGGTGATGAAGCCCTAATCATGCATTACGGCCATTAAACTAAACTCACATACCAAACACACGAAATCATTCACATCCACATAATTCTCATAGAATAGGAAATAGGACAAATTATACCATCCCTTACACTTGACAAATAATTTAGTTCATGATGGATCTAAAAAAAACAAATACGAAGTATGAAAAAAGAATACATAGAAGGGATAGAAATAGAACTAGTTGGTAGAGAAACCAATGGTGAACTTCCCTCCAATCAATGTTCTTGACTCCCCTTCGATTTTCTTCAATCTCCTTATTGAGAAGGTAGAAAACTAATTAAAAATTGAAAGAGGAATTTCTAATATCTCTAAAAACCCTAGGAGAAAATGTGATGATAGTTTGTGCCTGAATCTGGACTTAAAAGGGGTAAAAATCCGCCTAGAAACTTCTTCCCTAATTAGAGTCCTAATCAAACAAGGAAAATTTTTAATTGTTGTCGCGGACTTTGAGTACGTACCAAAATATTTTGGGTACGTACCCAAACTTACAGATTCACTTTTCTTCCTAATGATTGAAACTAGGTACATACTCGAAATATCTTGCATATGTACTCATTCATACAGACTTGTTTCTTCTCTGGATGGCTTGAATTGGGTTGATACTCAAAATATCTTATATAAATACCCAACTCCTGACTTCAATTTTTCATGTCCTTTATCGTATTTTGCACTTCTAACCCGTAGAACAAGAGTTTACCTCAAATTTATGAATAATAAGGCTCGAATAGGGAAAGATATGTGATAAGTCCGACAAAATAAATACCAAAATTAAGTATTATTTGGACTTATCAAAGTTCCATGGCTCTTCTTAATAAATTTTTTTTTGTGCACCTGTGTGGCTTGAACTCTTGACCTCTTGGGGGTAGGTGGGTGTTGGTCAGTATCTTGTTTTTTTTGTGAGCCATGGGTTTTTTTTGTTTTTTTTTTTTTAGCCAAGGCTAATTCATGGCTAATCTATGGCTGAAAAATCCGTGGCTAAAGCTAAGCCACGCCACTTTTAGCCACAAATTTTTTGGCAAAATCCATGGCTAATCACAATTTTTTTTTTATAGTGGAAGGTTTTCTCATAATTGGATGTGACTCAAAGTTTGTCATAATTACTTTATATTTTAGGGCGAATTATACTTGTCACCCCTAAGATATAGTGAAATACAAAAAACACCTTCATATATGGAAAACTACTACTACCCCCTAATTTGAGGGGGGGTCAATGTTAAAGTCTAACTGAATCCAAAAAATATCATTTTTGCCCCTACCCAAGTTAGGGCAAATTACATCACCCTAAGGTATGGTGAAATTACAAGAAACACCCTCATATAAGAAAACTTACCATTAACCCTGCTGATGATTTTAAGCAATGTATATTGTATGTTTTTATAAATAAATACTAAGTTTTATGACATGAATCATAATGACAATTTTGGTGTTCATTTGTTGCATTTTTTGAGATATTCAAATGATTTTTTATTTTATTACTAAAATTTGAGCCTTGTATAGTTGGTGAATAACATTTTTATCAGTAGATTCTGCACTATATATGTAAAACCTCACATTGCTTCAATACAATGGTTAAAAATTAATATTTTGATAAATATACACACCATCCACCAACAACTTTAATCGACAAGTTTGAAAAAATAATGAGAATATTATATTTAACCCCCTGTAGTTTCAACAAATTGCAACGCAACACCCCAAACTATAACACATAATGACAAAGATGATCTTAGGGATATTTTTGGAAGTTCATGTAGCTTGGCTATCGGCCTCCATTAGTCAAACTAACGACACATAAAGTTAAGCGGGGTAATGGTAACTTTCCATACGTGGGGGTATCTTTTTGTGATTTTACCATACATTAGAGGTAGTAACTGTAATTCGCCCTATATTTTATTCGAACGTTTTAACACTAATCTTTAAAATAAGATTGGAGATATTATATAAATTCCAGAAAGCAACTTATAATTTCTAGACAATTATAAAGTCTTAAACAACTTTAGCTAAACTCCCTCAAAGCATGTATAAATACGAAGCCAGATAGGGACACACACAGACAACTTATGTCAAAAGTGAGCAGTTCTCATTGAATTTTGCAGAGAAATCTTGCACCCACTTTCTACAGTTCGGCTCTGGGTGGGGCTTTATCCCAAATCACGCGGAAAATCTAAACATGGTACAAGTTGGACATCTCTACGCCATAGACAATGGAAAACACTGGGCCTCGAGGAATACTGCCAAGGCTCTGACTCCAAGAACAATGGTAGTGTGGATGCTAAGGCTCCGATATCTGAAAGGTATCTGAAAAAAAAAAAAAGAGAGATACTATTCAGACGGAGAGCGCTGACTTGCTTGAATCAAGGAAGGAGATTGAGATTATCCACAATCCATTATATCTCCTAAATGCAAAAAATCTGTATCCTCATATTGTGTTGTCGAGGATTCCTAATAACAACACCAAGTGGCTCAATCTAGAGGTCTAAGTCCAACCCAATCAATGATCCGGATATGACCCACTTTAAAAAAATTAGGTTTGGGTTTGGGTCAAATTAGGTTAGACCCAAAATTAACCCCAAAAAAATAAGGTCGAGTTTGGATTGGGTTCGAGTCAACCCAATGAACCCGAAAATAAAATTTAGGTGAAACAAAACCTAACTCAACTAGACCTAACCTGACCTAACCCAAGTTAAAATAGTTTTTTTTTATTATTTTCTATTCTTTATGTAATGGTTATTCTTTACTTCCAATGTATTTATTTTTATTCATTAACCTTTAACATTAACTTTTTTTAACTCAAATTTATCCTTCACTAACTACTCTCTTTAAAAAAGTATTATTGCATTGAAAAATAAATATAACACAATTCAATTTTTAGCCAATTAAATAATTGGATTAAACTTAAACAAATATTTAGTAGAATTAAAAAAGAGCTTAAATATTTTATTTTCCAAAAACAATATAACAAGTGGTTGTACTCTTTCTACACTTAAAAATAGTGAGAAACTAAAAATTATAGTTTGTTATCATATTTAAGAGTTTGTATTTATGGTTTTTTTTCATACCTACTATTTTAATATTTGGCCTCATAATTTAATATTTTCAACACAATTGAAGACATATGTATCTCTTGAACCATTTTAATAAAGAAATGAAAAAAAAATCAATTTATATTGTTCAGGAGAATGATAATGGTAAAACAATTGAAGCTATGATTTTTATGCGAGAAATACTATAAACAACTCCATCCTTTAAAATTTAGATTGATATTTTATAATTTATAAGATTAATAATTATTTATTCTTAATTAGTTGAAACAAATTATATTTTTATGATTTAACAAATTATCTGGTGAAAGAATATAAGTAATATTGAAGAAAAAAAGAAGGTAAATTACTAACTACTTAAAACATTAAAAAAAATTAAAAATAATTAGAAGAATTAATATAAATACGGTTCACATTAAGATTAATATTTTAATAGTTTATAAAGTTTAGTTATTCCTTGTCATTAGTTATTTAAAATATATTGTGCTTTTTAATTAGAATTTAGAAACATCCTACTTCATTAATTACAAAATTTCAACTTAATATTATAGTTATATATTATGATTTGGGATTTCATGATGACATTTATGCTAATATGGTCTTACTCTAAAATATTACATTAATATCTTTTTATGTATTTCTTTTTGTAGTTTTTATATATTTTTTATTGTGACAAATCTAAATTTTGTAGATAAATAAAGTAAAATAACATATTGGATCGGGTTTGATTGGGTTGGGTTGGGTTGGGTTGGGTTATTTGGTGACTTCCCAACTAATCTGGTGAACCCGAACCCAATCAGGTCAGGTTCGGGTTGGCCATTTTGGGTTGAGCATCGGGTGGCGTTGGGTTAGGTTTGGGTTAAGATATTTTATGTTATACTTATACCTCAACCCGACTAGACCCACCTAAATTGACACCCCTAGCTTAGTCAAATGAGTTGGGAGAAAATTGATGACGTGGAAACTGAGTCAACAAAGAAGGGGAAGGGGCCATCAGGAAAGTCCAAAATAATCTTGATGTATAGTGAACAATTTCACCCAAAGAAGATATAAACGTTCTCTCACAGTTTGCTGAAGGTGATGGATTCTCATACAGAAACTCACATGTAGGTTAGTCTAGACTAGAAAATGCCGGACAAAAGTGAGGTACTTTTAAAAGATAAACAAAGACCTCGAGCGGATGAGTACCACTCTATGTGAAGTCAAAAAAAGTGCTCGAGGAATAGACAGAAGTAGAGAGAAAATATAGAGGAAAACGTCGAAATAAAAACAAGCAAAGTGGATGTGTTCATGTAAACTTGTAACAACGTGAAGGTTGGGCTAGTGGCTTAAGCCCATGAGGATTAAATGTCAATTGTTGCCTAGAACGAGTTGAGGCTTGGGAACCAAGGCTTAGTTCGAAATCTATGGACCTTAGTCAATTAAAGGACCAAAAGTTGTTATTTATTTTTGAAAGTAGACTTATTTTGAATGATATTGAAAATGTTGGTAAAGAGATTGATTTTCATAATTTTATTGTAGTCCATTGTGATGTTAATGAGCATGGTAGAGGCCAATGTTTTGAAAAACCGATCGGACCGGCCGGTCCGACCAGTGATCTGATGAGTCTAGATAGCCTCTCAAAACTGCCTGTTGATCTGATTAGTCTAAACCGGTAAAAATCGATCAAAAATCGATTCAACCGGCACCGATTTAAGAAACGATTCAGCGGTCCATCATTCCGAAAACCAAATCGTTCTTCCTTATTTTTCAAACCGTTTAAATCTTCATTCAACAATCAAGTTAGCAGGTGATCAATTCTTTCTCCCTTATTTAGGCTTGAAAAGGAGTTGAATCATACTAAAGATTTCTAGAAAATAAATAAATCTAGATTAGAAACAGATCTAGAAAATCATAGAAAAAGAAATATTAGCCCAAAAGAAACAAAAGATGACTAAAATAAATCAAATTCAGATTAAAAAAATTTGGCCAAAACTGAGGATTCGAAGGTGAAAATGATATAGAAAAAGAAGAGGACACAGAGAGTAGGTTTTTCCAACAAAGGCCTCTATACCGAGCTTTTCCTTACTTTGTCGACCTTATCTTTTAACAACTAAAGTAAATAATCTTTTTGGTTTTACTGTGTGCGGGGGTGGGGGTGGGGGGCGTGGGGTTTGGAAGGGTAGGGCCGTAGAGGTGTTCATCATTTTGCAGAGGCACAGACACAGAGTTCTTCTTCACCTTTTCCTTTTCATTTGATTTTTGGGGTCAGGCCCACTTGTTACAATGCCTTGAGTTTGACTAAATATAATTGATGTGGTCGGATTTGATCCTCTGTGTACGTCAGCTCGATCAGAATATGGATGTCCAAATTCGAGCAAATAAGTCCGCGTAAGGGTATACGAAAGCTGGTCGGGTTCTATTCTGCAAGGATGGAGCACACGTGAGACTAGCCGAAAGTGTCTCCGGCGAAGACCCTCCGACGCTCAAGTCAGTATTCGGGCAGATAGATTGTAAGTAGTAACAGGCGTAATAATGGATTAAAAGTGTCTTTGTGACGACCCCGGTAATCCTTAATATTTAAATAATTGATGTAAAATCTTTTCTTCTTGGAAAATGTTATTATTACTTGTTGTTTTCAAATTTTAATCTGTTTTTGAAATTAACTTACAATTTGAACGGTAAAGTGTTAATTTTCATATTTCGATTACCACTCATGGAAAATTCATCTATTAAATCTTATGACTTTTAAAAAATATTATAAATAAGTATTATGGACTTTTATGCATGGAGAAGATGCAATTTTGAATAAATGACATGATTTTCCAAAATTTTAGACGAATTTGACATTCTAACACAATTTTCGAAATTCTATGTCCTAAATTGCAATTTTCAAAAGTATAACTAAAACATTTTTAATTTCTGGGAAATATAGATATAATTTCATATTTATAAAGATTAAATTTTATAATTTTGGGATTTTTCTAAATTAATTATGAATTTTCGGATTTTATGCCCCAAAACCGTAATTTTATGCCCTAAAACCCTAATTTTCGATTTTTACAAAAATAAATAAACACAAATTCAAATTTTTAATGAAATAAAGATATGATTTCAGATTTTATAAGATTAGGACAATAAAAATCAGATTTTATTTGATTTTGTGTTAATATTTTATTAAAATATCTTCCTACATTTATTTGGTGAATCTAGCAAATCTTATACTTGGAACATTCTAATGAGTTTAGGGCTTGAATCATCATTTTAGGCTAACATATAATATAATTTAGGATACAACTCATATCATTTAGGGTAACACTTGTGTAACTTACAACCACAATTAGGTGTGAACATAATTAATGATAAGCTTAGTTGGAAGATCACATTAATTAACAAGATAAAACCTAATAAAATAATCTTGTTTCTTGACTAACAACTATAAATAGGAGGGGGGGTGATCTTCATTTCCATCACACACACAACACAAATCCCGCCTAAAACACCCCCACCCACACTCACCTTACTCTCAACACCCAAAACACTCCATATTTATAAAATATCTTCTACCCATATATGCATATATATAAACCTTTCTTTTTGCCTACATATATACCTAAAAAGCCTTCTATATCCTCTCTTTTTCCCTAAAAACATTTCAAGGTAGGAATTTCCTTAATTACACAAGTTAATTTCTAGTTCTAGTTTATAATTTATTATCATGATATTATGCTTCATTATGCTACTACAAGTTATTAGAAATTATGTTTCTAGTTATATTCATATCTTATGTTCATGTATGTTTATTATTCCAAAATATGCTATTTGTATGCTTTTATATATAAAGTTATAAGTATGGAAGTATGTTCTTTATTTGACAATATGTGGAACTCTTTATTTGTGCATGCCGGGCCCAAATGTGTTTTCGGTGTGGATGGGGCTGATTTCGGCCGGGCGGCAATGGGCTTGCCGGTCTTAAAACAGTTCTTGGCATCCATCCCATCTTGCATGGACGGAGTGTTCCATGTATTAGTATTGGTTGTAGGGAATTGGCATAATCTCGAGATATAGCCACCGATGTGAATGGATGGAATCGATGTGGACGGATGGAATATGGGGATTAACGATGTGAACGGTTGGAATCTTGTATTGTGGGAGACATAAGGGAGTCACTAATAAGTGACTCGAAAGGTAATATTATGTGAAATATTACGTGAGATATTATGACTATGTGCACATGTTATACACACGAGCACCTTATGTGATTAAGTGAAATTTCTACTCAACCGTCGTGTTGATTCTTCTTTACGTAAATATGTTTAGACAAAAATGAGATAGCAGATCAGAGTGGCGCAGAGGAAGCGTTTGGAGGCCTTTTACAAAATAAAGTCGCTTATGTATTCTTTTTGAAAATTGTAACTCTCTTATTTTGTATGTAAAAATTACTATTTTTGCTTAATAAAATATAAAGGAATATCGGGGTCATTACAGTCTTACCCAATGAATAGTATCGTTGTACTATTTATAATAATAAAAAATAGGTGGGCTGAACTAGGGTTAGGCTGGCCCAGCCCCGTTGCTGGTTATAGGAGTGTCCCTTGACACGCGCCGTGGGCGCGTTGGGTACAACCATAGCTGTAGGCGAATGTCAGGGTGATGACTCCGAGGATGGAATAGGACCGATATCGATGATGTCCTGACACCGAGGAGACCATACGAGTCGAGGAGGTTAGATGAACTATGACCGAAATAGGCCATCAAGAAAGACCATAGAGCCTGATCGAGCTAGGTCTGACACGCCGCAACAGGAGAACGGCGGCATGCGCTGAGCTGGATCCGACGTGTGAGCTGAGTTGGAGCCCACATGGCCAAAGCAGATTCGGCCATATCAATAATAAATATTCTTTTGCTTATTTTAATAAGAACAATAAAAATATCAACTTGAAATTGCCAAAAATATTAAGTTCAATAATATATTGTAATGGTGAAAGTAAGTTCCCAAAGAATATGGTCTTGAAAAGGCCATGTCATATTCAGTAAGTTTTTTTTTTTTCGGTTCATACCAATTGCAAGGATTGCCACATTATATTTGATTTTTTTATATGATTAGTTTTTTTCATTTTTTTAATATATTTGTAACACTTTTTATATATAATTAATAAAATAAATAATATTTATTTATGCCGTCATTTCGGTTAAATTAGTGGTCGAACCGGTGACCAGTAAGGCTGTGTCTGGTTTGATTTTGAAAACATTGGTAGAGGCGGGGGTGGTTTAGTGTTATTTTCGTGGAAGCCTTTCCAAGTTAGTCTCACTTCTAAATCTTCGCACCACATAGATGTCTGGGTCCGTGCTAGAAGAGGGAGGACTAAATGGTTTTTTACAAGGATTTATGGGCACTCAAAAGCTTACAAAAGCACATCACCTGTGAATTCATTAAACAATTGCACTTAAGGTCTGCCAAACCGTGGGTTTTAATAGGAGACTTTAATGAGGTGCTCCACTGAAATGAATTGCCCATTCCGGCACCTCGCGCCTTCGGGTTCTTTGCTGGGGACCCGCTCGGTCCTGCGTCCCCCCTAACGGGCCCTGTCGCCTTCCTCTTTGGGCGGGGGCGAACACTTTCCGGCGCGTTGCCCGGCGCCTCACCTCTCGTGCCGCCCTCTAACGGCGCCCCGTCAAGCGTAGCACCCGTATCTTCACTGGCGCGACCCGCCCCAGTGCCTGAAACCGACTGGGAGGGGAGGTGAACCTCCCTCTCCACCGCCAAGTCCTTAGGTGTGGGGTCAGAATCGTCCAGTATCTTTTTTTTTGGTCCCATGGCGGCTAGGGTTTCTGCAGTAAAGAAGGGGAAATTTGAGAAGAAGAAGGTTCACCTGAAATGACAACAAGAACTTGAGAATGTTGTGGAAATCCTTAAGCCAGTCGCTTGAATAAGTATAGCAGGTGGAAGGAAAAAATCGAATTGTGGTGAAACCCGCAACTATTTATAAGTTATACGGGAAATCACCCACCATTATGGCACCTCGGGCACGACGACCCATAAAGGCCTGCAATAATGGCGGCAGAACACGCCCTTTCGCGTCGAAACCCTTTGGCCGCCCAAAATTAATGAATGGGGACATGACACGTCCCCCCAAATAGGCGCGTGGGCTGACAGGCTGAAAAGGGGCGACTTTTCGTGCTCTAATGGCGTTTCAAATTCAAAAAATGAAGGGACGTCTGACATCCTGCTAATAAATGCACTCTTGAAGGCTGACGTCCTCGTCACACTCAAGAGTGGGGGCTAATGATGAGTCAAGTGTCATTTCACCATGCCACGTCATCGTAATTTCCCAAAAATCACATCTGCCCAAGTATAGAAGTGCTGCCCTCGAAGTCGCAAAGGCCCTCGAAAGGGCTTACAAGCCAGCCTCGTTCCCTCAAGAAGACCCACAAGGCGACAACAGGCTAACAAGGGTGCCCTCGAATGGAGAAATTGCCCTCGACGGCCAAATCCCACACTTAGCTATTGCAAAGATGGGTATTCTGACGGGACAAGTACAGCTGGAGGCTACTGGCGGGCGCAGCCCACTGCCACCTACTGCATCTCGTTGGCACATGGGTCCATCCCATCAGACGTGGGCGCATTAAATGCCAAGTCATAAATACAATCCTTGGTCATAAATGCCCAAGATATCCATTTAATGCCGGGTATGATCCCTCATTAATGATGAGTGAGAACAGCCGCCAAAAGACTGGAAAAGGGGGACAAAAGGCACATATTAGAGCAGCTACAGGGCCTAAAGTGACCGGATCCCACCAACCATGTCACATCGAGCTCCTCACTCTCATATAAAAGCTCCACACGGCTCTCCACTCAAGGGTAAGACATACATTACCTTGTAAACCACGCTCATATTATTGATACTGCTCATCTTCTTCTTGAACCTGCCACTAACTTGAGCATCGGAGAGCCTACGCCGGGGTAAAACTGGCTAGTCTCACGTGCGTTCCTCCCTCTTTAGCAGGTGGGCCACCAGCAAGATTACTTCAGAGTACAACCCACCCCGACGCGTGGACGAACCAGATTCGGACCGCATCATTTGGTGCTAGAAGGAGGGCCTAATCCTGTTCAAGAGGTGATTTTTTCTCCAACAAGAAGAATGGTGAACACCCGGAGAACTCACATGTCCGCCACCTCGGAAAGAGGCCATCGCGACCCTCCAGAAGTGACCCAGCGGGTAGAGGAAGCCATCAATGTTGTAAATAAAGGAAAGGAACCTGCTGCACCCATGCTACCTGCTGGTCCAGGAGCAGGACCTTCCCACGATCCCGCACCCGCTTACGTAGCCGGGACGCAGCAGGCCGAGCATACGGTCACCCTCCCCATCAGCAGAGTCAGGCAGCTGTTGGGGGCCTGCGATGACCAATCGTTAGTCCGTTTGCTATCCAGGGGTCTATCTCCATCTCCTAACGAGGTAGGACCTCCTGCTGTTTCTCACCGCAACGAACACCATGACCCCAGTCGAAGTCATTCCCCGCGTGAAGGGAGCCACCGTCATCACCCCAGGGCAAGAGGTTGCTGAATCAGGCAATGTAGCCACTCGCAAGGTCCCTCCTAGACATAACGCCGCGGATGCTCCCGCCAGGTCTAGAGCTCCCGCTAGGTCTAGGACTGGTGGTCACCATCCACGCCCGCGAAAGGGGAAGGAGCCAAAAGAGCTGGCTCGCATGCGCCAACAGGTCAGTGATCTACAGGATGAGATAGAACGTCTATCTAGGCAGCGTGAAGGAGATAGAAGCGTGAAGGTGGAAGTAATGTGACAATTGCCTCTTTACAACCACCGATTGCCGAGTCCCGGTTGGCCTCGGATGAACACATGCCCACCAGCTTACCCCATTATGATGGTACTACGGACCCAATGGAGCACCTGACTCATTATGAGGACGTAGTAGGGGTGGCAACCAGCAACCTCCATGTATGGGTACGTCTCTTCTCTACCACCCTCCAAGGGATATCCCTTACATGGTTTAGGAAGATGGAGCCACAGTCCATCTCTTCATATGAAGAATTAGCAGATCGTTTTCTGAACCACTTTGCTGCCAAGATGTCTACTAAGTTGTCCCATACTCATCTGTATGGGGTAGTCCAGAAAGAAGAGGAGAGCCTACGCACTTTCATGGAACGATTCAACAACGAGCTCCTCAAAGTGGAAGATGTTGGAGTTGAGTTTGTCCGGCACGCACTGTATCAAGCCCTAAAGAATGAGAAATGTGCGGAGGCCATTATTATGCAGGCCTCCCGTACCATCGCCGGGATCCAGCAGCTGGCCTCCAAGTACATGGAGGTAGAGGAGCTTAACCTCATAAAGCACCCGCCCAAGGCCAAGGGAGAAGGTAGTACCAAATCCCGGGAAGACAAATTGAGGGGCAAGGGAAGGAATGAGGTGGTCAGGAAATACAAAGAGTACTCTCCCCTTACCAAGACCCCAGCTGAGATCTTTTTACTCCTCGGGTGCCACGCGTTTTCAACGTCTAAGAGGATACCCGAGGGGAGGAAAGCCCGGCGGAGCGGGAAGTACTGTGCCTATCATCGGCAACATGGGCACAACTACCGAGGACTACTACAATCTACAAGACGAGATCGAAGCCCTGATCCGCGGCGGAAAGCTCCAGGAATTTGTTAAGAAGCTGGAGTACTATGACAACCAGGCCTCCCCGATCCATCGCGATCGGTCAAGGTCCCCCAGAAAAAGACACGAAAAAGACATCCAGAGACCTCGAAAAAGGCCGGAAAGAGGCCCGCTAGCAACAATCACCCCACAAGGGGCACGATCCTCATGATCGCTGGAGGACCAGCGGGGGGTGATACTAGATCCTCTCGAAAGAAGGTCGGCAGGAAGCTCCAGTATGACCGGTTTGCCCTCGAGGATCCGGATTACCCCCAGCAAGTCAATACTATCGAGGGATGCTCAATAGAGTTCACAGAGAACGACAGGATCCCTGTCCAGAATCCAGAAGGTTTGGCTGAGCGACCCGATTATCCTATGGTGGTGACGGCCGATGTAGCCAATTTGCCGTTACCAAAACTCTAATCGACAACGGAAGCTCGGCCAATGTCCTATTCTACTCGACCTTAAAAAAGATGGACATGGGAAAAATTGACATGGAGCCGATCAGGACGCCCCTAGTAGGCTTTGGGGGGTCCCAGATTCATCCCTTGGGGCAGATCAAATTGCCGACATCCCTCGGCCAGGAGCCCTACCGACGGACCCTGATGGTGAACTATCTAGTGGTGGACGCCCCCTTCGCATATAATTTAATCCTAGGCTTGGCCGGCAGCTTAATGCATTCCGAGCGGTGGTCTCCACTTACCACCTCATGATGAAGTTCCCCACTGAGATCGGGATTGGACAGGTGAGATGCGATGTGGTTGACGCATGGACCTGCTATTCAGTTTCGCTTGGAATGAGGCATGGGTCCTCGAAAAGGAAATCACCCGAGGCCAGCTCGGATAGCGATTTCGGATGGACAGAGTTGCCCCCGACGAAGACGAGGAAGCTCGAGGACAGCAGAATCGAGCCCACTGGAGAGTCCAAGGCCATCGAGTTGGAGCCCGGGAACCCCGAGAAAACGACCAAAATAGGGGCTCAACTTGATCAGGCTAAGGAAATGATGCTTGTTCACTTCTTGCGAGAGAACAAGGATGTGTTTGCATGGCAGCCCTCGGACTTTCCTGGAATAAGTCCCCGAGGTCATTGTACACCGCTTGAATGTCGACCCCACATTCAAGCCTGTTAAACAGAAGAAGAGGATCTTCGGGGTCGAAAGAAACAAGATAATCGAGGGAGAGGTGAATAAGTTGCTGAAGGCCCGGCTACATCATGCCTATATACTTCCCGAAATGGCTATGCAACTGTGGTAGTGGTACCCAAAGAGCAAGGAAAGTGGAGAATGTGCAATGATTTCACGGACCTCAACAAGGCGTGCCCTAAGGACCCCTACCCGCTCCCTCGAATCAACCAGCTTGTCGATTCGACGACAGGCTGCGAAATGATGAGTATGATGGATGCCTACCAAAGGTACTACCAGATTTCCATGGCTCCAGAAGACCAATCCAAGACCTCATTTGTGGTGGAGATGGGAGTTTACTATTTCCTAGTTATGCCATTCAGCCTCAAGAATGCGGGGGCGACTTATCAAAGGTTAGTAAACCTCATCTTCCAAAAATTGATAGGACGGATTGTGGAAGTCTATGTGGACGACATGATTGTGAAGAGCTCCGAGGAAAAAGACCACCTCGAGCACCTTAGGGAAGTCTTTCAAGTACTTAGGGAGTTTGGGTTAAAACTCAACCCCTCAAAGTGCACATTTGGAGTTCGAGGGGGGAAGTTTCTGGGTTACATGGTCAGCGAAAAGGGAATCGAGGCCAACCCAGAGAAAATCGAGGCTCTGCAAAAGATCGGGTCCCCCAAGTCAGTCAAGGACGTTCAGAGGCTGTGCGGACGGATCGTCTCATTAAACAGATTCATATCTCGATCGATTGACAGAACCTCCTCTTCTTCAAAAAATTGAGGAAAGTTCCTGATTTTCAGTGGACCCCCGAATGTGAGCAAGCCCTACACGAGCTCAAAGAATATCTGGCCACTCCGCCTTTGCTAGCAAAACCGAACCCGGGAGAAAAGCTGTACGTGTATCTTGCAGTATCTCCAGAAGCTGTTAGCTCGGTAATTGTAGTAATAAGGGATCGGAAGTACCTACCAGTGTATTATCTCAGCAAGGTATTGCAAGGGCCAGAGAAGAACTACCTGGAGATAGAGAAGTTTGCATTGGCCCTCATCCACTCCGCGAGAAAGCTGAGACAGTACTTTCAGTCACATTCGATGGTAGTGCTTACCGACCAGCCTCTCCGGCAAGTCATTTCAAAGCCTAACACGTCGGGCCAGCTCATTAAGTGGGCTATAGAGCTCGGGGAGTTTGACATATCATATCGACCGAGAACCGCAATCCAAGCCCAGGTGTTGGCTGATTTCCTTCTCGAAAGAGTAAGGTTGCCAGAAGAAAGTCCACCTATCACCGATCCATGGCTCCTGCATGTAGATGGATCTTCCACTACGCAAGGAGGGGAGGCCAGGATCACCTTACAGAGCCCAGAAGGCGATGTGGTGGAGTTCGCTATCAGGCTCAACTTCCCTATCACAAACAACGAAGCAGAATATGAGGCCCTTATAGCTGGCCTCGAATTGGCAATACGAGAAGAAGTCTCCCATATCTGGGCATTCACTGATTCGCAACTGGTTTCCAATCAGATCGGGGGAATATACGAAGCCAGGGATGCCATGATGACCAAGTACCTCGAGCATGTCTCCAAGCTAAAGGAAAGTTTCAAATCTTTCACTTTAGAGCAGATTCCGAGGGAAGAAAACGAGCGCGCAGACGCTCTGTCTAAATTTGCAAGTGCCCTGAATGGTACGAGGGACCATGTGGTCAAATTCCAAACTCTCGACAGCTCTGTAATCCATGAGGGGGGCGCCCCAATCCTACCCATCCAGCCCCTAGAACCCAGTTGGCAGGATGAAATTCGAGCATTTGTCGGGAGAAGTGATCTCTGACCAAAACCTATCGAGAAGGTTGAGAAGGCAGTGTGCGAGATATGCCTTGGATAGCGAGGGAAGGTTATTTCGAAAATCGTTTCTCGGACCCCCGATCAGATGTCTTCTCCCTTCGAAAGCTTGTGAGGTCTTGCAATCTGTTCACGAGGGGAGTTGTGGAAATCATGCGGGAGGGAGATCACTATCCAAAAAGATTATGAGTAGTGGTTTCTATTGGTCGACTATTCTAAAAGACGCATTTGAGTACGCTCAAAAATGTCCAAAGTGCCAACTTTATGCCAACCTCCCTCACAAACCAGTTGCTGATATGGTGAATGTGGAGATTTCGTGGCCCTTCGATCAATGGGGGATCCAAGGAGGGTCCGAGGCGGTCATTCTAGCTGAGATATTGCACAATACAGCTAGAGTGGCGTATTTCGACAAGTCCAAGAATGAGGAAAACCGAGCCACGGAGCTAAATTTGCTCGAGGAAAGAAGAGGCGCAGCCTGGTCGAAAATGCAAAAATATCGAGCCTCCATGGCCTGAGCTTACAACAAAGGAGTACGCCCCAGACATTTCCAACTTGGTGACTTAGTCCTCAAAAAGATAGAAGTGTCCAAGCACGTGGGAAAATTAGATCCTAATTGGGAGGGACCTTACAAAGTTATGAAGGTTTCAAAAAATAATGCGTACCGGCTCGAGGACATGGAGGGAAGGGACTGCCTCGACCGTGGAATGCTTCGAACCTCAGAAAATTTTACATATAAGATAAGTTTGCTCACCCCTTCCTCGATAGTTGATAGAGTGTTGTGTCGAGGACACTTTTGATTCGAGGAGAGTGAATGTAAAGAAACGTCTAGTAAAAACCCCTTTCTTCCTCTCGATTCTCTTTAAGATGTTCTCGTACACTTACGATTAAACTTTGGTGAAATCCAGTTGGACGCAATGACAAAACTCCCATGTCTCTCGATTCTATTTAAGTTATGATTACGTTTAAACTCACTAATTTTACACAGAAGAGACCGCGCCTCTCGATTTTATCAAAGTATCATTCAAGGACAAAAATAAAGAGAATAATAATGATAATAATATGAGTGCGAGAACTGATCATGTTACTTAACAGGAGAAGCCTCGAAAGGGCCATTTCATTAAAAAGGCCTGAGGGCGAAGAAATGTACAAGGACTTAAGCGGGCAAAATAAAAAAGGGAGATTACATAAAAAGGGGTGGGGGTTATTGGACCTAGTCGCTGAGTTCGACGGGCCTATCCTCCTGACCCTCCTCGCCCTTGTCATTGGCAAATGCCCCCGCTCCGTCCTCTCCATTTCCGTCCTCGGGGTCACTAGAAGCGCTGGGCCCGGCCATTCGTTCTTTCCAGGTCTCAGGAGTCGGCGCAGAAGGCATTGGAATATCCTCCTCTCCCAACGACTCGCCCTTTCGCAGTCTCAGGCGGTGGAATATCGAGACGGCAGGAAGACAAAGCTGAATTCGCTTCCTTGGAAGTCGAACTCTTTGGATTTCCCGTCGAGGGCGAGGCCTCTTCCACCGGCGCCCCGCTGCGGTCAAAGGAGAGCCCAACCGACTCTCGGTCAAAGTCCTCTCTTAAGTCGCCTCGAGTTTGAAGTTGGTCGAGGACTAATTCCACAGCCTCGGCGGAATCTTGAAAACTGAGGTGCGTCCTAATGTAGTCGAACGCCTCACTCACGAAGAACCTCGAGAAGGCCCGCTTCACCCTCTTGTGGCATCGTGCGGGGAATGTCCATTCAGCCCTTTGAAGCCCTGCCTTGACACCCTCGCCGTAGTTGTGGAAAGCCTTGGGCCTCTGCCTCGGCAACCCTATTATTGACTACTTCGAGGCGCTCTTTCGCGAAAGTCGCGAGCCAATTCGGCCGTCCTCACATAACTCCCGCGTTTCCTCCCAAGCTTTGGCCGTGCGCTTGACTTCATCGTCCAGACCCACGCATTTCTTCTCGAGCTCCGCGATGCGCGTCTAGGCAGATTCGAGGAGTTGTTGACTCTCCAGCAACTGACCTCGGAGGGTATCGTTTGTCAAGGCCAGCTCCCCAGTGAGGACCTCAGTTTCCTCGAGGCGCTTCTCCACCTCGGCAGGCGCTTGTTTATTCTTCTTCTTCTCCTCTCGGAAGAGCCTTTTGTACTTATTCTTTCCCCGCTGAAAGACGCTCGCACGGCGGAGGAAGTGGTGAGACAAGGGGACAAGCGACCTATCCAGGAAAATAAAGACATAAGGAGTTTTTCGAAAAAAAAAATGGAAGAAAGAAGAAAGAAAGGAGATTGTCCTTACCCCGATTAGGGTGTTGGCCAAGTTGGTCTCCAGCTCAGTCATGGAGCATTTCAATAGTGCCCGATGGTCGTTCGGCAATTGAAGACCCTGGAGCAGGGCCAGGTTCATCTTAGTGTCCGTCTCATTGGCCCCTACTCCGGTAATGCGGAGATTGGAGTGGTGGTGCTCGAGATGGACGGGATTGCTAGGCCCCGCATCAACACATTTGAGGATTTCGTCCTCCTCGTCCGTCTCTGGGGGCTCGGGGCTCGCCACCCTGCTTACCCTTCCCCGAGGGGGCAGACTTCTGTTTTTTGGTCCCTCGAGCGGCCTCCTCATCCGCCGCCCTCTTTCTGGAACCCTCGGTGCCCCCCTCACGAATGGAGACACCTGGTAAGACCCTTCGAGGAGCGGCACTCTTAGGACTTGGCTGCGTGAGAGGCGCTGATCGTGCTGATCCAGTGGGGGGGCTGCTGAGACTTGCCCCTGTTCGAGGCGAAGCCTCATTGGGCGCCGACCTAGGTGAAGGCCTCGGCGGCGTAGCGGATGTGGTAGGCTCGAGCGCACTAGGTGTGGTTTGAGTTGGCGATGGAGTGGGGGCCCCGGTCTGAAGCACCTGCTTGTTCCGTGGGCATCGCGCCGCTCGCATCGGCCCTTGGGGCCGCGGTCTCCTCGGTCAGTGGTACCTCGGCCTCTGCTGTTCGAGGGATCTCAGCTTCCGTTTCGACCCTTGAGGCCTCTACGTCTTGGCTGGAACCCTCCCCGGCCTCCGTATCCTTTCTTGGCCGCCTCGCTTTTTGGGTGACGGGCTTGTGGAATGCCATCACCTTAGGTCGTGGCGGCTGGGTCTGGCGCCTTTGGCGATCAAGCCTCGCCAACAATGCTTTACTTGCATTCATGAGAATTTTTAAAGCTGCAAAAACAGAGGAAACTATTATCCTGCAAGAACCTCAAAAAGCAACATAAACTGCAGAAAAAACGAAGAGAAGAAGACTTAGGCCCTAAGGTGGTTCTCGATAAAGGATTGGCACCGCGTACCAGGACGCTCGCTAGGGCCGGGGTCACCAGAGGCGTTCGAGAGGCGGCACGCACGGAGTATGTCCTCGGAAGTTAAGAAAACTGCGCACATCCTCCCCATTTTTGCCAAGTCCCCCACCTTTCCCTCGTCAAAACTTGGCTCCTCGTGGAAATGGTTTCGGTTAAGTATTGGAGGTTGACGCCAGTTTGAAGGCATACCCAACTGCCCTCGATCCTCCACAAAGACAAACTTCCTCTTCCATCCCGATCCATGGGAAGATTTGAAGCCGTCCAACACTTTCGAGGAGCCGGAACGAGCCGACAGATACAAGAACCCAGGCTCATCCTAAGTCGATTCGCCAGGGCCTGACCGAACCGATTCGTTTGATCTGAAAAAACTCTAAAAAATTGGTGGGGCTTGCCTCTTCCTTCAAACACTTCATGATCACCATGAAGGCAATGATGATCATGATGGAGTTCGGCACCAATTGACAAGGGCATACCCCAGTGAACTCCAATAGTCGGCGGACTTCGTGGGGAAAGGGAAGGCGCAATCCCGTCTCAAAGTGATGAAGATTGAGAGCCACACACCCTTCCCGTGGCTCCACCATATTCTCCGTTGGGCCCGGCATGTGAATGGGGAACTGAACCCCATATTCTTCCCTAATTTTCTCGACCTCCACCACCGTAATGTTGCTGGAGATATCCCGGGGGAGAGAGGTCGTCTGAAATTTGCCTATTCCGGCACCCCGCGCCTTCGGGCTCTTTGCTGGGGACCCGCTCGGTCCTGCGTCCCCCCTAACGGGCCCCGTCGCCTTCCTCTTTGGGCGGGGGCGAACACTTTCTAGCGCGTTGCCCGGCGCCTCACCTCTCGTGCCGCCCTCTGACGACAATAGGCTAACAAGGGTGCCCTCGAATGGAGAAATTGCCCTCGACGGTGCTCCCATTGAGGGCCAAATCCCACACTTAGCCGTTGCAAAGATGGGTATTCTGACGGGACAAGTACAGCTGGAGGCTACTGGCGGGCACAACCCACTGCCACCTACTGCATCTCGTTGGCACATGGGTCCATCCCATCAGACGTGGGCGCATTAAATGCCAAGTCATAAATACAATCCTTGGTCATAAATGCCCAAGATATCCATTTAATGCCGGGTATGATCCCTCATTAATGATGAGTGAGAACAGCCGCCAAAAGACTGGAAAAGGGGGACAAAAGGCACATATTAGAGCAGCTACAGGGCCTAAAGTGACCGGATCCCACCAACCATGTCACATCGAGCTCCTCACTCTCATATAAAAGCTCCACATGGCTCTCTACTCAAGGGTAAGACATACATTGCCTTGTAAACCACGCTCATATTATTGATACTGCTCATCTTCTTCTTAAACCTGCCTCTAACTTGAGCGTCGGAGAGCCTACGCCGGGGTAAAACCGACTAGTCTCACGTGCGTTCCTCTCTCTTTAGCAGGTGGGCCACCAGCAAGATTACTTCGGAGTACACCCCACCCTGACGCGTGGACGAACCAGATTTGGACCACATCACATACACATAAAGTTGGAGAGGTGTGTGAAGGAGCTTATGCGATCGAATGATAAAAAAGTGGGAAACATCATTAGAACATATTCTCAAATTAATTGTGAATTTTGGAATGTTAGCAAGCATTGAAACCCTGTCTGATTTCATTTTGAAGAAATATTCTTTAGATCTTCAAATAAAACTAAATATTCTTTGAAAATTATATATATTTTTTAAATATTATTAATACATTTTAATAATTTGAAATTATCAAATGAATTCAAAATACGGTTAATTATATAAAGGAATATATTAACAATAATATAGAAAACTTGAGGTGATACCCTTGATCAAATAAATACTTGCATGATTAGATATTTACAATAAAATTTAGCTCTCAAAAATAAAATTAGATATATTTTTGTTTTTGAGTACAAATCCTACTACTTACTATCAAAATATATATATTTTTTTCGAAATACTTCCTCCGCAAACACAACCTAAGATACATTTAATATAGAAAACTTGAGGTGATACCCTTGATCAAATAAAGACTTGCATGAATAGATATTTACAATAAAATTTAGCTCTCAAAAATAAAATTAGATATATTTTTGTTTTTGAGTACAAATCCTACTACTTACTATCAAAATATATATATTTTTTTCGAAATACTTCCTCCGCAAACACAACCTAAGATACATTTCTCAAAATTATAACAAATGGCACATTTTTCTTTGCACTATGTTTATTTTGCCGAGAAAAAGAAAATGATAAGGAAAATAAAAGAAAAGTACAAAAAAAAAATTTCAAAATACTCTACTTGTTTGGTTGTAAAGAAAATTAAGAAAAATGATTTCTTCATATTAAAAATACATGTTGAGGATTATTTCCATAGAAATAAATCGAATATAATGAAAATGAAAAAAATGGAAGCAAGCAATGAGTATGTCTTTCTATATTTTCTCTCTATTGTTTTTTTTTTTCAATACTTTGTTTTTCTTCCCAATTTCCCTTTGTTTTTTAGTCAATCAAAATATTAACAAGGAACATAAAGACAATATATGAAGTGTGTGTTAGAACGATCTAAGACATACTAGCGTTTTCGAAGTCCACGGGCACGATTTTCTCCCGACGACGCAGTCGGTGAAAAAGAGCATTTCGCTGACTGAAGAACAAACACATTTTGAATTTCATTCATTCATCGCGATCGTAATAATCGATCGAGGGAGAAGGTGAAGCAGATCTCCTCTTCATCTTAGTTGATTGGACCCAGATCAGATCTCTCTCTCGCATCTCAGTGCATCGGAGCCAGATCTCGTTTGCATCTGCGTGGACCCGAGCTCTCTCGTGAGATCTCTCAGCCATGCCCGTGGCAGCTTCCGCTATTTACTTCCTCAATCTTCGCGGTGATGTCCTCATTAATCGCCTCTATCGTGATGATGTCGGGTCAGTCCTTAACCCCTCCTCTGTCCCTTTTTGCATTTGTGCTTGGAACCGTTTTTGGTGATGTAATCTCTGTTTCGAGGGTCAATTGAGTAGTATTGGTGTGTAAATATGGGATTTCTTTGATACGTAGTGTAATTTGCGATTTACTCTTGTAGTCTTTTTTGTTTTTGGAAAACATAGTTGAAGGTGTGGGAGAAATCTTAGGGGGTACGGGTTAGAAGCAAGAAACGAAGCTAAGTTGTGGTTGTTGGGTCAATAAACATTTGAGTAGAAAGAAATGGATTCTGAATTCGAAGTGGGTTTGGTGTTTAAGGGCTCTCCTTCATCTGTTGAGAGGCAGAAATTCAGTTAGAGAACGATGTTGGTCCTTTATTTTGTGAGATGAATCGATTAAAAAGTGAAAGAACGGATGCTTTTCTTCCCTGCGCGCTGAGGGCTAAGAAAATGTTTGGCGGCAGGACTAGATTGCCAAACAAATAGCAGTTGACATAATTCTTTCATCTGCCCCTCAGTTATCAAGCTTTTAATTGCTTGCATGAGCTGCCTCCCATGCAGAAAAAGCGACCCTTTTTGGGGCATTTAGGGGTGCAACTTTACTGCCAGGAGCAGCTCCGAATTTCACTATCATGAATAACCAAAAAATGTACATGAAATCAACCCCACTTGATCTTTCCACATACATATCATTTGCATTCTGCCAATTATATCTTTTAGTCTTAACAAAAGGATCACTCAGTTCTCTCTCAATTAAGATACCCCTGCCTCCTCTACTTGAAGTGGTGAACTACACTGAGGCTATTTCACTTCTACTTTCGTCATTCTTAATCATTAATAGGCATGTACTTTGGATAGCAACTCATATAAAGATGTGCACATAACATGAGTAAACTCGGAATGATTAAAGTTCGAGGCCATATTCTTTCTGTAACATTACTTGGGACATGTAATAAGCAATCTACTTGGGGCTCTAGTACCACTTGATCATCCCCGCACAAGAAGGCCGATTTTCAATTATGAACTTGGATAAAAACAAAACAAAAAGTATTAAAACATTTGTGTATTTTAATCATACTCCACTACACAGGTTAGCAAAATAGCTTTCATTTATGTTGAAGATATTATCTTCCTTTGACAGCATCACCCTTTAAAATAGCAGAGTGCCTGTTAAATATGTAGTCTAGTTATTTATACTAATAATGAACCCACTATACATCAGACCAGTTTCATATTCTGTACCATAGTTGTACTTGCTCCTTTGCCTTCTAAGTCTATCTTGTGAACATAAAGGTAACTTAAATTGCCAATAGAAGAGTTTCAAACTTGCTCCTAACAAAAAAATGTGGGTCACAATGCTTGTGCTTGAACTTATGTCTTCAATATGCACATATGGAAGTATCACTATACTGTTTGACTTGTGTATCAATGTTCTGAATTACAATAAGTTTCTAACTGTCCTTAATTTACTAGCTATACATACTAGCCTTTAAAAAAACATTTACATGACGTGCACATGCGGTGTTTGTGGCCCTTTTAGGCTTCCATCTGAACATGATGACCGTCAGTTCTCCATTGCCCTGAGCTTTACAAGTACCACTTTCCATATCTTTTTGTCAAATTCAAAGTAACTTGCTCCTAAAATTTAAGTTATAATCATCAAAGTAACATGCTCCTTTATTTTAAGTTATAATCACTTACAAATATTGAATAAGATACAAATATTTTTTACATGCTCAAGAACACCTTAAGTATAAACAAGTCAGGAGAATCCAGAACTTTGTTGTTAAACAATAGTATGAAGGTAGCAGATGTGATAGGCATATGAATACATTCTTTTTGCGATTCAAAACCAATGCTAATTGCTAACGTAGGGAGAATGAACCAGTAACTACCCATGGAAAGACTAATCTGACTTGTTATTTAAGCAGTCAATGATCCTTTCTCAATAACATTTCTTTAGTATTCGTAACTGTGGACATACACAACTATAATATAGTTCAACAGACTGTGTGGGCATCTGTTGATAAGTGTTGCATCTACGATTCATCACCCAAGGTGCACCATGATACATGATAATATGACCAGAATCATATTTTTCCTCATCAAATTCAATAGAGATCATCTTATTCATAGATCCTGACAGGTTGATTGACTTGAATCCTGTATACACACCTTTTTTCTTGGAGTTATGAATCATGAAAGGTTGAATGGAAGCTGATTTCCCAATTCAAGTGTGAAATTTATTTGCCACTGGCGCAATTTCTTCTCACCGCCTGCCAGACTCCTAAAACTTGGTACACAAGTGTCAAATCTGATTCAGCATCTAAACAGTAAACCCTGAACTTTGGTCATTTTGGGCTTCTTAAGCTTATAACTTCAGTCCATCCATCTCATTGCTACCATTTAAATGCTTAATAGAGGTTTTGCTTCTAGTTCATTTTCAAGCTCCAAGCTCTGTAATCTTATTTGAGAACTCAATTCTCTGCTAATTCATTTTGGATGCCATGCTTCCGCTCTCTTATGATTACTGTCTAATTTGTTTCTTAATATGTGATGATTCTTGTATTCAGTTGGATCTGACCCTTGATGATTGCATTTGTTACATGAAAGTAATTTTTGACGACTTAAAATATGCTTATTCTTTTTCGTTGCTATGTTGAAACTAATCAGAGGCAACATGGTGGATGCTTTCCGAGTGCATATAATGCAAACAAAGGAACTTGGTACTTGTCCTGTACGGCAGATTGGGGGCTGCTCTTTCTTTTACATGAGAATTAGCAACGTGTACATTGTGATTGTTGTGAGCAGCAACGCGAATGTTGCTTGTGCTTTCAAGTTTGTTGTTGAGGTATCTACTGTGCAAGATAAGTTTAAATATATGCTTTGTTTTGTGAACTAGTCTACCTCTTGAGTCTTTTCCGAGAATATTGTCTTTTACTAACCATTTTATAGTTGAAGAAATTAGTGAATATCTGATGAGCGGGTAATGGATCAGAAAAACATCTGATAGTTTCAAAGCTTCACTATTTTAGATTTTCTTCTCTCTTTTTGCTAAATTCAATTCCCTTAAATTTGGGTTAAGTCATTCCTCCCTCTCATTTATCCTTTAAGATATAAAATCAAAGGTTTTTCTATTATAAACTCCAAGGCCATGTATTTTGTCTCTACGTTATTGCTCCAAACGAACTGTAAATACAATTCAAGCTCTTTTCTAGATGTCTCTTTTAGTTTTCTTGACACATTAATCTGCTTTCTTGTGCAGGCAGTCACATTATTTAAATCTTACTTTGGTGGGGCTTTTGATGAGGATGCCATCCGCAATAATTTTGTTTTGATATACGAACTGTTGGATGGTAGGCCAACTGGAGGATACTATCTAGATATTTTCTTGCCTATTCTTTTTATTGTTATAGAAGTTCTATCTTCACATAAATAATGAAGTTGGTACATGATATTCAATGTGGCTTCTAACTCAAAAGGCTTGCTATGAGACATATCTCCTTGAAGATGATATAAAGTATAATTTCCTACATTTACTTCTTAGAAAGGAATAGAAACTAGTTTTTTTTGCTGTAAATCAAGCCATAGGACCAATTGGAGATGTTTGGTGAAGGAGTATCATGATTGAATGTTTGGTGAAGCAGTATCATGATTGTTATATTTTTTGAAACTCTTTGATGTGCCTTGGTACTCTCTCCTCCCTAAGAAGTTAAAGTCCATAACAGGAGCCCTTGGCTTTGCTGCATCTATTTTGCTTTTATTTTGATTTATCTACTAGCATCATCTGCCACAAACTATTCCTACCTTATATAGTAAGTAGAACTTTGATCAAGTCCCTTGATCTTGATTATTTTCTATAGCCAAACAATGCTGTGTGAAGTCCACTCATACCATGCTTACGCTATACTGTGAACAAAATGGTAAAAAGTATATAGAACAAACATCTTCACATAGCAAGCTGGCCAATGAGTGGATTCAAGTTTTGAGCTTTTACATATCAATTGCAGAAATCATGGATTTTGGTTACCCTCAAAACCTTTCGCCTGAAATCCTGAAGCTTTACATAACTCAGGAAGGTGTACGATCTCCATTTTCATCCAAGGTTAGCAATTTGCTTACAATTTCTTTTTATGGATGTATTATAATTATAAATGAAAATTGTACATTCAAAGAGGTATATGAAAATATTTAATAAATACAGTGTTTGTATGTCTTTATGGGTGGTATATTTTTGACCTTTTCTATACGTGAATGACACAGGCTGCAGACAAACCAGTTCCAAATGCAACTCTGCAAGTTACTGGTGCTGTTGGCTGGCGCAGGGAGGGTCTTGTCTATAAGAAAAATGAGGTAGCCTCTTCAAATAACTACACTACTGTGTAATTTTTTTTGTTGTTGCTATTAGGCTCGATTAAATAAGAAATTTTGACAGGTGTTCCTTGATATCGTGGAAAGCGTCAATCTTCTTATGTCTTCAAAAGGTAACCTAATCTAGTATTGTGATAGTGTTTGATTAATGCAATTTTATTCTTGTTTTTCTGTTACAATTTTCCGAACAATTTATTGTGTTTATATTTTGGATACCGTACACAATAAATTTTGAGGAATCATTTCAGCAGTTGTTACCTATTTTCCATTGTCTCTGCAGGTAGCGTTCTGCGCTGCGATGTGACTGGAAAGATTCTTATGAAATGCTTTCTTTCTGGAATGCCTGATTTGAAGTTGGGATTAAATGATAAAATTGGACTTGAGAAAGAGTCACAGCTTAAATCCCGTCCTACTAAGAGGTAGCTTTATATTCATCTGTTAAATCCATCAGATTACAGCTGATAAACTCGATGTATACAGTGCATGTTCTAATGAAACAACATGTTAATTGCAGCATGTAGATGCATTTTTTTTTAACCATTTATTGTGTAGAAAAGAAAAGACAGGTAATTAGATATTACTGCAGTTGTGAGCTTTAAGGACAGATGTCACGTATAATGTTCTTGATTTCAAACTACCAAGTTCCGGATTCGGGATAAATAGTTAGTGTTTTTTGAGTTATTAGTGAATCAAACGAAACCAGCTTAGAAAATTCTATCACATTTTCTTTAGTTTCCTAGGATAGTACACGTACCAGTGTTTAGATGATTTAAGCTATAGGGAGTTCGCATTTCAGGCTAAGTATGAGCACTACCTTTTCCGTACGTCAAATCCGTGGCAGTACATCTTGGGGATGATCTCTTAGTCTCTTATGCAACGTACACCAACTGTCTATCTTTTCTTCCTGATATCTGTATGCCTGCTTGTTTCATTAGATCTATCATTTAAATAATTAGATTAGCATGTGTACATGTACTGGTAACTGTTTAGATATCAATGGGGCCCCTTTCCTTTATATCATATGATATCTGAACATTTTGCCACAATTTTTAAGATGAATCCTGGACTTAAGAGTTCTGAGAGATATTGAGGTTTAAAAGTGTCATTGCATGTTTAGCATAGTGGACTTATTCCAAATTAGTGTGAGTATGCACAAATAATTTGTTTGCCATATCCAAAATCCTAAAGACTACACTGCAACTAGGAACTGGAATTAATGCAGTGAATGCAAAAGCATCAAAGTACTCTTGGAAAAATTGAAACACGCCAAAAGGGTATTACTCGCACTTAAGATTGACGGGTTAGACACAAATATGTAAAATTGTCACTCCTTAAATGATTATTCCAGGATAAATTAGTTAGGAGAACATGCCTTTTGGGGTGACATACCGTTTCACCATAGAGTCCAAGGAAGATTGCAGTGCAGTTTTGGGCTACTGCGCTTGCATGTTTCTTAATGATGACAAATTCGATGTACAACAGATAAGAGTGAAGACATACCGGCCCTTAATAGATATTAACTTGTTATGTTTCTACCATGCTGTTTAATTTCCTATGGTGTAATTTATTGGCTATGACTTTGTACTTGCTTTCCGAAATTTCTCAGCATTTACATTTACTAGAGAATTAGATTCCCTGCCTCCTCGTTGGTATTAAGGGCAGTTGCTGTTCTCTTCTTTGAAATTGTTATCAACTGGTTTTGATTCTATGTACTTTGTTATTTTCAGCCTCTGAGATCCTTATGTGTTAACCTTGATAACCTTGTTTGGTTTATGATGCTTTGCAGTGGAAAGACAATTGAGCTTGATGATGTCACTTTCCATCAATGTGTAAACCTTACAAGATTCAATTCAGAGAAGACCGTTAGTTTTGTTCCCCCAGATGGTGAATTTGAATTGATGAAGTAAGCTGCTTTTTAAATTTGATAGGCAGTCAACAAATTCTAGACTTTATGTTCTTGCAAGTGAATTAGTGATTGTAGTTTTCTTATTTTCATTTGTCAGTCTGTCATTGACATTTTTATTTTAACATCCCTTCTATCCGAGAAGATTTACATCTGTTCTATCATCTATGGAAGATCTTCTTAAGTAACAGATTACGTAAAACAAGATTAGATCTGGTCTAATCTGTTTGACTTTTCTTATAGTTCCCCAGGCTCTAAGCTGGAAAACTCTTGACTAATAAAATTTAAAGTGCGCTAGAATTTCAAAGATTCTTAAAAGGTGCCTCCTGATTAGGCTTCCTTCTTAGACCAAGTGCTCTGCATCTCTAAGTAGACTTATCATGTTTGTCTACTTCAGGTTCGACTTAGAACCTGTTCATCAGGGTGCCCTCCATTATATTACTACAATCTTTGAAATGATAAATATAAATTGGAAGGGTGATTCCCCTTTAAATTTCTTATTATCTTCAAAGAATCTATTTTCAATTTCATTCCTTTGATATTTTCTCTGATGTTTTCCCATGAAAGTTTTCACTTACTTTTCTTACAAGTCCAAATGCCTTTGCCATAGGTATCGCATTACGGAGGGGGTTAATCTTCCATTTCGGGTTTTGCCAACTATTAAAGAATTGGGTCGAACACGTATGGAAGTGAATGTAAAGGTTAGTCTTGTAATTTTAGTTTGCATATTGTTATCAGTAATGAACCACAGTTTTGACAAGGTTATTCTTCATTTCAGGTGAAGAGTGTTTTTGGGGCAAAGATGTTTGCACTTGGGGTGGTTGTTAAGATTCCAGTCCCAAAGCAAACAGCAAAAACAAGTTTTCAGGTCACATCAGGCCGAGCAAAGTACAATCCTTCTATTGACTGTTTGGTCTGGAAGTAAGTTGTTTATTTATTGCATTTTGTCATCTGAGAATTTCACTTTCACTCCAGCTGAACACATTTTTATTCTGTTGGACCTATTTCATTTACTGTTACTTAAAAGATGAATTTGAAGGGAATGTACTATTATGCCATTCACAAGTGAAGAGTTTAGTGGATCACCATAAATGGTTCATTATACTAAATCTCTGAGCAACCTGAAACTCTTTATATTACTTTATTTACCTTCAATGAACGAAAGTGAGCTGCAATGTCCCACCAACTGTTTTCGATTATTCGTTACAATAGCATGAATAGATGCTGGAAAGATAACAAATAGTCGACATTTTATTATATATTGCTTGCTTGCTTGCTTTTGGTAAGACAATCTTAATCTCTACTCCTTTCCCTTCTATTTATATATAATTATATATTATTCTTAGCATTGTATATTTATTTTTGTTTTTGATAAACTTTATTTACTTAAGAATCAGGATGACATTTTTGTCCATGCATCTGATTTGTTACATAACGATGGGGATGCAAGTTTTAAGATGTAAGATGTCATTTGACTACTTGTACGAGCATCATTTGGTTTAGTACTATGATGCCTGTATTACTGGCAAATGTTGCCATTGTTTAAATTGTAGAATCACTCTCCTTGAAGTGAAATCTTTAGTTCTATTTGGGTTCTTGTTAAATCTGGGCAAAGTATCATTTCATGTACTCATTTTGATACTGGCAGTAGAGAAGCCAGAAACTCTACTGCCAGAAACTGATGCTTTCTGCAATTGCTGTGCCACTCTAGCTACCACCTAGCCACTGCATAGTCACCTCAGTTGATCAATATTCACAGTTCTATATGACATAAGTTTATTAAATGTTTTTTACTGACCGTTTTTCCATTGAGTTCAATCTACATGTTCTATTTTCATTGCCTGCTTGTCCCTTGACTTTGCCCCCTTATCAAACGCCCTGTTGCTGTGTCAACATTGTGTAATCTTTGTGACCAGGTTATTTTGATGTGAAAAAGCCTAGATTCATCTTGTTAAAGCTGTTCTGTCATATTTCTTCATTCAAGCTTGACCATGGGCATGCTGAATTCTTTACAGGATAAGAAAATTTCCGGGTCAAACTGAGCCTACATTGAGTGCTGAAGTAGAGCTAATATCCACAATGACTGAAAAGAAGTCTTGGACACGGCCTCCGATTCAGATGGAATTTCAGGTGCCTAAGCAATTGATTTACTATCACATGATAATATTTCAATTTGTAGCATTACATTATTCTCAACTGTATCATCTAAAAGTTACATAACAAAGATGCAATTGACATGTATAAGGTCATTTAGCAATTCTATATTGATGAGGTTTTGTGCTGTTATCAACTTTGTAAAGCTTCAGTTAATTTGCTGAGACACGTTGTCTTCTTAGATTGAGGATATAATGTGAATTGTTAAAGCTTGCACAATTGTGCTTGGATGTTTCTTTTGGCTTGGTTGGGAAGTTTTACATTACTGGATAAATTAGGGGATTTGGATTGTTTATTGACTTCTGGAAGTCATCAAATGGATCATTGACCTATTGTGACTTAAGGAATACCGGCAGGCTGGGTTTATACAGAGGTGTGCGGAATAAAAGATTGGAGTAGATAGAACCATGGAACTACAGCAAAAGGAAGTTTTTCTTTGGACCATGAGGTTTATTTTAGAATCCATTTGGTTGGATTTTAATATCTGGAGTAGCAACTTGATCACATGTGGTATGCTAAAATTTACTAATGGTCAATTTCACTAACAAAATCATATTGTCAAGAAAAGTTTCTTTAAAAGAAAGTTATATCGTGTCATTATCAACTAGAAGATGTGGAAGGCCTAGGAGTAGACTCACACAACTGTATAAGCTCGGTACTCAGGTAATTTTCTCTGGTGGTGCTTGTTGGGCCTGTTATATGTATACACTGCTGTTGCTCTGGATATTTTACTAAATGCTCTATTTCCTTCCACCACCTGTGGACCCTTCTCTTTTCCCTCCCAACTTATATAGCCTCTAATTTCTCCTCTAGTTATACCACATTCTTTACCCAACATTTGGATTTTGCAGATAATATCATCACGAATGTTAATCTAATAGTACCAGTACTATGGCATTTATATCATGCCTTTAGGACAAGAATGATATTTGCCCAAATTATGTGAGTAGAGAGGAAAAATAAGACGCTATCTCTATTATGCATGGATATGAGGTTCTATAGGATTGAAACTGATCTTGTGAATACGTTGCTCTGTACTTCTGTCCTACTCACAAGCAAACCATATGTGTCACAGGTTCCTATGTTCACAGCATCTGGATTGCGTGTTCGTTTCCTCAAGGTATTTGTCTGTCACCCATCATACTTGATTTTTACATATTGTTGGACTGCACTAATAGTGGTCAACTTTATGCAGGTTTGGGAAAAGAGTGGATACAACACGGTCGAATGGGTTCGCTACATTACAAAAGCTGGTTCATATGAAATTAGGTGCTAAAACTTTGATCCATTCTCTCCTTATGCATTTTGTATTTTTCAAGGTAAAGGTTATTTGCTGAAACAAGAAGAAAGGATAATTTGAGGTGATTTTTTTTTTTTTTATGAAATTTGTTCCAAGTTTTTTGTTGTATAGTGTAGGTCTTAAATTAGGATGGCATGGTGAGCATTACATCATTCACTGTTATATTGGAACCAATCAACTCATCGGACTGAGTTGCTATTGTACGAGTATCGATGTATTTTATTCGACTTGGAGATATTCTTTAGATGATTGTATCTGTATCAGTGTTATCTACTCCGGCTTGTTTTCTGGGGTCGGGTTCGTGTTCTGATTGTCATGCTTTTTTCGATGCTACAGCTGGTTGAAAACATTACTTTAGACATTCTATTTTATTTTTCTTATTTCAATGCTCGTTAGCTTAATTGTTGTTCCCTTTAGCTTCAACTCTTTGAAGTGTTAAGGTACAGTGACACTGAACAAGAGTTTTTAAGGCTTTTTGTGGCTCCTTTTGCCAAATTACTTTCCAAGCATAATAATATCAGATGTATTTTTAAAATCATTTCAAACCATTTCAAATTATAGCTGAAAATTGGAAATCAATAATACGGTTGAATTTGAACAGGAAATTCTTCAATAAATGAAATAAACAATTACGAAACAAATGAAAAATGGAGTACATTGCTCTTTCCTACCTGAAAGTGAGAGGTTGGATGTTTGTTTATATTTTATTCTATTTTCTGAATCCTTTGGACATGACTAGTTTGCTTTTTTGTAGAAATATGAATGTGTTTGAATCATTTGATTGGATATATGGACTATATAGGCATGGAAATGAAAATAATTTTGGCTTATGAAAAAACAATGTTTTTTGTTTATAAAAATATGTTAATATTTTAATAATTTCGAGATAATTTATAGGGTCCCATTATTTACTTGTGTCAACTCTAGCGATTGTTGTGATAATGACAATTCGATATTAGAATTAAAATATGGGGATAATTGAAAATAAAAATTAGTGAAATTGTTTATGAAAAATGAGATGATAAACGCATTTTTACTTTTTAAATAGTAAAAGTTAGAAAGATTCTTTTAAACATGTACACAAATGGAATCTTTCCTTTTAGGGCGCTCTGCATTTCAAACTTAGAAAATATATTAATTTTGAGTCTCCAGGTGAGACAATTCAGCTTCCTTCTTTTGATCATTGTTTAATAGACTATATGAAAGAAGATATATAGATTCAACTTCTTTAAAGGATTTTAGGCCATACAACTGAATGTACGGCATGTATCGATCGTTGTTAAATAAACTATTTGAAAGAAGTTTTGACAACATCTTCTAGGTAGGGCCATCAATGAGTCGGATATGGATCAAATTAGGAAAATCTGAATTCGAATCCGATAAGTCTATTTAGTATCTGAATTCGACCCGAATCTTATAGGATTTACATTCATTTCAACTAAGTCCAAATCCGAGAAAAAAAATTCGAAACGCATAGAAAAATCCGACCCGATTAACTATTAAAAAAATTGAATATTTAAAATCAAATAAGCAATAAAAAAATTATTTCTTATGTAAAAAAATAAAATTTAAATAATTAGAAAATTATTTTATGATATGTATAAAAATTATACATTATTTTTTGAAAAAAATTACTTTGAAAAATATAAAAGAATGTATCATAAGTTATAATGGTTTGAATATTGCATTCTATTTAAATTTCTTCACTAACATGATATATGCAAGGTTGTCAATATAATAAAAAGTATTATTAAAGTTCGGATTCTGATTTTTAACGGATCGACCTGCTTGATTTCAAATCCAACCCATTTATTTCGGAATTATGGATATTTGCTATCGGATCTGACCCATTGAATATTTTAATAGAGTCGAGTATGCTAAAATTCGGATTAAAATCCGCTCCATTGACAGCCCTACTTTTGGGTGTTGTCCATGTCCCACACGCCAGTGTTTCACCATTGTATCCCTCTTTTTCTTGCTTTATTTTTTTCTAAACAATATTTTCAGACTTATACCTAATGTTTTTAATTATTATTGAAATTTCTTTTTCATTTTCTTATTCTAAGATAGGAGCAGCACTTTAAAAACCCTTACCTTCACTCCTTCACTTTAAGAGACAGAAAAAATAAAAACTAATCATTATGGTTCAATCACAACAAGCCCAAATTGTGTATTGAGATACTCTGGCAGGCCGGAATACGTTCTCTTTTGAACCACTTTAGTGCTCAACCTGTAATTTATGACAAAAAGATTATCAATAGGTAGGCAAAAAAATTGTGAGAAAAATGTTCAGTGCACACTGATATAGGGAGTTTGGCAAATTGTGAGGTGTTCACCAAATGGGAAGATCATGGCGTAAGTTGGTGGCTAAATGAAGAAGAAGATAGCTGGAAAGTTTAATGCAGATGGACATTTTAGACAATTTAAACCATAGTTACCTGAATCACTACAACCCCCTATGGGAGGTAAAACCGGGTCGATCGAGGATCCGGAAGTTCTATAAAAAGTTGGATGCAATATCAAATATGCGAATGCTATGGATTGAAAGAGGTAATATGTTGTATTATATCCAATCAAACGAAGCCATTGGGAATAATCGAAGATAACTTACGCACTATCTCCTTTCTCAAAAAGTGAAAACTAAATATATTAAAATATTATGAATATATTACGGACTTGTTCGATTTAGAATTTCACCTATGAGATTTTTGGTTTGGTCTACAATTTAGGTATTTTGTAAGTTTGTCTGATTTGACATTTATAAAATTTTTAATTAAAATCCCGCAACATCATTCTTGAGCAGAATTTGTTACAAGTCACTTTTACGAATTTGAAATTCAAGTTGCATTTCGAATTGCAACTCAAATGCAAATTATAACAAATAACCATTTTATAGGTATAGTTGAGCGCGCTGAAATATCACAAATAATTGAATCAAAAATGTGCTAGAAATATCGAGGAATGTTTGCAATTTTTTTTTTAAAGAGCCTACTACAGCCAATTTGAGAAGGGATTACATGGATTAAATTAAATTTGTTACTTCTACTTTACACAAATGTCATCTTATTGGTATTCAAACCGGTTTCACAAAAGGCGGTATAGTAGTATGCTGAAAAGGCGAGGTTGATGTTCTGATAAATTGAATTGAAGACAATATTTTATTATTTGTGGGTAAAACTAAATTTATTTCAGTTGTAGGTTCAAATTCCATATCAGTTTCAGGTAAGGTTGATATTCAAATATACTTTTAGGCAAGAGTGTTATTGAGACTAGCGATAACCGCACACTCGATGTAATTGGTATATTCAGGAAGATTGTATAGTGGGGTCATCAGTTTAATTATATATATATATATATATGTATCTACTATATATATTGTAGATAATAATGGATTTGATATTTAGACTCCACTATATAAAGATTTTTATATTTTTTAGTGGGGTCTTGTCTACCATGTGGCTCTGCCTATGACTCGATGCGTGTACGACATAAAAATAAAATATAATTTAATTTTGTAGTTAAATTTGTTATATGGAATATAAATTTTATCAAAATGATTATAAAAAGTTTAAATAAGACTTAATTATATAATTAAAAGTTAATAGAAAAAAGGAGGTGTAGGATTAGATTGAATGGTAGAGAGAAGAGAAAGAACAATAAACGTGATGATAGGAGAGAGAAAGATGAGAGGATATATAGTGGAGAAAAGAGAAAAATTAAATTCAGACCAGAGATGCCAAACAGTTATTAGAGGGTGACTGGTGATTTAGAAAAGAGTATAGACAATTTGTTAGGGAAGGAATATTAGGATCAATTGTTGGTTGACAGATATTCATATTAATTGTCCTATGCAAGACTACTATTCATATTAGTTTGTCCAATTCTCAAGAAGCATTTAGTTCAAAAGTAGAATAGTAGGCGAATAATATGATCATGGTATTCATCAAAATCGATCTCAGAAATTCAAACAAAATCACCTACTAATTACTTAAATAACTCATAAAGAAATAAAACCTAATCGTGCGGACTCAACCCTTTATAGTAATGCTTTTTTTATTTTATTTTATTTTATTTTATTTTTATCTTAGCCATCCGTTCCAATTCATTGACAGATTAATTCGGATTTGGATATTGCAAAGAATCATTATGGGGGCGACTCTCTCAACCAATTGCTTCATTCACAATTTCATGATTTGAACCACGAACATTATTCAAAGGATTTAACGTCTCGTCCCACTGAACCAACTGATAGTTTGCATAGATTATAGACATTAAGTGACCTTGCCAACTATCTCCCTATTGTATCCTTCAACTTTTGTGCATTAGCACTAGCACTAGCTAGTTGAGTAACCTTAACCTTAAATTGGCCTTTCTAGCTTGCCTCTAGCTTCCCTGTTATCGGTTGGCCCTTCTAAGCACCAAATAATCAATTTGGGAGTTCCTTTGCTCTATGACCTTCAATGGTTGGCATGACTATCTTTTGCATGCACTTCGTCTTCAATGATGTATCAACTCTAACCACAACTATTAATTCCAAATTTCTAACATGAAAAGCCTGACATTATTCTCTTCTTACAATAAATTTGTACCTTATGAATTTTTATTCTAATTTTGGTTAGGACGACAACTTTAGCTCCAAAAACCAATTTATAGTGCGATTCTTCCCTGACAGACTCAAGCTTATTCCTATATGCCCACAGAAAACCCAACACTTCATTATTGCCTATCCTCCTTCAATCTTGTCTAACCTATTCCTAATCCTCACACAGTAATTATATTGTCAATTCTACCTGGCTATTGGTTCGTGTAGAACTTGTTGCATAGAACCACATAAAGTGGATCGGGTTGAGTATACCTAATATGCAATGGAACTATCGATCCACAAACTCGTGGAGATTTTGTAACGACCCCGATATTCCTTTATATTTTATTAAACATAAATAGTAATTTTTTTTTACATAAAACATATACAAAATACAAGAGTTACAGTTTTCACAAAATACAAAAGTAACTTTATTAAGTAAAATGCTTCAAAACACCCATGGTTTTCCATTGCGTCCCTCAAATGCCTCCGCTTATTTCTGTCTAAAAAGTATTGGAAAAGAGGAGTCAACGCGATGGTTGAGTAGAAATATCACATAATTACCTAAGGTGCTTGTGTGTGTTATTTGCACATTAGTTACATACATAACACGTATTTCACATTTTATACCTTTTGTCACCTAACAGTGACCCTTATAACTACCCGGGCCGAAATAACAACCAGCACATTTCTCCCGCCAGCCTTATCCTCCAATGGTCGTATCCCGGGCATACGCTTAGTATTGTCCTACGACCCTCTCTCTTGAGTAGATCCCTCCGTCTACCCAAGGGGGGATTAGAAGATGGAAGGGTTGTGAACTCTTCCGGCTACTTAATAGTATGTCCCGGCGGAACACCCTCCAAACCATTCCAGCACATATGGGCCCATTCACACAATTCAAGTTTCACACATAGCACATAATTTATGAAGACATGCTTCCATGTTAGTATAAAGTTGAGTGTTTGTTACTAAAACGTATTTTGATAAAGCTAAACATATTTTGATAAAAGCTTTGTTTACACAATTACATATCGATGTTTATAAAACTCACTTTAAAACAATAAAATATTACCATAAATTTAAACATACTTTTACTCATGTAAATCACGATCACCTACAACAACTTATAGAAATAAGAATCACATATTCACAACTTTGTACATATGCTCACGTAATTAAAATAATAATCACATAATTATTCATATAATGATCACATAATGAACATAGAGATTTTACTACTAGAAAAATAATAAGATTAGAACTTTTCCTACACTACTTAGGAAATTAATGCAATATTCCTACCTTTCCCAAAAGTGATTTATGAACATAGGGAGAATATATAAAAGCTACTAATGTGTGTATATATATTTATAAGTATATATAAATATATATGTAGAAAGGATATATGTATATATGTAGGTGTTCAAAGATGTAAGAAGAAAGTGGGGTTTTGAAAGGAGTTTGTAAATGTAAGAGTGTGTGTATTATGTAGAAAGGTTAATATGTCTATATATATGTTTAGAAAGAGGGGTAATTATATATATAGGTATATGGAAAGGTATACCAATGATATAGTGTGATACATATTTTGGAAGTGCAAGATTTTGTGGGTGTGGAGGTTGTAGGCGGGATTTAGTGTGTGTTTTTGTGTGATGAAAACTACCTAGTATATATATATATATATGTGCATGTGGACATATGTGTGTATATGTAGATATATATATCACCAAGTGTATATATGTGGACATGTGTGTGTATATGTAGATATATATATTACCAAGTATATATGTGGACATGTGTGTGTATAGGTAGATATACATATCACCAAGTATATATATGTGGACATGTGTGTGTATAGGTAGATATACATATCACCAAGTATATATATGTGGACATGTGTGTGTATATGTAGATGTATAATTTACCACTAGTATATATATGTGGATGTGTGTGTGTGTATGTAGATATATAAATCACCACTAATATATGTATGGATGTGTGTGTGTGTATATGTAGTTATAGAAATTACCATATGTATGGATGTGTGTGTGTATATGTAGATATACAATTTACCACTAATATATGTATTAGAGGAGATATTCTTGCAAAACAATTATAAAATATACTAAAACTTTAGACATTATATTTATCATTTAATTAAAATCCGAAAATTAGGTTTATAAATAATTAAAATTCAAAAATTATACATTTAAAATCATAAAATATATTGTTGTATTAATAAAATTCGAAAATTGTATAATTTATTTATAAAATTCAAAAATAAAATAAATACAAGCCTAAAAAATATATATATATTTAAATAAATTTTCCAAAAATAATAATCACCATTCAAAATTAAAACTATAAGGTCTAAGGTCTAAGTTAGAAAGTAAAATTAAAATAATAATTTTACTCATAATAAAATTCGAAAATCATAATAAAATTTTCAGGAAATAGTATTTTGCATTTTTCAAGTGCTAAGAAAACAAATGATGGAATACTCACATTTTATAAAATGCATGTAGTGTAATGCACATTTATTCACAAATCACATATATTCACACAATAATTGTCACATAATGGAAATAAATCCTAAGTAAATATTAATAATAACAATAGGAGTTACCAGGGTCGTCGCAGATTTGACTCATCTACAAGCCATCCATTGATCGAACCACAAACTTGTATTGCATTGAGTCACAATCACACCTTGCTTGCCTTGGTGAGTTACTACTAGAGCAACACACATATTTTTACATACCTTAAGCCTTTGGAGTACTATTGGTGAAACTCCTAGAAAAACGTAGAGAGAACTACTTTATGGAATAGAGATATGGAGAGAGTGTAGTTTGAGAGAATATAATTCTATGGAGGCAATGTACCAATTCATTTTACAATTTGTTTCCTTCGCAACACATTTACCCACTAATGATTTTCTAAATGTTAATATTGGAGTTAATGTGCATGTCATTGTTTGGGCCTAAAATAAAATTTTATAGAGTGGCCTAAAAATGGCCCATTGCGAGGTGGCAGTCTAGGATAGTTGGGAAAAAAGGTCAGCGGGGTGGGCCGTTGGCCTCCCGTCCAAAGAGAAGTTGCAAGGTATAAACAAAGAGGTAACGTGTCATTAATTGCAATTATTAAGAGTGGCCCATCTACAAATTATTCTAGGCCCGTTGGCCAAAAGTGAACTTAAATTCACATTTAGTAGCAAGATAAGGGGATAAAGCTTGAAATTCTAGTGAAACAGTAAGATAGGAAGTAGAAGAGACGTGTGCAAAATTGATTCAACCAACTCTGGGGAATCCTAGCTTTTTTGGAGGAGTTAGTTAAGAGACCAGAGCATAAAAGGAAAGAGCACCAAAGAAGGACAAGTATACTCTTCACAACACACCCTTTTTATCTTTTATCAAAGCGTTAGAGTGGGACAACTCAATGTGTTATCTTTAGTTGACTCAAGGCATCAGTATTAGTTGACTTATCTTTTTATTTTTAGCTCGTTAGGACCAGTGTTGGGGCCCATCTCCTACAACGTGGTCAACCTTCTTGTTTTTTATTTTTTGAAGTTACTTCTATTGTTGAATTGCACATTTTATATATAAGTTCTGCAACTTTGCATGTAATTGAACCTCAAAAGTGGAGTTTGCCCACTTTGATACAATTGTATGAAAAGAAGTTAGTCTACGACATGATTTGTCATTTGTTTCAACCAATTTCCTATCTTATTATTGTGTATTTTTTGCATCATGTACTCCCGCACACGCCGCACACTGTTTAAACTTGCCTTGTTTCTATCCACCTTGTTGGAATATGATAGTTCAAAATTTTATAGCAAACAAATTGGCACACTCAATAGGAAATCATATGTCACTCAACGTTGAAACTCTGTGAAATACAGGTTTGTCACTATGTCACCGCGAAAAGCTTGAGGACTACCCGCTGAGGATGAGATGGATCAGACTTAGGATGAGAAGGTTGAGATTGACACAAGCAAGGTGATGGCGAGCGCCCTGGCCGGTCTTGAGAGAGGAATTTTAAAGAAAACTAGAGAACTAGAGGATAAGGAGCAATCCTTAGTGGTTGTTCCTAATCCTCACTTAGGCTAATTTATGGCCAATGTAACTAAAAAAGTTTGTGCAAATGGATTAAAAGTTTGAACACATAGAGTAAGAAAAAAAAGAGTCATTTGCAAGTGATTGTAGAATAAATGGAGGCAATGCAAGCCGCCATTGAACGCATAGACAAATGAGCATCAGATTAAGAGTTCACATTGAAAGAGTTAATAGACGGCCTTGGTAAAGAGTCGACAACAACATAAGGAAAGGAAAATGCTCAAGATATTAGGGTGGGGTCAAGCAAGGCAAATGCAAGTACCCTATCTACGATCGAAAGACTGAATCTTGGAGGAAATACAAACAAGGGTAGTAGGCTAGTCCAGTACCAGCAGCCACATCATCGTGATAAGAGGGGAAGCACAATGCCTATAAAATAGGCACAACATGCTTCAAGGAAGGGACATGATCAAAGACTTACCTTGAAAGGACATGGATTGTACCGGATAAGGTCAGAAGACATAGTACGACTACCATTGCTACTGGAGTATCTTGTTAAGAGGTGGAGAAGATGTTGCACCAAGAGCTAGCAAGGCATAAGTGAAGCGCCTTGTTGATAAGGTATTCATGTCCTTACCCTCTAAGATAGATCTAATTCCTTATCCTTCTGGATTTAGAATTTCTAATTTTTCTTTATTTGCTAGAGATGGTTTGCAAACTACAATAGAGTATATTGCAAAGTTTACCTCGCAGTGCGAAGAAGTGGGGATAGATAATAGTCTTAAGCTATGACTATTCCCCAATTCCCTAACTGGCTAGGCATTCTTATAATATGTCAAGCTAAAGACAGGATTGATGCTAGATTAGCCAACCTTGGAGTATTTTTTTTATTACTACTTTTACATATTACCTTCGAAAGTATCAGTCATTGAGCTTACCACGATGAGATAACTCTAAGATAATCTATGTAGGAATTCATAGGGAGGTTTGTGTGAGCTAGGCATTTCTGCCCCATAATGCTTATAGAGGAAAGCTACATTTACCTTGGGCTTGGCAGGATGAGCTTTGAGATGAGGAAGAAGATGTGTGGTGAGAGGTTGAACTTGATCTTTGAGTTGATGCACTATGTTACTAAATAATAAAAGCTTTTGAGGGAAGGAAACATGAGAGGTTTGTAAGACAGAACTACATATTGTCATGTGGGGTTTGCCGATATGCAAATCGACTTTACCAATATAGATAGCGTGGCATATGAGAACAAGGAAGGATTGGCACAAGTGGTATGTCAAAGAAGTATCATGTGCTTAGTATTAACTAAACCCAAAATTCAACAGCCTCACATCAAGGTGCCATCTAGTGTTGCCAATAGGCCAGAATTTCAAACTAAGCCCGAAAGATGATACGCTTTCGTTGTCAATAAAATGGAAGCCATCTTCGACTAATTGCTAGCGGGTGGGAAAACTCGAGTGCCCAATGATCACAAAATCCCAACAAACAAAGAGTTGGAGGGTCAAATTGATTGCAGATTTCGAAACTCTTGGACTTACTAGACTAAGGACTGTCTTGTTTTCAAGTGTATGATACAGGGTTACCTTGACAATAGGATGTTGAGATTTCTATCAAAGTGGACAAGTAAGATCATCATGGGCATAGACAACCCATTCCAGGCGGAGGCAACAAACATGGTGAATGTCCAGAAGAAGAGTCAGAAAAAGGAAGCCAAAGTTCACCTAATAGAGTCGAAATACCACAATTGGGGCTCTGCGTCAAATGTTATATCGAGTTGGCTACCATGCCGTTGGTCATACAACAAGGATTTGTTAACCTTTATGTCCTATAGGCCACACCTATGGCAAGTTATCTAAGGATGTCTCCATCTTTATTTTTAGTAGACACCCCAAAGTAGACCTGGGGGAATTGTTCGTAAAAAACCCTTTATAAACCCTTCTGTGAGGTAGGCTGTGACGACCCGAAACTTCTAGCTAATTATGAAAATACCCGATTTATAATTTTTGCACAAACATGCCACTTTTCAAAACAATAGTAAAACCAACCCATACTTTTATTCGAAAATCCAAAAGTACACATAAGTTTATTATTACATGATCGTGACTACAAAATAACCTCAATCCTATAACATGCATAACTAGCCAAATGCTTCGAACCGCCTTCCTATGTCTCCTTCGCTAGCGACTCCGTTCGTCTCAAGATTGGCTAAAACATTACATGAAACACGTCAACAACACGTTGAGTAGAAACTTTGCATATAACATAAGGTGATCGTGTGAGGTTTGTGCACCATATCACAGAAATTTATGAACATAAATCACATAATTTCACATTTGATTTCTTCCACCTCGACGGGTGGCTACCTTATCACTTCGTGCCGATTTTTCCAACCAAACACTCCAATTCCCTACCAATCACTCCGGTGGTCATATCCCGGGCATATGCCGATTTTTCCTACGACCCACTTCAGTACATAGACACTCCGTCCATGCAAGGAGGGATTAGGCAACGATGGAGGGTCGAGAACTAATTTAAGACCGGCAAGCCCGACGCCGCCCGGCCGAACTCGACCACATCCACCCCTATTCACATTGGGGCCCAACATGTACACATAAAATTCATGTATAACACATAGTTTTACAAAATTTCAGTATGCTTTCACACTGATCTTACATAAATGAACACATATTTCAACCTTTATGAACTGAAAATTCGCAGTCTACAAATATTTGCGACGAGCAGAAAATTTCAGTTTGCAAGTATGGAATTTCTAGCCTAAAACCTGCTGGGATTTCACAAATATGTTTCTAATATTGTAAAATAAAGTTTTGGTTGATAAAATTTCGAGTTTTCAGCTTACGAGACTTGGAATTTTCAGACTGCGACGCAAAACGCTTAATTGCGCGGCTGCTGGAATTTCCAGGCCCCGAAGCCGAACTTTACAGATTTGAAAAACTGTTTTTCCAGCTTATTATACACTGGAATTACAACATATAAAACAGGTTTTGAGTTTGAAAAAATTGGATTTTTCAGTTGTGCAAAAATAAGAGTTTTCAGCCTTGTAACAAAATTTTTCAGCACTGTGAATAGTGTTTCCAGCAAGTGTTGAACTAAAATTTCATCTTGACAAACACGAAATTTCAGCTTCTAACACATGATTGAAGTAATAAAAAGTATCAAACATCATAATACATAACTTAAGCATCATTTGGACCTATTGCAAGCAAAATTTCAGCATGGTTTCAAGACATTCAAGGGCAAGATGCACATAATGTCACTATAAGCATATACCCAAATTTTCTTGTATTCCCTAAGACCCAAGATGGAAACCAACTTGTGGTTACCTCTTAAGGTCTAATGGGGAAGATATGAAGCTAATACTTTCATAAAAACCTAAGCTAACTCATGCCATAGGCAAGGTTTCTACCTTCTAGTAGTAGAGGTTCTTGTAGTTTAAAGGATGTATGGAAGTGTAAGGATGAAAGTGCTGAAATTTGTGATGAAATTAACAAGAGATGAAGGCAAGAGACTATAAGGGACAGAGTGCACGTTTTTTAGGGGGTGTGTGGTGATTTTTGTGGTTTCTTATGCTTAATGCCTAATCCTTCTTATAATTAGTAATGTAACAAATAGCATTAAAATACTATTGTGTCTTAATCTTCATCATTTCTTTCTTTCCAACTAAGTGTCCAACTAACAAGCCTAATTAGGTTAAGTGTTAGTCTAATTAGGTTAAGTGTTAGTCTAGGCTAATTTGGTCCATACATGTATAACAATATCTAGAAAGAATTATACAAGTGTATGCACACTTGTACATAATCATCATTACTTGAAGGATGAAGACTTGAGAATGATTTTCTACCAAGTATAAAATATTTTTATGTTTCTTATACCTTAAAAAACGTCCACCCTTAGTTAAAATCTGAAAATTTATAAGTTATTTACTTATTTTACATATTTATGGAAGAAAATATCATTTAGGGGTAGAAAATGCAATTTTAGGCTTTCTTTACGGTTTTTCCAAACATCTTCTAAATCTTATTACACAAAACCAAACATACATATATATATATATTTATGTGTGTATACATATATTTTTATGAATTATATAGTTTATATGATGCTTAACTTGGACAAGAAATAATCCTAACTTATACATGTTTCGAAAAAACGAATATGCAATACAAGGTATTAACATTATGAAAACGTATACCTATAAATATAAAATAAACACATATACTTATATCTATACATAATGGGAGTGAGAATACGGGTCCTTACATCCTCCCCTCCTTAAAGGAATTTCGTCCCCGAAATTCGGCCCGATTAGTCAAAGAGATGTGGATAGTTGCTCATCATATCTTCTAATTTTTCCCACGTAGTTTCCTCGAGGTTATGATACTTCCACAAGACTCTGACTATGGGAATGGAGCGGTTTCTCAAGGTTCGTTCTCTTACTTCAAGGATGCGAACGGGTTCCTCTACATATGTCAAGTCTTTATCAATTTCGAGGGAATCATGATTCACAACATGAGAGGGATCCGGATGATATTTCTTAAGCATCGACACATGAAATACGTCATGAACATCAGATAGACTTGAGGGTAACGCCAATTTATATGCTACTTTTCCTACTTTTTCTAGAATTTCAAAAGGTCCAACGTATCGAGGTTTTAGTTTTCCTTTCTTCCCAAACCGAAAAATTCCTTTTCGTGGTGATACTTTTAAGAATACCGAGTTTCCTACTTCAAATTCCAAATCCTTTCGTCTCTTATCCGAGTAGCTTTTCTGACGACTTTGAGCGGCGGCCATTCGTTTTTGAATTGTTTCTATAGCTTCCGTAGTTTCTTGTACCAATTCAGGGCCTAGCAATTTCCTCTCACCAACCTCATCCCAACAATTTGGTGATCGACACTTTCGTCCATAAAGGGCCTCAAATGGAGCCATACCGATGGTGGATTGATAACTATTATTGTATGCGAATTCGGCTAATGCGAGATGACGATCCCAACCTCCTCCAAAATCGATGGTACAGGATCTAAGCATGTCTTCTAAGATTTGGATGGTTCTTTCAGATTGTCCATCGGTTTGTGGGTGAAAAGCCGTGCTAAAGTTCAACTTAGTATCTAGCGCGCTTTGCAACCCTTGCCAAAACTTAGACACGAATCGTGGATCTCTGTCTGAAACAATGCTGACGGGGATACCATGTAATCGGACTATTTCCTGTTTATAAATTTCAGCCATTCTATCCAAGGAACAAGTCTTTGAAAAGGCAATAAAATGGGCACTTTTTGTAAGTCGATCCACTACAACCCAAATCGCATCATGACCCTTGGAGGTGCGGGGTAGACCCATAACAAAATCCATGGTAATGTGTTCCCACTTCCATTCGGGAACAGGTAATGGTTGCAAGAGACCAAAGGGCTTCTGGTGATCGGCTTTTATCTGTTGACATGTCAAATATTTGGATACAAATTCCGCCACTTCTCTTTTCATGCTAGTCCACCAATACTGTTTTCTAATGTCTTTGTACATCTTATTGATTCCCGGGTGGATTGTGTATCTTGATTTGTGACTGTCTTCCAATATTTCCCTTTTGAGATTGTTATCATCGGGGATACATAGCCTATTGTGAAATCTGAGGATCCCGTCATTGGACATGGCAAACTCGGCCCTTTTGCCATTACCAACTTCTTCCATGATCTTTTTAAGTTTTGCGTCTTTTTCTTGAGCTTCCTTGATTTTTCTTAATAACGCAGGTCGCGCTTGAACGGTGGAAAATAAAATTCCTAACTCTTTTTCCTTAGGATTCCACTCAGAAATATCATTTAACAACTTCCATTCCTTAAGTGCCAAACAAGAGATGGTGGCCTTTCTACTTAATGCATCGGCAACTTTGTTAACTTTTCCCGGATGGTATTGAATATTAAAGTTATAGTCGATAATCATCTCCATCCATCTCCTTTGTCTCATGTTTAATTCCTTTTGTGAAAATAAGTATTTTAGGCTCTTATGGTCTGTGAACACCTCAAAATCTGTCCCATACAAATAATGCCTCCATTTCTTGAGTGCAAACACAATAGCAGCTAATTCGAGGTCATGAGTAGGGTAGTTTCCTCATACGGTTTTAATTTTCGTGAAGCGTAGGCTACTACCTTGCCATCTTGCACTAGTACACAACCTAATCCTTCTTTAGAGGCATCGGTGTATACTTGAAATCCATCGTTCCCATTAGGTAATATTAACACAGGAGCGGCGACTAAGCAATTCTTCAATTTCTGAAAACTAGTCTCACAGTGTTGGTCCCAAACAAATTTGACCTTAGCTTGGGTTAACCTAGTTAGTGGTCGAGCAATTTTTGAAAACCCTTCAATAAATCTTCGATAGTACCCCGCAAGACCTAGAAAGCTTCGAACTTCAGTGACGGTAGAAGGTTGTTTCCACTCCACAACGGCTTTTACCTTTTCCGGATCTACTGAGATTCCCTCTTTGGATATGATATGACCGAGAAAGGATACCTTTTCTAACCAAAATTCACACTTGCTAAATTTTGCATAAAGTTTTTGGTCCCTTAGAGTTTGCAAAACTATGCGCAAATGTTTCTCATGCTCCGTTTTGGTCTTTGAGTATACCAAGATATCATCTATAAAAATCACAACGAACTGATCCAAGTAAGGCTGGAATACTCGATTCATCAAGTCCATGAATATAGCAGGTGCATTGGTTAGTCCAAAAGGCATTACTATAAATTCATAATGTCCGTAGCGACTATTAAGAGCTGTTTTGGCTATGTCTTTTTCTTGGATTCGGACTTGGTAATATCCTGATTTCAAGTCCAACTTAGAGTACACGGAAGCTCCTTGTAGTTGGTCAAATAACTCTTCGATGTTCGGTAGTGGATATTTATTTTTAACAGTAACTTGGTTTAGAGACCGATAGTCAATGCAAAGTCGTAAGGTACCGTCCTTCTTTTTGACAAATAAAACTGGGGCTCCCCATGGTGAAGAACTAGGCCGAATAAATCCCTGATCAAGTAATTCTTGTAATTGAGTCTTAAGTTCCTTTAATTCAGCAGGGGCCATTCTGTACGGGGTTTTGGAAATCGGGGCTGTTCCTGGTACTAGGTCAATGGTAAATTCAATTTCCCTATGTGGAGGTAGTCCGGGTAGATCATTGGGAAACACATCTACAAATTCGTTTACCACCGGAACATCCTCAATTTTCTTTTTATCTTCTTGTTTATTTAATACATATGCTAAAAATGCATCATTTCCTTTTCGAAGTAGTCGATGAGCTTTCATGGCCGAAATAATTGGTATGGAAGGGGAAAATTTGTTTCCTCTTATTTCAACTAAGGGTTGGCCCGGTATACATAATCGCACTATCTTATTGTGACAATCTATTTGGGCATAGTGAGATGCTAGCCAGTCCATTCCTAATATCACATCGAATTCGTTTATAGGCAATAAAACCAAGTCAGCCCTCATGGGTTTTCCACCAATTACTAGCTCACAGTTCTTATATAATAGGTCGGTTCTCCATGAGATTCCCATAGGTGTGCTTACTTCTAATTCATATGGCAAAACTTCAGGTTCAAGCATTAAACTAGAAACAAAATTACGCGATATATAAGAATGCGTTGAACCAGGATCTATCAAAACTTTAGCCAAGTGTTGGCAAATCGGAAGCGTACCTTCCACCACTGTTGGTTCTGACGTCCTTTCTTGATTAATGGAAAACACCTTGCCTTGCACTCGTGGTTTTTCCCCACGCTTTCCGTTCTCCTTGGCAACTCGTTCCCGTGAAGGTCCCATTTGCGGACAATCCCTGATGAAATGCTCACTACTTCCGCACCGGGTACATTTCCTTGCCTTAACCCAACACTGACTCTCAGTGTGATTTGGTTTTCCACAGTAGGTACACGAAAGGTTCCGTTGGGGTAGGGAAGTGTTAGTATTCATCCGGGGTCCTGAAATATTAATCTTAGCAACCTTATTACTTCCTCCGAAATTTCTCCCGGCTTGGCTCCCTAAAGGAGACGGTCTCACGAAGTGGCCACGTTTAACCTTTAACTGCTCCATAGTGCTCTCTACTTTCAGGGCGGTTTCCACTGCCGCCATATACGTTTGCACCTGTACCGGTGCCATCTTGTCTTGTATCTCCATCCTTAAACCACTAGTGAATTTCCATATTTTTCTTTCTTCACTTTCAACAAAATAAGGGGCAAACCTGGCTAACCGGGTAAACATTGCCTCATATCGGGCCACATTTAACTCTCGTTGTTCTAAGTTTAAAAATTCTCTTTCTCGTTTTTCTTGTATAACCCGAGGAACATACTGTGTATTGAATTCGCGAACGAAATTGTTCCATGTATGTGGAGTCCTCGCTTCTTCCCACTTTCCACTGACCCTTTTCCACCAATGCCGTGCGTCTTCTTCCAACCGGAATGTAGCCAAAGTGACCTTCCGTTCTTCTCCGCAGTCTATAACTTCAAAAATTTTCTCGATAGCTTCTAGCCAATTAGTGGCTTTGACGTCGTCCGGTTCTCCTTTGAAACTCGGGGGTCCTAACTTAAGAAAGTTAGCAATGGCATCGTTAGTTGTTTCTATGTGATTGTGATTATTATTATGCTGATTTTCAAGAATCGTAGTGATTCTCTCAACGATAGCCGTAAGTTGACCCTCCGGATTCCCGTTATTACCGCGTGTTCGTCTATTCGACATCTACATCATAAAAATTCAGTTTAGTAATATAAACAAAACCCATTTATTTCTATTTACATAAGACTTACACAACCTATCTACATAGAAGTTACTCATACGGCAATTGCAAAAACATACACGGCCAACGCAAAACATATATCCTATCAAACTTTACATGAGCACCGATTACACTAGACAACCACTACGGTGCTCTCAAGACACTTAATTTACTCAATCTCATAGGGAGCATGGCTAGTACCCTCTCCGGAGTTTATAACCACTAACTCCGGGGGTGGCTTAGGAATTAAATTCTCTTCAATGACTCCAACAAGTTTCCTACTCATGCTATACAAAAGCTCGAGCACACTTTGGTAATGCTGATGTGTTTGGTAGATGTGATTTTGGGCTCCCTCCAAACTAAGGCGGGTGTGGTAAAGATCCTCTTGAAGCTTTTCATAGTTTTCTTCCAGCAACCTTAGTTCTACTAAAAGTTCATCAACTTGGGGCGGGCGCACTCGGACGGAGGACACTCGGGCAGCCCCACACGGATAGCGCGACCTACGGTTAGAGGATTCTGCGGGATAGGCCATCTGCTACACAACAAGTTCAAACATTAGACAATTCATAATCAAAATTCCTAACGTCCCAAAAGCCGTGCTCTGATACCACCTGTGACGACCCGAAACTTCTAGCTAATTATGAAAATACCCGATTTATAATTTTTGCACAAACATGCCACTTTTCAAAACAATAGTAAAACCAACCCATACTTTTATTCGAAAATCCAAAAGTACACATAAGTTTATTATTACATGATTGTGACTACAAAATAACCTCAATCCTATAACATGCATAACTAGCCAAATGCTTCGAACCGCCTTCCTATGTCTCCTTCGCTAGCGACTCCGTTCGTCTCAAGATTGGCTAAAACATTACATGAAACACGTCAACAACACGTTGAGTAGAAACTTTGCATATAACATAAGGTGATCGTGTGAGGTTTGTGCACCATATCACAGAAATTTATGAACATAAATCACATAATTTCACATTTGATTTCTTCCACCTCGACGGGTGGCTACCTTATCACTTCGTGCCGATTTTTCCAACCAAACACTCCAATTCCCTACCAATCACTCCGGTGGTCATATCCCGGGCATATGCCGATTTTTCCTACGACCCACTTCAGTACATAGACACTCCGTCCATGCAAGGAGGGATTAGGCAACGATGGAGGGTCGAGAACTAATTTAAGACCAGCAAGCCCGACGCCGCCCGGCCGAACTCGACCACATCCACCCCTATTCACATTGGGGCCCAACATGTACACATAAAATTCATGTATAACACATAGTTTTACAAAATTTCAGTATGCTTTCACACTGATCTTACATAAATGAACACGTATTTCAACCTTTATGAACTGAAAATTTGCAGTCTACAAATATTTGCGACGAGCAGAAAATTTCAGTTTGCAAGTATGGAATTTCTAGCCTAAAACCTGCTGGGATTTCACAAATATGTTTCTAATATTGTAAAATAAAGTTTTGGTTGATAAAATTTCGAGTTTTCAGCTTACGAGACTTGGAATTTTCAGACTGCGACGCAAAACGCTTAATTGCGCGGCTGCTGGAATTTCCAGGCCCCGAAGCCGAACTTTACAGATTTGAAAAACTGTTTTTCCAGCTTATTATACACTGGAATTACAACATATAAAACAGGTTTTGAGTTTGAAAAAATTGGATTTTTCAGTTGTGCAAAAATAAGAGTTTTCAGCCTTGTAACAAAATTTTTCAGCACTGTGAATAGTGTTTCCAGCAAGTGTTGAACTAAAATTTCATCTTGACAAACACGAAATTTCAGCTTCTAACACATGATTGAAGTAATAAAAAGTATCAAACATCATAATACATAACTTAAGCATCATTTGGACCTATTGCAAGCAAAATTTCAGCATGGTTTCAAGACATTCAAGGGCAAGATGCACATAATGTCACTATAAGCATATACCCAAATTTTCTTGTATTCCCTAAGACCCAAGATGGAAACCAACTTGTGGTTACCTCTCAAGGTCTAATGGGGAAGATATGAAGCTAATACTTTCATAAAAACCTAAGCTAACTCATGCCATAGGCAAGGTTTCTACCTTCTAGTAGTAGAGGTTCTTGTAGTTTAAAGGATGTATGGAAGTGTAAGGATGAAAGTGCTGAAATTTGTGATGAAATTAACAAGAGATGAAGGCAAGAGACTATAAGGGACAGAGTGCACGTTTTTTAGGGGGTGTGTGGTGATTTTTGTGGTTTCTTATGCTTAATGCCTAATCCTTCTTATAATTAGTAATGTAACAAATAGCATTAAAATACTATTGTGTCTTAATCTTCATCATTTCTTTCTTTCCAACTAAGTGTCCAACTAACAAGCCTAATTAGGTTAAGTGTTAGTCTAATTAGGTTAAGTGTTAGTCTAGGCTAATTTGGTCCATACATGTATAACAATATCTAGAAAGAATTATACAAGTGTATGCACACTTGTACATAATCATCATTACTTGAAGGATGAAGACTTGAGAATGATTTTCTACCAAGTATAAAACATTTTTATGTTTCTTATACCTTAAAAAACGTCCACCCTTAGTTAAAATCTGAAAATTTATAAGTTATTTACTTATTTTACATATTTATGGAAGAAAATATCATTTAGGGGTAGAAAATGCAATTTTAGGCTTTCTTTACGGTTTTTCCAAACATCTTCTAAATCTTATTACACAAAACCAAACATACATATATATATATATATATATTTATGTGTGTATACATATATTTTTATGAATTATATAGTTTATATGATGCTTAACTAGGACAAGAAATAATCCTAACTTATACATGTTTCGAAAAAACGAATATGCAATACAAGGTATTAACATTATGAAAACGTATACCTATAAATATAAAATAAACACATATACTTATATCTATACATAATGGGAGTGAGAATACGGGTCCTTACATAGGCGGTGCACATAGAGCGATGGAAGGACAAACTTAGAAGATGTAGAAAACATAGGCTATCTCCCAGTCCACCAAGTTGAGGGCAATCAAGTCAGCCAACTCAATGAATGCACCCGAGGTATGTTAAACTTATGGTAGGAACAATCAAAGGGAAGTGGATTCTGATTCGTCACCCAAAATTTCCCAAAGGTGAGAAGCTAAGCCAAATGTCTCGAACACAATACCCAAGGTATCTATGACAAAAAAAAACTTGGCTCGTATATAGGAGGCTAGGTAGGAGACGAGATTGTTTGCCCAAGAACTCAATAGTACCACGACAAGAGGAAGAGATGAAGCCACTTGGGAAAGTCATTATACTGCAAGAGAAAGTGTTAAAGGACAATTAGGTGTCTTCAGATGAGGTGAATGAGCTGTCACTCGAGCAAGAAGACTCTTTGGATGGTGGATTGAAAAGATAAAGAGCTTTAATAAGAAGGACATGATAACAAGGGACGATAGTCCACCTCATCAACATACTTCCAGTGGTAGTGTTATCATGGAATGCAATATGGTGTGGGTTGTGACTCCTAATTGTCATTATTATTATTATAATAAACAAGATAGCCTTGCAAGGATCTTTAAGGAAATGTGGGATGTTAGTAAGCATCCGGTGCTGCTTCTCGAAAGAGAGGCACAAGACAATCAGAATGGCTACATAGCGAGAAGAGCCATACGGTGAAAGAGATAAAGGATAAGTGCCAGAAGCTAACGCCAATTATGGTGAAGCATGCAGGAGCACTTTTCTTAGCAGACCACATTGACGGAAAACTAATGAACATGATGCTTGTTGACAACGGAGCTACCGTTAATATTCTGTCATTAAGGATCATGCAAAAGATTAGCGAAGACAAGAAGGACTCAGTGAAGATTGATGTAGTTATCAACAAGTTCACTGGTGGAGTAGCCAACATACTAGGCATACTGCCAATCGTGGTGACGGTAGGAAGCAAGGCTATTACTTTGGCTTCGTAGTGGATGCTAGAACATCCTATAATGCTCTTTTTGGGAGAGATTGTATCTACTCGTATTATGTGTACCATCCATATTGCATCAATACCTAGTCCTGTTTGGATAAGAAGGATACAAGCTAGAGGTTGTCTAGCTTGAAGAAAAACTGTTCGTAGTCAATATCAATGTGGTCAAATCTACCTCAATGAGTTGGGCAAAACTCTACTAAAATTGGACGATGTGAAGGTTCAAGTTCAAGATCCTCTCAAAGAGGTGAACTTGGGTTCATAAGAGGAACATAGGCCAACATATATAAGTGTCTTTCTTAGCGATATCAACAAATAGGTCATGTTAAAGTTCATAGGAACCTTGTTGAGCATCGCATCTTGATTTTGCCTAGCTTCAAGCTAGTGGAAACAACCCTTGATGAGGATGTTAGAGAATTCTACACCTTAATCAAGAAAGAATACATTGCCTCTTAAAAGCCGGATTCATCAAAGTGGTGAGATACTTAGAATATGTGTCCTACGTGGTGCCTAATGAAGAAAAATGGAAAGTTAAGGATTTGCATTGATTTCAGAGACCTTAACTTGGCCTAGCTAAATGATGAGCATCCAATACTAATAGCAAACATTGTTATTGACGTAGTGGTAGGGAATAAGGTTTTTACCTATGTTGATGGCAATGCAGTCTACAACCAAATACTCGTAGCTAAAGAGAATATACCTAAACTAGCGTACTAATGCATGGGGGACGTTGCTACATTCTAGTGGAAGGTTATGCCGTTTAGTTTGAAGAATGTTGGGCCACGTATGGACGTACAATGAATTATTTTTTCCATGACTAGTGTACATTGATGACCTAATTGTTAGGTCGGGGTTATTTGATTAGCATTTGGAGCACCTCGAGAAGGCCTTCAAGGGATGCGGTATCATCAATTAAAGTTGACCTCTTCCAAGTGTGTGATTGTAGTATTTTTGGTCCATTTCCTATGATTTTTGGTCTATAAGAAGGGAAGTGAGATTGATGAAAACAAAGCCTATGGTGATACCTATGGTCAAGGCCAAGTCCTCCACTTTGAAGAAGGAACTCCAATAGTTGTTTGGTAAAGTAAACTTCCTATAACGTTTAATTTCTAACATTTTAGGAAAAACTTAAGTATTCTCACCTTTACGAAGGCTTAAGGACAAGGAAGACTTCATTTTGGATGAAGAACATTAGCAGGCCTTTGAGGCCATCAATGGGCAGTTGATCAGTCTACCTATAATGATGCCACCTCGCAACGGCGAACCATTAGAGTTATACATCTCGGCCGCACTGGATACCATAAGGGCATTCTTGGCGCAAGATAATAAGAATGGTTGTGAGAGGGTTGTTTATTACCTTAGTAAACACCTCATCGAGACATAACAGAGTACCACCCAGCCCATTGAAAAGATGTGCCTCACCTTGTGTTTTGCATGCTTCAAGCTGACGCACTTTGTCTTGCCAACTAGAGTTTTGGTTATCTCAAGATTTGATATAATTAGATACATGTTTTCAAGGTCAGTGATACGAGGCCGGATCAACCAGTGGGCTATCCCTCTTATGGAATATCAACTCTGCTATGTGCCTCAGATGGCGGTAAAAGGCCAATCATTGGTCAATTTCTTGGTATAACATCTTGGCTTGGAGATCGAGAATGGAGTTGAACATGGTGAAAATGACCACCTCATCATTACTTGAGACTTTAGGGAACTGTTTCAAAGAAATGAATCTTTTGGGAAAACATACAACCACCAAAAATGGAGGCTGATTAAGGAGGATAAATACAAGTCTTAATTAGTGTTTATCAACTAATCAAAACTTGTGGGGGCATTGTTTGGGCCTGAAATAAAATTTTATAGAGTGGCCTAAATATGGACCTACATAAGGTAGCAATCCAGGATAGTTGGGACAAAAGGCAAAGAGGTGGGCCGTTGGCTTGTAGAAATAAAGATGAGAGTGACCATTAATTGGAATTATTAAGAGTGGCCCATCTGGGAATTATTTTGGGCCACAAGCTAAAGATAAATTTAAATTCAAATTTAGCAGCGACATAAGGGGATAAAACTTGAAATTCAAATCAAGCAGAATTTCGAGCAACAACATACAAAGTAGAAAAGACATGTACAAAATCAGTTCAACAAACTCAGGAGAATCCCACATTTTTTGGAGAGTTAGTCACGAGATTATTAAAGGGAAAACACTAAAGAAGGACAAGTCTACACTTCAAAACACACCCCCTTCAACTCTTACAAAAGCATTGGCCTGGGCCGACTCAAAGCGTCATCATTGGCTGACTTAAGGCATCAGCATTGACTAACTTTTATTTTCTGTTTAGCTCGTTAGGATCAATGTTGCTACCTATCTCTTACGAGGAGGTCACCTTATTTTCTTTTAGTATTTTAGGCTTCTTCCGTCGTTGAATTGTATTTTTTGGTACAAGTCCTGTTGCGGGCAATTGAACCTTAGAGGTGAAGTTTTCCCACTTCGATACAATCGCCTGAACTATTTTCATTTATTTCACCCCGTTTCCTATTTTATTGTTGAGTGTCATAGAAAAGATGTGCCTGGGGGGGGGTTGAATTAGGCCTTAAAAGCTTTTAATGATTTTTTTGTAAAATGCAGTGGAATAAATAAAGGTTTTAAATACCAATGCTCTGTTTGAAAGATAGTGACTGGTTTGGAAGTACCGACAATAGTACTAGTAAATGTAATGATGTAAAATACATAAAGAAATAAAACGGCATAGAGAGTTATCTTGGTTCACCCAATTGGGTTACGTTTAGTTTCCACATTTTCACTTAGGATGACCTGTTAATAACAAATAGTATTAGTACAAGTACAATATAACTTTCAGTTTAATAGGTAAATACTAATCAAGAGTTAAAAACTCTTGATAAAGAGAGAAACAACTGAACAATTTAACCCACCCCTGAAGCAAGACAGTATGGTTGGTTCTGGTGGTTAGTTCGCGGTTGAACACCTCATTCAAAACCTCAGTGTAGCATGCTTAAATGTCTACTAAATGCTTAGCTAGAACTTTCAGTGCAACCAGCAACTCCACAATCCAGCAACACTTCACAACTCAACTCACTTCCATGGAATTCTTGTGCTTGGAATCTCCATCTTCACCTTAACAACCCTCAAGAAAAGAAAAACAAGCAAACAATAGAATTATAAGATGGTAAGAATCTTGATATTGAACTCAATATTTTATTTTCAACAATAAGACTCTCACTCAATCACATATTTTCAAAGAGATGAGAGTTCTCTCTTAAATAGTCATTATTCCAATGGCTATGTTGATGACAAAAATAGAAGGAGCTGTTGTAGTCTTAATTCCAGCCAAACAAATAAAGTCCCAGAAGGAAACTAAAGTCCAGAAGGAAATAAGATGGGAATCAGATAAGTTCCAGGAGTAATTGATACATTCAAATAATTCTAAGTCAAACTTACCAAAATGACAAAGTTATAGGAGCATGCGTTTAATAGTATTATGGAAGGCAATAAATCAAATGCTATTTAAATCTTCCATCAAGATTTAGAATATGTGATTATTGGGACTAATAAAAGACATTAATTAACCCAATCATAATCTTTCCAAATGAATGAAAACATGTGATAATATAAAAGAAGGAAATAATATTTGTTAGGAAATCATTTGAATTCGAAAATAAAGAATATATCAAATATCTTGAAAGTATCAAAACATACATTAATAGTACCAAAGAGATTAACACAGCTGTTTTCCCATCAAATACTCTAGCACGTCCGCACATATCGAACACAGTTTAAACTCATCCTGTTTCTATCCACCTCGCTAGAAAGTGACAGTTTGAAATTTTATAGCAAATAGTCATCAATAGATGAAGAAAGACCGCATCGGAAGAGCCTGCCCTTACACCATGAATAGTGGTATTGACTATTGTTGTGATCATTTTGCTAAGCTAGTTGACTCTATTGGTTAAAGTTTTTAGGTAAAACTGTACAACTAACCTGCTAGAGGAATGCAACATCTAGTCAGCGATCAGGTTGTTTTTCAATTGGAGCAGGCTAAGAAGCTAGGCTACGAACCTTGACAAACCTTCTTTGATACTACTCGAGTTTTCCTCCAATAGGTACTGGCTCTTCACTTGGCCCCCAAATTAATATTTTCTTGTCATACTTACACATTACCACAAGTATTCTTATAAAACATTTAGGGCACCAATCTTGGAATGGCTCGACACCGAATCTAACTCTTTGGAGGAAAACATCCTATAAAATTATTGTTACTACTCCAAAACTTAAGTGAGTGATAGATTTTTGTACACATGTAATTATTATAAGAGTTGATTAAATAGTTAGTTAGTTAGAAGGTTAAACAGTAGATTAGTTAGTTAAGAAGCAATTAGTAGAGTCAAACTTTTATTCCTGACTCAGCACTTGTATATATATCCCTTTTCTATAACTTTACACACTTGAGAAAGAATAGAAAACTTTCCCAAATTTGTTCTCTTTCTCTCTCTCTACGAATTGCTCTCTGCTCTTTCTCTCTCTCTCTCTCTCTCTCTTCTACACGAAGCTCTCTAGTCTTTGACATTATATCAGAGCTTAGGGCTTTCTATACGATCCTAAGCCTTATTCTTCTTTTTCTTCTGATTTCACCATGGCAAATTTGAATGATGAAGCTCTAATGATTCATAGTTCCGATCACCTAGGTATGTCACTTGTCACAGTGCCTATGAATGGGAAGAACTTCTTTACATGGAGTAGAAAGGTTAAAATTGCTTTTGATGCCAATATGAAACTTGGATTTATAGATGGTTCTATACCTAGACCTATGAGGGATGATCCTAATTTTTGACAATGGCGGCTAGTTAATAGCATGGTGATATTTGGATATTACATTCAATTTCTAAAGAGCTTGTGCAGAGTTTTTCGTATGCTGGTAGTACAAGGGAGTTATGGTTGGATCTTGAGCAGAGGTATGGGCAGTGTAATGGCCCATCATTATATCAAATCAAATCTGAATTGAGTTCAATTTCCCAAGGAAACTTAACCCTGGCAGAGTATTTTAACAAATTGAAGGCACTTTGGGATGAATTGGCATGTTTTCATGTTGTACCTCAGTGTGTTTGTGGTTGCAGTTGTGGGATTACACAGTTCATTGATGATACTCAATCCTCAGACATGTTAATTCAATTCCTCATGGGACTTAATGATAGTTATGAGGTGGTTATGAGTCAAATCTTGGCCATGGAACCGTTTCCGTCAGTTAACAAAGCTTACTCTATCATTCAAAGGATAAAGTCTTAACAAGATGCTCATATCAATTTTACTAAGATTGCTGAGAATAGAGCAAGGTTGCTGAAGAGTTATAATATTAGGTCACAGGGCCATGGCGAGACTAACTTTAGGAACAAAAGTGACAGATTCTATGAGCATTCCAATGCTCATGGACATACTAAGGATGCGTGCTTCAAGCTGCACGGTTATACCAAAATGGTACAAGGAATATAAGGAAAACAAGAATCCTAATGGATATTCTAGTCAGCCTAAGGAGAAAAATATTAATAGCTCTTCTGGTTACTATAAAAGGTTTGTAGGGAATACTGTAGATCAAGCTACTACACTTATTGATTGTAATGATAAAACTATTGAGAATGATTGGAACAGTTCTATTGCCTCCATCATTCAACAAGAAATTGCCAAATACATAAAGCACACTAAGTCAAGAGGAAATGAGCATGTAAATTTTGCATTGAACTTTGCAGGTAACACCCTCAATTATGCTTTAACATGCTTTAAGAAGGATGTTTTTTGGATTATAGATACTGGGCCTTCTAGCCATATGTGTTCTAGCCTCTCTATTCTTGAACATCCATACACACCATCCAGATATACCCCTGTTACTTTGCCTGATGGATCTACTAAATCTGTAACACACATTGGTCAGGTTTCTCTAACCCCTAATATTATTTTAACCAAGGTTTTGTACATCCCTGATTTCAAATACAACTTACTCTTAGTTAATCAATTGAGCAAGCAGTCTAATATGACATTTTTTTTCCTACTTATTGTGTGTTGCAGGACCAGAAGACTAAGGAATTGCTAGCTATTGGTAGAGTCTTTGGGACACTCTATGTACTGGATAAAGATTCTCTATTTTGCACCCTCTCTCATTCTACTAGAACTCCTTCATCTGCTCTTTCTTGCTCATTAACTAGTGCTGCTTTCTATTCCAAAAGGACCAAGCATGATTAGTCAGTTGAGAATGCTTGTCATTTCCTTTCTAGTACAAAACAATGTAATCTTTTTCACAATTCCAATAAAGAGCAGACATTTGATCTTTGGCATAAAAGATTAGGCCACACTTCAGGCACTACCATGCATCACTTGCACATGATACCATTGAAACATCACAATGAAATTCATCCTTGTGAAATTTATCACATGTTTAAGTAGCACAGACATCCATTCACCATAGTCTCCATCCAAACCACCCATATTTTTAACCTATTACATATTGATCTCTGGGGTCCTTACAAAAAGGCAAGCATATCTAGAGCCCCATATTTCCTTACTATAGTGGATGACTATAGTAGGACTACACTGACTTACCTTTTGTCACATAAACAACTTACAGTTTCTACCCTTCAAACCTTCCTCAATATGATAACCACTTAGTTTAATTGCAAAGTGAAAACCATAAGGTCTGATAATGGGACAAAGTTCCTGAATGCACAATGTCAAGCCCTATTCTCTGAATAAGGCATCATTCATCAAAGAACTTGCCCTTATACTACCCAACAAAATGGGGTAGTAGAAAGGAAAAACAAACACTTGTTTCAAGTGGCCAGAGTCCTAATATTTCAATCAAAACTCCCATCAAAATTCTGGGGAGAAGCCATATTAACAGCCACTTTTCTTATAAATAGGTTACCTAGTTCAATACTTAACTAGAAAACCCCTTATAAGCTTTATATAACAAGCCACCAGATTACAATCACCTAAGAACCTTTGGATGTCTATGTTTTGCTGCAAACAATACACCACATAAAAATAAGTTTGAAGTATGAGCAACCAAGTGTGTTTTGGTGGGATATTGTCCAAATCAGAAAGGCTATAAGCTTTATGACTTACAAACTCACACACTATTTTCATTCAGAGATGTGCGCTTTTATGAAACTATATTTCCTTTTCATGATCTTCCTGAGTTAGATACTATCCCTTCTCCCATTTCTATTCTTGACACTTCAAAAAATCCCTTACCAGTTTCACCTCCACCTTCTTCTACTCTTAATGTGCCTGGGCCACCTACTATGACTAGCTCTAGTGACATTCTGTAGAGAACTTAGCTCCATTGCATAGAGGGTTTAGCTCCACTAATTGCTCTCAATTGCTTAGACCTAGTCGAAGATAAAGAAAACCCCCTAGCTGGTTAAATGACTATGTATGCCACTCTGCTGTAAGTGATAATTTCCCTTCATTTTTTAACTCACCATATCTCTCATCTTCTTATAAATCCTTCATGGCCAAAGTGTCTATAATCCCAGAACCAACCTCTTATAAGCAAGCAATATTGCATAATAAATGGATGTATGTTATGAACAAGGAGTTAGAAGCCTTGGAAACTAACCAAACTTGGAAAATCACTACATTGCCCCCTAGTAAGCATGCTATTGGGTCTAAGTAGGTATACAAGGTTAAGGTTAACTCGGAAGGGAGTGTTGAAAGATGCAAGGCTAGATTGGTGGCCAAGGGTTACAATCAAACATTGGGAGTGGATTACTTTGATAGTTTTTCACCTGTCACTAAGTTAGCGACAATTAGGTTGTTTCTTGCCATTGCCACTGCGCATGGCTGGCCAATATACCAGCTAGACATCAATAATGCTTTTGGTAATTGGTTCACATGTTTCTGACATGGAACATATAAAGGAGTTTTTTCACAGCAAGTTCACCATTAAGGATCTTGGTTTGGACAAAGTACTTCTTGGGATTGGAAATTGCTAGAACCTCTGTTGGTACTATGATCACTCAACGAAAATATATGTTAGACATTTTGAAAAACACTGGTTTAGAGGGTGCTAATGCTGTAGATATACCTCTGCCAAGAGGGCATAAGTTTGTGGATGATGATAATCCCTTGTATCATGATCCTAAAAAATATAGAAGGCTCGTTGGTCGATTACTTTATCTAAACCTCACTAGACCAGATATCTGCTTTGCTGTACAACAGCTTACTCAGTTTGTTGGCTAGCCCCTCTCTCTCTTATTGGAACACTGCTTTACATATTTTAAGGTACTTGAAAGGATGTCTCTGTACTGGTCTTCTTTTCCCTGCTGCTAGTGATTTTAAGCTTCAAGCATATAGTGATGCTGACTGGTCTACATGCACTCTCACCAGGAAATCAGGTTATTATATTTTCTTAGGTGGTGCTTTGGTGTCTTAGAAAACAAAGAAACAATGCACTGTTTCTAAGTCTTCTTGTGAGGCAGAATATAGGAGCTTAGCCACAACAATATGCGAGCTCCAATGGATTTCCTACATTCTCCAGGATTTCAATACTCATGTTTCCCTACCTATTCCTTTATTTTGTGATAACAAAGCAGTATTGCACATCATTAAGAATCCCATTTTTCACGAACGAACGAAGCACTTGGAGATTGATTGCCATATAACTCGAAATAAGTACAAAGAAGGGTTTATTTTTCCATCTCATGTATCCTCTCAACACCAACTTGCTGTCGTCTTCACCAAAAGCACTCTTGGACTAGTCTTTCACAATATGATTTCCATGTTGGGCTTGGCCATTTTTCACCAAGCTCCAACTTGAGGAGGGTGTGTACACGTGTAATTATTATAAGAGTTGATTAAATAGTTAGTTAGGAGTTAGTTAGGGGGTTAAACAAATGATTAGTTAGTTAAGAAGCAATTAGCAAAGTCAAACTTTTACACCTGACTCAACACTTGTATGTATATCCCTTTTCTATGACTCCACACACTTGAGAAAGAATAAAAAACTTTCCCAAATTTGTTTTCTGCCTCTCTCTACGAATTGTTCTCTCTCTCTCTCTCTCTCTACGAAGCTCTCTAATCTTTGACAATTTTAAAGAGACAATAATAGTAGAAGAATGAAAGAATCAACACACAAAGGACTTTTCTAAGAGTGATAGTTATTTGTGGATGAATTCATGGGGATAATGATCCTATAAATCGGTGAAAATGAGTGGTTAGTCAGCCATGACTTTGGTTTATTATATTAACTATTAATCTTACTTGTCTTTGATTAGGTCAAATGACTATGTGCTTATTACTTCAAATAGTTACCTAAATCCTCAATTCATTGTGGGTAGGCCTGTCCGTGGATAGAACATATCTTATTCATGCCTATAAAATTATTTTCAATACCTATGCCAAGGCCTAATATTTTTTGAAACTTTACGCAAACCCTACCTGGGCACACACTAAGATCAGTGTTACGGGTTTATTTTGAGGTTTATATACATTCATGCCCATTAGATATTCTTTGAAAACAATAACTTTCTCATATAAATAATGGTTCCCTTCTTTTTGTTATCTCTTCTCTATTATTGCCACTCTCGTACCTCTGCCACTGTCAGAGCAGCTATGACTAAAGAAAAATAACCCACAAATCTCCGTCTCACTCTCTCATAATAATTTTTTTGGTGTGTCTAGGGCTGTCAATGGGTTAGATTTAGACCAAATCTGAAAAATTCGAATCCGACAAGCCTCTTTAGTATCCGAATCCCACTCTGATCCTATAAGATTTACATTTATTTCAACTAAGTCCGAATCCGAGAAAAAAAAAATCCAAAACTTGATAGAAAAATCCAACCAGATTAACTATTAAAAAACTTGTAACTTTAAAATCAAATAAATAATAAAAAAAATTATTTGTCATGTAAAAACTAAAATTTAAATAAGTAGAAAATTATTTTATAAAATGTATAAAAACTATACATTATTTTTTTTAAAAAAATTACTTTGAAAAATATAAAAAAGTGTATTATAAGTTATTACATTTTATATTACATTTTATTTAAACTTCTTCACTAATATTATATATGTAAGGCTGCTAATATAATAAAAAGGATTATGAAAGTTCGGATTCGGATCTTTAACGGATCGGACTGCTTGATTCCATATCCTATCCATTTATTTCGAATTACAGTTATTTATAATCGAATTTGACCCATCGAATATTTTAATCAGTTGAATATGTTAAAATTTGGATCAGACTCAGATCGAATTCGGATTAAAATCCGCTCCATTGATAGCCCTAGGTGTGTCACCTATTAACATATTTACATATGGGCTTGTCAAATTGGTCTAACTCCCGAATCCTTTTTATGGACTACTAAATAGACCCAACACTTTCCCTTCCCTGACAAACCCATTCGTTCTGCCTGGTACTTAGGCGTACACCAGCTTGCACTTAACCAAGTATCTTTTCCATAGACAATTTACAACTCTAGATTTTAATTCAAATTTAAAAAGAATCCAATTCTTTTTTTTTTTTTTGGTGAACAAACCATTTACAAGCCTGATTTAGGCTCCAACATCATTGTCCAAGAAACTTCCCACTCCACAAGGAGGAGAGTCCCAAACGATTAAACTATTACCCAATTTATGTCCCATCCTAGCAAGACAGTCAGCACACGTATTGCCCTCCCTATAGATATGATTTAGTGTAGTTATCCAAGGCTTGCGTATGAAGCTTCGGCAATTTTCGATCAGACTCCCTAGTGGATGATCCTCAGTATCAGCCCCTAAGATCAACTTGAGTACAACCTGTGAATCCAATTCAATTTGCAGCCTTGGGAACGTCCTCTACGAAGCTAAGTGTAGCCCCTATCAAATCCCCATGAGTTCGGCCACCATGATGGAAACCTTGCCAAGGTTTAAGGAAAAACCTGTTATGCATCTCCCATCTTCATCCCGTACCCGGCCTCCAGCTACTGCAAAACACCTTTCTTGGACAACATTTCCGTGGGTGTTTAACTTCCACTACTCAATCTCTGGTTTTCTCCTTTTGATTTGCATACTCTGTTACCTTGGTATACTGTTTTTTGTGGGATATGCATGCTCAATATCAATGCAGAGTGCTCGAATCTCATTCACCACCACTTTCCAATGTGTCCACTTCCCTCTAAACACACCATTGTTGCGTGCCTTTTATAATGACCAAATCATAGCCAAGTAAACAGTATGCCACGTACATTCTGGCACAATAATGTTTCTGAAATTCTGCTTCAAGTTTAAGGCGATCCAATCGTGTTCAGGGATGACATTGAACTCTGCCCATTGCGTCGGCTCAATGATGTGTTCACACACTCGACGTGCTTTTGGGCATTTCCAGAATATATGTTGCACATCCTCACTCGACGAAGACAAACCAAGCACTCTTGAGATTGGGAGATGCCCCTATCATACCGAAGTGCATTAGTTAGTAAGTAATGGTGATGACACAACCATAGGAGGAACTTGATTTTTTCTGGTCCTCTAGCCTGCCAAATCCAGTTCCAAGTTTTGGATATGTGCTCCACGCTGTCAGTTTCAGAGCAGAGCCAAGTGTATGCTGACTTACAAGTGAATTTCCCATTCGACGTTCCCTTCCAAACTCGCGCATCCTCTTTGTCACGTAACATCGGAATCGACACACTTGTAATAGCTTTGACAAACCTATCTGGAATAGGGGTGCGAATCTTTCCCAAGTCCCAAGTGTCGTTGGATGAGATAACATCTGAGACCATCAATAGTGCGTCATCCTCGCGGACCCTCCCCGTGATTTGATCCCCAATCCGGTCTTTTGCCAGCCACCGATCAAACCATAGGGATGCATTACTTCCACTACAAATTCTCCATCCAATGCATGGCTCAAGCCGTTTGATACTCTTAACAATCCCCTTCCAATTTGCGGATGCGTGGGTTGGCGGATTATGATTCAAAATATCCATGCCCTTAAGATATTTTTGCTCAAAAAATTTCCCCCAAAGATTGGTCTCTTTTATAATCATTTTCCAGCCTGTTTTGGCAAGAATGGCGACGTTCGTTTTCCTAGAGTCCTTTATTGCTAGACCTCCGTCCCTTTTGCTCCGAAGTAGCTTGTTCCATCCAACTAAATGTATCTTTCTTGAGCCATCTCTGTCAACCCAAAGGAAATCTCAGTTGATTTTGTCAATTTGGGCACATGCACTATATGGCAGCCAATAGGTATGGATCTGGTACATTGGGATTGCAGTTGAGACAACCTTAATCAGAGTACGCGTTCCACGAGATTAAGCGTTGCCACTTTCCATGCCGCCAGCCTATTGTGAATACGATCAGTGAGTTCCGCATAGACCACTGCCTTTCTTTCTGAAGTTATTCTGATCCCTAGGTAACGGCCAATTTCATTTGTACACCCAATTCCCAATTCAATTTCATGACTTTTCATCCAATTGAAATATTGGGTGGATTAAATTCTATTATATATTTATATTTATATTTTAAAATAAGTGAATCGAATATGGAATCAAGCAATCTAATTTATTAAAATTTATAATATTACCTTTTATTAAATTGATAATCTTATATACATAATTACTTATAATTGCGTATTTATTTTTTGAGGTACTTTATTTAATAAAATCATTTTAATATTTTTTGATATTCTTAAATATTCTTCTACTTTTGTTAATTTTAATTTTTACATAAGGCATTGGTTTTATTGTTGGTTATTCAATTTTAGATTATTAATCACTAATTATTGTTAACTTTTACTGCGTTTCACGTATCAAGAATTGGATTGAGATTTGATATTAATAAACACTAATCCTATTAGATTTCGGATCAAACTTAGACATTGAAATATCTTATCAGATTCGGATTTAATCGAAATCCGATCTATTTTCTTCTTTAAATTTTTCTAAAGCTTTATTTAACTGCAGACCCTAAATTCCATACAATGAACACCAAATCCATAAAAGAAAATATAAAACCCTAATTCTAAACCACACCCACCCCGCCCCCTCCCCCCACTTCTTTCCCCGACTATTGGCCAGTTCAGTTTTGTTCTCACTTCAACTCTGTCTGTCTCTCTCTCTCTCAATCGAAATTTAGATTCCAAATCAACCTGCATTCTCAATTTTCGTATAGATTTAAGACTAATAACAGTATTTAACTTGAGATTCTCCTGTTCAGACCTGTCTTCCATGGATTCTCAAGATTCCTCCGCCCCGCCATCCCACCCCCACCACCATCACCACCAGCATCAGCATCAGCACCACCCCCATCATCACCCTCAACCGCCGCCGGCCCCCTCCCACCACCCCGTTCTAATGGGTTCACACACTCAGACCCAACAACAACACCCATCGAACAACTTGTACCCACTACCCAACAGCAACAACTCCATCGCCCCCACCACCTCCGCCACCTCCAACACCGCCATGATGCACCAACAGAGCGCCCGGTTCCCCTTCAACTCCGTGGCGGCCGCCGCCGCCGCTGCCCAAAAGCCGCTGGATCATCAGTACTCCGATGGGTCGCCTTCCGGAAACGGTGGCGGGTGGTTCAACACGGAGCCGGCCAGAAAGAAAAGAGGCCGGCCCAGAAAATACTCCCCTGATAACAGCATTGGTCTGGGTCTTTCCTCTGCGCCCGCTTCCCAGATTTCTTCCGCCATGGCCCATGTCGATTCTGATCGCGGTGGGGGTGGGGGTGGTGGAACCCCACCGTCTGAAAACCCCTCGAAGCGCAACCGCGGCAGGCCCCCCGGTTCGGGGAAAAAGCAGTTGGATGCTCTAGGTTGTTTATCTTTTTCTTTGATTATATGGTGTGATTGTCAATATGTACATATCTCATGGTGTCGTGTGATCCTGATGTTCCTCTTTTGGTGGGCAGGAGTACCGGGAATTGGTTTTACGCCTCATGTAATCACGGTAAATTCAGGAGAGGTAAATTTCTCATCATGATTTGGTGATATAGTGATACATTTTCTTTGAGTTTTTATGTTAAGATGGTTTGCTATAGTTGTTCAGTTTCCTGTGCAATCACTACCCAAAGCACATTCTGCTTTTTCTTTTCTTTTTACTGAATTTTTTAACCTATAGATACTGTTTGTGGGAACCAGGGGGAGGGTACAGCTTCAGGATCCATGTTCTTTTTGTTAATTAATTTATTTACTTTTTGGGGCGTGGGGGAAAGGGGGTTGCTCTCTAGTTTCTCGAACTACATTTGTTTTGATAACTCCTATTTTTTTATAGGATCCACCTTTTGGTAAGTTATAGGCTAACCGAGAAATTGCAAAGTGATTTTCGATGGAGTTATTTTGGCAATTTGCTTTGAGTGGCATCAATTAAGATGTTATTGTTTGAGTCGATTGCAGAGGTTGATCTCTTTTGTGAAAGCTGTAAATTACAGGATAGAATTATTGGCCATGAATGACCTTTAGAAGATGTTTGTTGTGCTTAAATACAGTTTATATTTATTCAAAAGTAAGCACGGAAGTAATATAATCTGGTGCCTTCTAGTAGAGAAGTTTGTCAGTTTGTATAACGGAACTTGGTGATGTGAAGTAAATTCTTGGTGAAATTTCTTGAACGGGATAAGCAAAAATAGATATTTTTGGATGTTTTGTATGATCGGAAAAGATTCTTATCTTGCTGAAATTTCTTTAAAGGTAATAATTTCTCATTAGTACATGAGTTAAGCTGGTGTATTTGTTTAGCTAAGTTGGTATTTGTCTGATTCAAAACATGAATTCTTTTAATTTGGCAGAGGATTCCCACCCTATATAGAGAATCCTACAATCTTGATACAAAAAATTGTATTGATCTAAAGACTAAAAAATATGTATCTTAGTGAGACAAAATGTCCCTTTGATATTAAGGCAACACAAGGTTTTGATGATCGAAAGTTGCACCTTTTAATTAGTTTCTAGAATTTTAGATATTATGGTCCCTTTCTGCAATAATATAGCTCCTATTTAACACGCAAGGAGTTTCAGGTAAAAGTTGAAATAGTGAGATTTTGGTAATTTTACCATATTGCCTTCAGTAGTGGTAGTTGACGGTTTGTGGGTCACATAATCACTTTTAGCGAGGATACTTTCGTGTGAAGAAATTTACATTTTAGAAAAATATAGCCATTTCTTGAGATATTCTGAACAATAAAGAGGAGCAATAAATGTAGGACATAGGGAGTATGGATTGTTTTTGACTGAAGTATATCTTCTTAGTTTGTAGTTTAATGATCATACCACCTCACGCATATGTAGAATGATACTGAAATTAACCTTTTCTCTTTAGATTAATTATGCTATCCTTGATTTACAATGCAGTCTGCAAAATGACTGGTGACAAAAAAATGTTTTATAACCTTCCAGTTTGTTCGCTCTCAAAGAAATGTAATGCTCAATTTTATGTTAACCTTGATCTAAATTTCCAGTTTAAGTTGATTTAATTTGAATTTTATAGTCTTTTGGGGCTGATAATGTTATCTGTTCTTAATGTTTTTGGTGTTTTCATGTTTTGTAGGACATAGCCTCAAAAATTATGGCTTTCTCGCAGCAAGGACCACGCACTGTTTGCATTCTGTCTGCTAATGGCGCCATCTGTAATGTTACCCTTCGACAACCAGCAATATCCGGTGGCACAGTGACATATGAGGTCTGTGCTGCTGAGTTACCTTTCTGTTGTGACGTGCCTTATTTGGATTTAGTGATGATTAATCAATATCGTTCTTGTATCAAGATTGCCTTCAGCAATCAAGAAAGATCCAGATATCTGCCAGATATGATATAAGTTTCTTTCCTTTATGTTTCTACATCGGTTGTCTAAAATATTAGTGGTATGAATAATTACAAATACCCCCGTAATGTTTGATTCCATATTACAAGATACACCTCTAACAACAGGTGGGATTTGGAATACAAAACCAAACATTAGGGGGGCAGTTGTAATTTTTCAGACACAAAAGGTTTTATGTAAACGGGCCTAACCTGAGGGTGTTTCCTGTAACTAATCCATAATACATGCTTGCATAAAGGTAGGTATTAGCATATATTCCTTGGTATTCTTTGTGAAGGCATTTGAGGTTGTAACTAGGTTAATAGTGATCTCCAAGTCTTCGAAGATATTGGCGAAAATGTTCGTTTTCATGAATGTGATTTTTCCCATGTAATACATCTTTTTCTAGTGACCTCTGCGTGATCTTCCTATCTCTTGGTTCAAAAAAATTTGAAATGCTAGATTTATCCTATTTTGACGTAATTCTCTCAAAAAGTTGTCTGGGTGACACATCAGGCAAGTAGCATAAAGGGATGATTGGTATATCTCTGTCTAGCAAACTGAACTTATGAAGGTGAATTAGCACTATATAATATTGTTGACAATGGATGACTTGTAGATTTTAAAATTGCAGTGTTTAGTTTCAGCACTTCTGGCCTCTAGAATAACATCTGAATTATTTTATACCTATTATCCATCAGGTCAGTTATTGGAAGGTGCCCTGAGAGTCTGCTACAGTCTTAGTCGAAAAGTTGTTCATTTGTTTAGTTTCACGATAGCATGACTTCGCAGTCAATAAATCTTGTGTTCTGTCTTTCTATTAATCGAGTTGATTTTTATGATTCTTAATTTCTATACGAAATAGACATAAAGGCGGAGTTGGTTGTGTGTATCTTGATGATTGAGTCTGCCCCATTTTAAACATTTGTATTAAACTTGCTATATCTAGAACCTTATCATTGCAAAATTTCTCTGATTTAGTGAAACAAGTACCAGTTTCATCTCTGCATTGAGTATTACCTAGAGGAAGGTAGAATATTGAACTGCTGTTATTCCATATAGGATCCATTTGCAATAACATATCAACCAATGTTGTTGCTTGCCTTATGAATTTACTTTTCTAATTGTCTTCTCATTTTAGTGATTCTTGAATCCTTTTATTATGCAACCTGTTCATACCTCAAGCTTGAGTTGTTGAAGATTCAAGCTTGGCTCAATTAAGCTCGAATTTTCAAATGATCTGGGTAACTTTATGTTCAAGGTCACGCTTGAGAGTTGAAGCTCAAAAATTTTAGTTTAATAAAATCATAACCAATTCAATTTATGTTATTAATTTTGTAATCTATTTGGAGTTTGAAATTTAATATTATGAATAAGATATATATATATATATATTAGTGATACAATATATATTTATGATAATATCGATGCTATAGACGCCAGCTCGCGAGCCTCAAGCCTAGATAAAAATGGCTTGACCTTAACGTGAGCTCAAGCTTTACTCAATTGAGCATAATGGTGTAGTCATCAAATTTCAGGGTCGGTTTGAGATCATCTCTTTGTCGGGTTCCTTCTTGCTGTCAGATAGTAATGGCAGCCACAGTCGGACTGGTGGTCTGAACGTGTCATTGGCTGGCTCAGATGGTAGAGTTTTGGGTGGTGGAGTTGCAGGAATGCTTAAAGCAGCATCACCTGTTCAGGTACTAGTTTACAATTTTACCCTCCTCCCTTTCCCCGTTTCTGTCTCTCTTGGGATGTCCTGTCATGAACTAGTTCCTGAAAGAAGCTCGCATGCGTATGCGATTCTATTTGTCACCTTCTAAATCCCACCCCCCAGCCCCATCTCCCGAGGCATGCTGTCATCAGCTTAGTCCTTGAACAAGCTCACGTGTGCATGAGATCCTACAGTCACTGTTTAATTTCACCCTCTCACCTCCCTTTTTGGTTCCAGGTTGTAGTAGGAAGCTTTGTTGCAGAAGGCAAAAAACCAAAGGCAGGACCCTCTTCTACTCCACCACCTTCAAACATGCTGAATTTTGGTGGTCCGGTAACCGGGGAGGCCAGCCCCCCTTCAGCAGGTGGTGATACGAGCGAGTCAGCTGAGGAGAATAATGGTGGTGGTAGTCCTCTCGATCGTGAAGCAGGACCGTACACTAATAATGCTGCTGCACAGACAGTGCAGAATATGCAAATGTATACAAGTATGGATTGGCCGAACTCCATAAAAATGCTGCCATAGTAAGCTCTCTCACATTTCCTGCCATACTTGATATGTTCTAGGCTGGCTGCAAATGATCAATAGGACCTTTGCTTTTCTCATCCTAGATAGAGGTTTTCATTAGTAGCTCTCTCTCGCTTTCATTTTTGAGGTGTAGCTTTTTTAGTCTCTTGTGGGGCAGTATACTTTTCGTATTGCTCATTTCCAATATTATACTAATTTATCGGATGCAAAGGAGCTATAATTTCTGTGTCCGCATTCTTATAGCTTTGATTTAAACTTATGTTTCTGATTTTTTGACCTGTGTAAGCGTGTATTTACAACTACAGAACCCAAAATTGTGAGCTAAGATACCTCAGCTTGTGCTGTATGAGGAATATGCAAAATGCCTAGAATGATAAAACTTTATCGTGTCATTTGAACTATATGCACACATACCATTCGCTATTGAAATTACTTTTGTAATATTTCACCGTCTGAGCTACATATGCTCTGAGAGATGTCACATATCAATATCATCTTCTCTGACAGAATATTTTGATGGATTCTGTTACATGATTCACTGGGATTTCATCACATGTCAGTTCACCATTCAAACTACGCGTTTTCATATGATATTTCGTTGTTCAAACTATAGGTGTTTTATATGTTTTTATATCATGTTATGCAATTTTTGTGGATGGAGGTGACAGTTGAAGAAACTATTATGATTGGGATTGTTCTTTTGGATAATTACACCTACACCCCCCAGAGGGTTGGCGGTAAATACAATTAGACCCGTTGAGGTTTGACACCACCTTTGTTATCAACTTTTGTCGAGGCTTTGCACAAGTACAGAAACGATCCCTTTTGCCAAGTTTCATCTTAAGTTAGAACTTGTGAGAAACTAACTAACAGTAGGGATGGTTTGTGTAATTATACAAATCATAGAAGTTGTAAGTGTATTTACACCAAATCTCAGAAAGGTTTAGGTGTGGATATGTACATGATGAATATGTGATCACTCGATGATTAAAATGGACACCGGGGAGAAGTTAAATGGTGAATGTTAGTTAATGCATTTGGTTAACATATTCTGCAAAATTTTGTGTTAATAACATAACAGGATGGTTATTACTGTTTATTCAGAATTTATTACTAACGAACAGATTGCGTTCGTGAAGCACTCTGATTGTTTTAGTTGTGGCGTCGTTGTTTAGGGTTTAGGGTTTATAAAAGTAAAATAATTTAAAATGAAAAGACTAACATTATGTTTGGTTCTAGGATTTTAGGAGGGAAAGGAAAAGAAAATAGGGAGAAAAAGTATTTCCCAATGTTTGATTACTAGGGAAAAAGAAAGGAAATGGTAAGAAATGGAAAAATCAAAAGAAAATATAATATAAATTGAGAAAAAATATTTTCCTTCCAATTAGGTGAGGAAAATGAAGGAAATTTTGCTTTCTAATCTTACGTTACTCTCTCCAACACTTTCTCACTTTTTAAGCTCTCACTTTGTTTTTGTTGCTCAAATTAATTGATTGTTTGGATATATTTCATGTAAATTTTTCTTTTATGCAATTAATTGATTGTTTGAATTTTTTTTGGTTTGCTTTTACATTTTCCTTTAATTTACAATAATAATCAAACAAAATGAAAGACAATTCTCTAGAAAAATTATATTCCTTTTTGTTTCCTTTAACAAAACAAGATAGAGAATTTTAGAATTCTTGTAATTTCTTTTCCTTTCCTTAACATTTTCTTTTCCTCCTACAATTTTAGAACCAAACAAAGCCTAAAACAACAATACAAAGAAAAGTAAAAAAGTGATAGTAAAGAGTATAGAGAGATGAAAGAGGGTACGGAGGGGAGAGAAAAAACAACTAGAAATACTAGGTTTGCCCTTTGTAGTATTTCTTGGGTTTTTCCTTTTGCATGGGTTTTAAAAAATTGTTAAGTTTGTTTGGTATGGAATGAAAGTGTAGTTATACGAAATTTCTTAAAACTTCGAATGTTTCATGCGTCGGTGAATTATTGGAATTATTGGGCAAAAATTGCCCTTATGAACAAGATGCTTCTTTTTTATTTTTCCTTTTTTTTTTGTCCCTAATGAATATCCTTCTTGAGGACAAAAGAGTAAAAAGACATGACCAAATTAAAATGTCAAATTGATACTACTGAAAAGTGAAAAACTTGCATAAGATGTGAGTTTGTAATAGGGCATGTTGTGAAATCCGAGCAGAATTACAAGTCAGACGGGTTATAAGAAATCCAATAACAAATCAAACAGACATATGTTAATGTTTTAAGGAGCTTAAACGCATAAAGTGGGTGAATCAAACACGTCTTGTACCTCTTACATCAAATATAATCTAAATGAATGTCTCCGACGTGTCTCGAACAACCCCATGTTTTGAGTTTCAGGAAACGCTCCACCTGCTGTATCCTCATCTTTAGCATAACGATACGTTCATCTCTTGGATCTTGATCACCTATGAGTCAAAATCCCTGAACCTGGAACAAAGCAAATCTGACTTTGTCCAAATTTGCGCATAAAATCAGACCAACGACCCATTCGCGAGTCTGAGTTTCATGCCCCCAAAACCAGCAAACAAGCAAATCTCCGCTCGGACTTCGCTGCAACAGTGAACAAGAGCAAACCTGACTCCGTTCGGACTTGAATCAAGCGAATCTAACTTTCCAACTTGATTCGGCTTTGATCGGCAATAAGCAAATCTTCATTTTGAACTTGTTATGATCTGGATCAAGCGAATCCTCCTTCCAAACTTGACCCATACGCAGCAGCGAACGAACAAGAGCGAATCTGACTTCCCAACTCTGTTCGGACAGGAATCAAGCGAATCTAACTTCCCAACTTGATTCGGTTTTGACCAGCAACAAGCGAATCCTCCTTCCAAACCTGTTCGTGGTCGGGATCAAGCAAATTCTCGTTCAAAACTTGACCCGTGAACAGCAGCAAATAAACAAGAGCGAATCTGACTTCCCAACTCTGTTCGGGCTTGAATCAAGTGAATGTAATTTCCCAACTTGATTCGGTTTTGACCAGCAACAAGCAATTCCCGCATCCGAACCTGTTCTGATCGGGAACAAGCGGATCTTCGTTCCAAACTTGACCCAAACGCAGCAGCAAATCAAGCAGACCATCCCTTCATCAACTTGACTTAAAATCTGCAGCAACCAAGCCTACGAACCTCCGCAAACCTGGACCAGATCTACTCCCACACGTAAACTGGATTTTCTTCGCACCAACAGCCGCATCGACGCCCTTTGCCAATCTGCTCCTGATGCCAGTTTGCGACCCCTTCGCAAACTGCTCTTTAACGCCCCACAAATCAAATACGGCCCCTCCGCAATATGATTTGGATCTAGCGTACCAACGACAAGATCGACACCCCTTTCGTAAATCTGTCTTGGATTTTTTCGCACCACAAACCACGTCCACAGCTCCTTCGCAAACCTGGTAGTAACGCAGCGGGATAACAACCAAATTCACAACTTGCTTGGCGAATCTGGACCAGATGTACAACTGTACGAAACCAGGATTTACAGCACCATAACCCAACAGACGACCCCTTCGTGAACAGGGTTTTGATACCAATTTTCGTAGGTATCTGAGCATGACCAAATCCACGAACGTCTTCGCGAATCTGCCTCTGATACCGTCATAGGTATCTGAGCGCGACCAGATTCACATTCCTCTTTGCGAACCTGGCTCTGATACCAACTGTCACAGGGCTAATTTTCAGCGTCTATTTTCTCGCTTTACTTAGCCTTGTGTGGCCGAGTTTCCCCACGAAACCAGTAAGCCTTCCCAACCTCACTAATCACTCGTGTTTTCCAAAGTGTTTCCCACCCACAAGTGTTTAGCATGGTCTAACGAGAGTATCACCAAGAGGACATAATTTACAGCAAGCACACATGCACAAGAACCACACGTTCAAGCACATCACAGCGGCAGCCAATCATTTACGGCCAAAGCCAACCTTCTATTTTATTCCATCATAAAATACAAGGAATCCTCTATTGTACAATGATACACTCTTCTAGAGAATGCTCTCTCACGCCTATCTTTTTCAGAGGCTCACACTCTCTATCTCTTTGCCTCTTTTGCACATCCTTGACTGTCGAGACCAAGTGTCGACCAAGATGCTCCACGCATCATGTTCCTCCTGTGCCTTGCGTCTTCCAACTCGCTTGCACAACACTTAGTCCATGTTTGTCCAATGTGCCACAATAACCAGCACATTGTCCACACGGAACGTACGTGTCTCATCATCACACGCTCGTTGCTTTCCACATGGTGTACATGCTCCAACCCGCACGCACGCTGTACAGCTCTCTGCTTTGGTCCTTCGCGTCTTGCTGCACGGCACGCACAATGACCAGCTTGTGCGCGCTCCTTTCGCGCCATGCCTCACTCGTCATGTCGCGTGATGCACCTCCAAGCATGCACCACTTTAGCCACTTGTTTCTCAACGGCCTTCTGCACTGCACAATGCTCCACATGCTCTCTCCATGTCTTGCATCCATCCTCGAGTGCCATCCGTTCCAAGTAGGCCAACCCGGATGCGCCTCCAAGCACACACCCGTTGCACACTAGCACGCTACCCACGCTAATGCTAGAATGCATCCCTATGTCTCAAGGGACCTGTGATGCGCCTCTAAGCACGTATCACGTTGCGCTCGGTGTGCGACACACGCACTCCCGATTGCGCTCACCCAAAGGCAATAGCTAGTTGATTTGGCTTACAAATTAGTACAAATGTTCCCCATATTCAAATTTAGTAGTTCAAAAAGCAATTTCGTTGTGATGTTTTATTTTCATTTTGACCATTATAATACATTTAATTGTTTATTTCTTCAGAATATTCACTTATTGTTCAAATAAAATGAATCAATTACCTGAATAATAACTTGTCAGAAGTTTTATTATGGTATTATAGTGTCACAACTCTAAGTTATATCCCCTTTAACAAAACTTTATTCATGTACAATTTGAAACCCGATTCTTAAAATTTTCCCCTATCTAGTTTTTAAGTATTGGTCGAGTGCAACCAAGAAATTGGTTTAGTATCATGTTATGGAACTATCATGAAGCGTTGAAATTTTGCATCTTGCGCTGTATTTAGATCACAAAACACTATAATAATAATAAAAACATATTAGGAATAAGATATAAAAGTGATTTATAAAAGTTATAATCAATAATTGTATAAGTGATAATACTTTCTATTTTGTCAATAATTAATTTTTTTGATGACGACAATTTTTATCACAATATCACTCAACAGTTACAAGAATTCATGGTTTAGTTGTTACTATTGACAGTTAGTGACACATGTTGGTGACAAGAAAAATTATCATTAGGATTATGTGACGAGATTTTATTGCCACTAAATTATCACTACAATGTGTAATTAATTATTAATGTTGCACTATGTTGTCATCATTGGCATTGTACAAACTATATATGTTTTTTGTTGTCATGACTTTTTTACTATTGCTCGTTATATTGCCATTGATTTATCATTTTCTTGTGGTGATATTAAATATACAAATAAAAACCAAAATTTTCCCTTCATTAAAAGCTTTTCAGTTTCCTTTGTGATTTTATTTTTGCTTTTTTGTTTGCAATTGACAAGCTTAAGAACCAATATCTTCATACGGGCTTTAGCGAATTTTTTTTATTGGTACGCAGCATTGAAACCCAATACTAAATTTAAAAGCCAAATTAATAAAAAAAAATTTAAAGACCAACGCTCAAGTAAGCTATTACATAGGAATTTTCATATATAAAAAAAAATAAAACTAAAAAAGCTATTACATAGAAAATTTTGTTCATCATTTGAGTAGTTTTCTGTGGTGAAATTTTATTTAGAATAGTAAAAGAAATGACACAAATAAAAGACTTTTGGTCAACAAAAATTAACAAGCAATTATAAATATTTTATTGGATACTACTTGCACTTTTAATATGAAATGTCTAGTATATTACACATATTCCATGTAATGGTTGACAAAAAAGATTTTATTTATATGCAAGGTATACCAACATTATTTAAAGGTAGTAATCGAATATCATAAAAATAAAAAATCTTACGAAATTATAAAAAGTATTAACTATTATTTAAATAACTAGTATTTACCCTGTATCAAGACATGGGAAATAGATATATATATATATATATTTTCATAAATTTTTATTATAAAAACAAACTGCATAAAAATAAATTAACTTTGTTATAACATAAATTGACATATAAATTTATTAAAAAATTGTATTGTAATATAATATGTTTAATTTCAAAATTAATTTTGCTATAATTAAGACATGGAAGTTTTTAAAAAATTATGTATCATAAAAATTTTAATTGCTTAAATTAAAGTAAATGATAAATATTATAAATAAAATATTAGTTTTGTTATTTTATTTGAATTAAAACTTAATCCATATTATTTTAAATACTCTATAATTGTTAGACTACTTTTTTTTTGGAAGGATAATTCTTGGATTCTTTTGGATAAACATGAAAAAGAATTATAATTCCATACATGGAAAAATATAATTAATTGAAACTATCCACATAAACACTTACTTGACTAGTTTTAAAGTTTTTGAATTATATATACATACTAGTATTTCACCCATGTCAGGGCACGAGAAATAAATATTCCATATATATGCATATATATATATATATGTATTTATAAATTTTTATTAAAAAAATAATTTGATCAAAATAAATTAACTTTTGTTATAACATAAATTCATAAATAAGTACATTAAAAACATTTTTTTTAATAAAAAGATATGTTTGATTTATATATTAATTTTGGTATAATTAAGATATGAAAGTTTTTAAAAATTTATGTGGGATTAAGTCATGATAGATAATTTTAGTTAGCTTTTTTATATTATTTTGAATTGAAATTTAATCAGTTTACTATATATACTGGACAAGTGGTGGACTTTTTTGAATAAACATGAAAAAAATGCTTATTTAAATTCTTATAAAAAATATTTTACTTTAATATATGGCAAAATAGAGTTAATAATGAAACTATCCACATATGCGTTTGCTTGGATAGTTTAAAATTTTTGAATTACCTCTAAGATCTATCATAAATTTATATTAAATTATTCAATGATGCTATAAAAGTTTTGCATTATTTAAAAATAAAAAGAAAACATGATATGCGTAAAAAAATATATTAAATTTAGTCATATTTTGCTTCCAAAAACTTATATTTATATTCTAATAATTGTACATCAATAAATTCGCATATTACCAATTTCATAAAGTTGAGTTGTTTTATTTTCATAACAACAACAACAATAATAATAAGGGAAAAATGCACTGTACTCCCATCTGGTTTAGGAAACAAGCACGCTAGACCCTGTGTTTTTCTAATTATTATAGAAAATCCTATGCTTTTAAAAATCAAGCATAACAAACCTTCTCAGCCACTCGTGTAATGCACACGCGTTTTGTGCAGTTCATCTTCATTTTTTTGAGGATAAAATGATATTTTTACCCTTATTAATTTATATTATTATTAAACATTTTTTAATTATTTTCTATAAAACAATTGCAATTTTCCTTTTATTTACTGTTCAAATCCAATAATGAAACCACCGCCGACGCCGCCATCGAAAGCCACCACAATGCCCTCCGCCGTCGTCGCCTAGCCGTCTCCTGCCACCACACTCACCACCACTAGCCAAGAGAAATTTAAAGAGAGGGAAAGAGAGAGAGACATGACAGTGGGGGGGGGGAGAGAGAGAGAGAGAGAGAGAGAGAGAGAGAGAACAAATCGAGAGAAAGAGTCTCGGGGAGAGAGAAAATAGATCTAGAGAGAAGAGAGTTGGGGGAAGAGAGAGAGAGATCGACATAGAAAGAGAGTCAGGGGAGAGAGAGAGATCCAGAGATAAAGAGAATTTGGGAGAGAGAAATCGTAACTCACCGAAAATAGAGGGCGGCGGGTGGCGGCGCGAGATAAATCAGAGAGAGAGAGAGAGAGAGAAGATTATCCGGTGAGTGGCAGCGGCGGTGGCGATGAGATCTGTTGGATGAGTATCGGCGGTGACAAGATGACGGGGATGGAAGCTTCGCCGGCGGTGAGAAGACGAGAGGGAGAAAAATGAGGGGTGTGTGTGTGTGTGTGTGTGAGAGAGAGAGAGAGAGAGAGGGAGAGAGATCAACTCAACTAAAAAATGGGGGGGGGGGGGTAAAAAATGGAATGAAAAAGAAAAAGAATAAAGAAAAAATAAAAAAAAGGAAAAAGTAATATTGAAGTATAGGCAAGGGTAATTTAGTCAATTCAACTAAAAAATTTGACTAATTTGATCAAGGGGGTGGTGAGCAACTTAAAAAAATCATAGGGCTTTCTATAACAATTAGAAAAATACAGGATCTAGCGTGCTTGTTTCCCAAACCACAGGGGAGTACAATGCATTTTTCCCTAATAATAATAAGCCTTTTGTCATCTGAATTATGGTCATTTTCACACTCTAACAATAAAAGTTTATTTTTTTACACTTTACCTCATCAACTCCATCATTTTTCCACATTGCCACCTGTAGGCCTATCTTCAGTGAAAATAATTGCAAAAAAAGATCATACATGATGAATTTGCAAGTGCCTTTTCGGATTTATCTAGTTGCATTGCAATAAAGTACATGTAAGTTTTTAGGTATTCTTGCTAAATATTTTCACTAAAAAAAAGCATGAGGTGGTAATTTGAAAATAATCGTGAAGCTTAGGTGGTAAGGTGTAAAGAAAAAAATTGGTCAAGTATATGAAATAGATATAGTTCTAATAATAATAATAATAATAATAAAACTTGTAAATTTTGATAGAAAACTTACCATGACGGGTGTAAATGCAAGTCCCTTTCATTCCTGATAGTACCAAACATTCTTGATTCCCCAAATCTTTTCTTCTATAAAGTTACTTTTATAGAGCTTTTAAAGATTGTTTTTATTTTTAAGGAAAAAGTTAAAATTATTATTATTGTTGTTATTATTATTTATGTTGTATATTAAGTGAGAATTCTGTTGACATTCTTTTGTGTAGTGTAATTATAGTACTCCTAAAATATAATTTGACTACGGTTCTCTCATCTATCATTTCTTTTTTCTCCAACAACTTATTTTTCCCCTTGTCTATTAAAACATCTCTCCCAGTTTCTCTCTAACATTCCTTTATATATATATATATATATATAAATTTTTCTACTTTATATTTTTATTTATTTTTAATCAAGAAATGATTATATTAATTGATTTTTTAATTTTTTATAAATTTAATAAATATATTATAGTATAAATAATAAGAGTTAAGAAAGATGTGTATTTACATAGACAATTTAGCAAAAAATAATTTTATATTATATTATTAAAATTTTACTATTTAATTAAATTATATTTCACTTTTATTTTTTGCATGATGCATTATATATAAAGCACCAACACCTCATGTTAGTTACTTTTTGTCCTTTTAATTGTGGTTTTCCTGAAATGCAACTTGCACTTATCTACTTATCTATACTATATATAAAGCATCGACCCTTCACGCTTGATTTTTGGTCTGTTTAATTTTGGTTTTCCCAAAATGCCACTCACATTTATAAGCATTAAATTTTTTTACTTTATATTTCTATTTATTTATTTTAATCAAAAAAGTTAATTTTATTTTACATTTATTAACATACGAAAATTTCAATACATACATTAAAAATAATAAAAAAGATAAATATTCTTTGTAAAACTTAATAAAAATTTAATTGTATTTTATTAAAATTTAACTGCTTCATTATATGTACATTTTTATTTTTTTGTACATACATGGAGTACTGTGCTTGGTACACTAGCTATATGTGTCTACAATATGAATAAAGAATCTAAGGGGGTTTGGTCTATTTGGTCTCTTCAAACTTTCATTTTCTCTCTCTTTTACCACGTTATTATATTTTCTCATATTCTATCTCCCATCCCACTATGCCACATCTTTTTCAATTTATTTTTATTTTTTGTGTTTGTTTCTTATTGTTATAATTTAATTTTAAAATTATTTTACTTTTCACTTATCATTAATTTAATAAAAGCAATTTAATTAGTTTTAAAAAGATATACTCATAAAAGAAAATTAGTAAACATTTTTAGTTGAATTCTAAAAATAAATTAAATATTTAATTAAATTATATTATTTTTATTATTTTTCAGACGCATAGAGTGTGCCCTTTAACTAATCTATACCATTAATAAAAAGTTTAGATGGTCTAATAACCACCTTGGTCTCTTTTGGTAGTTATTAAACCCCTTAAACTCTTTATTAATAGTATAGATATACATTTTTTATAACTTTTTTTAGAATTTTTTATTTCTTATTTATTTTTTAAGGTTTTTTTATAACAAATTTAATAAAATATATGCATTACAAATAATTTAAAATATATAATAATATACAATCTAATAAATATTTTAATTTTATATTCATAATTTAAATATGTAATTAAATTATATTTTAGTTTTTTTTTATTTATACACACATCGAATGTGCCTCACCGACTAGTTATTAATAAAGAATTTATGGGGTCTAATAACCATCTTGGTCTCTTTAGTCTCTTTTGGTGGTTATTCGACTCCTTGAACTCTCTTTATTTGACTCCTTGAACTCTCTTAAACTGTCTCATGCTAAAATATAAAATCAAATAAATATATTTATTTTTTTTCAATATTACATTTATACTATCTCAAAAAATGTTTATTTTCATGAAATTAATTTTACTTTATTTTTTTTATCATCATTATACTTAAAGAAATATATAAGCTCTTATTTTTACCAAACAAAATTACAACTTATAAGCTCCAAAAATATCTTATAAGCTATAAAGTCTTATTTTATCCAAATATTTTAAGAATTTATTTTTAAAATAAGATGTAGAAGCTTATAAGCTGTAAAAATATCTTGTAAGCTCTTTAAAATAAGCTTAGCCAAACATTCTCGTAATTTAATCACATAATTAAATGTTGTTTGATAGAATGATACATATTTACTTTTTGTTGTATGAGTATACTTCTGATAAACTTTTTATATTTTTAGTAAATTAATGATAAATGAAACGTAAAATAATTCAAAAGAATAAAATTACATGATTAAGAAAATAAATACAAAAAGACTAAAAATGATGTACTTTAAGTGGCACAAGAAAATAAATTCATTCTAAACTCAATATTCATGCAAGAATCTTCATTGTCATTGGCACATTAAAAATTGCGAATTTCCAAAAAATTACGCGAGGAAATTTTTTTTTTTTGCATGATGCATTATAAAAAATATACAAAAGAAATATTAATGTAACCAGCCTAAATTCTAATCTACTTCTAATCAATTCATTTAACTTCGTTTTTTTGTAAGCTTATGATATATATTTATACTAGAAAAGAGCAAATAACAGGCTTCACCACTCGATTTTCTTCATCCATGTGAAGTTATCTGTACTGAAATAAATACTTGCTTCAGCCACTAACCAATAACAACTCCCACTTTCACCACATTCTGAGCCCTGAATTATGGCATTGAAAGCATCAAAATGTTTGGTAAGTTTGTCTCGTTTAACATCACAAGAGAAAAGTGTGGAGCCATCAAACTTAACTTTAAAATGCCAAGTGATTTCTTGGCCAACTTGAAGGGAATGTTCTCCAATATCATCATCCTTGGATTGACAATGAACTATCAAGGGCTCGTAATTGTTCTTAAATCCATTTATTATATGGACATGGTATTCAAGGCCGAATACCCAATATTTCTCTTCTTCTCCATTTGCACGTATCTGACAAGCGCACATCACGAAATAGACCATGGGGATGAAAATGGCTAAAAAGCTTCTTGAAATGAAACTCATGTTGGTGGAGATCTTGGCATATGGTTGTGTTTATTTGAATGGACAATGTAATATAAAATTTTGCGGCCAGAGTGTTGAATTTATAATCACATCTACATATAAATATCGTATTACATACATTACCGGAATGTATCCAAATTTGCTCGGATTTGTATTTCTTAATGTTGTATTATTAATTAATGGGGAATCTAGTACATTGTTCATGGTATTAAATGATAATGAATATATTAAAGCAAGATATCAACATATGTTATTTGAGTCGAAATATGTCTTGTAGTTGTTAAATGCTCAAAACTTTTAAATTGAATTGAAATAAGAACATGGAAATGAGCTCTAAATTGATTTTCTCATCAATTACTCCAAGTGCTAGAGAAAGATTATGCTGATACACAACGTCAACTGACATATCAAATTATTATTATTGGTGCCTACTAAATGATAACAATTTTTTGTATAATACTATTTTTTTTCAATTAAGTCAATAGTAAGAATGATACTAAAAATTTAACAAATTATTTTTTTCAATTAAATCAAAATACTATATTTGCATAGAATATTTAACAAAAATTAATTTTATCGAATTAAAATTTAACCATTTAATTAGATTATATCTTATTTTTATTTTACACATATATCGAGCATGTCCGGTACATGTAACACTTTTTTAGCCTCACAATCAAACAAAGACACACATTTCTATTTTCCCTCCAACAATCTGGATGGTGTGGCTTTTTACCTTTTTCCTAGTTTTGGACTTTGTTGTTATTATTTTGAAGGATAAATTTCATAAAATCCCCATGTGTTTTACTTAAAATGCAAACAACACCCCCTTAACACCACCACCACCCCCCCCCCCCCCCTGCCCCGCTCCGCTTTCTATTTTGAAAATAGGCGAAACCCCCTTATGTCACAAAAAACTCAGCATAGCCATCCTCTCCATCATTGTAAACTTAATGATATTAGTTTTTTATTGAAAGATCCATTATGCCCTTATTCTAATTAACCATTAGATCTTTATTTGATAAACAAATGGTCATTATTTATTTTTGAATATAAAAATATAATATTAAATAAAATAATAAATCAAATATGTATAATATATAAATATTATACATGCATATAAGCATATATATATATATATATACACACACACACACATGTAGCTATATCCGACCCCTAGCAGCGCTTCCCCTACCCCCTTCCCTCCCCTCCAACCAGTGAAATGAGGAAAAAAAATACAATTTTAGTTCCATAAGTTTGGCCCTCTACAATTTTAGGATATCATTTTTTTCAATTATTGATTTGATGCCACAAATTGACATTTTCTTTCGATTTCAGGACAATGTCTGATTTTTAGCTAGTGATAAGTCATGCATCGATTGAATGCATTTGAAAATGCAACGTGGCTGCCAACCTGGATTTGTTTTTAGCTGAGCTTACCACTGTTGCCACTTCAGCCCAATGTTGGAGGGAAAACACCCATCTTTTTCCCTCCAAAATATGTACAGTAAGTAGGGCACAAGTTACCAAATAATGTGGGAAGAATAAATATGACCAAAATGTGAAGTTGTTCTCTGCTGATATTAAAAAATATTGACTACATCATATCCTCCATTTTTGTTCAAAGTTTGAAGCTAAAAAATAGAAATGTCTTCCTCTTATTCCATGAGCAGTGGAGCCGTTCACTTCTGTTATTGTGGGAGAAGGGCAGTTTTGCAGACATCCTCTATTGATGATAATCCAGGCAGGAGGTTTTATAGATGTCCCGATTGGAAAGTTGTATTTTTTTCTGTTGTTTTTTTAATTATTTTTTGTCTGTTTCCCTTTCTATTATTTTGATTGATTTGTATGATTTTTCGTCTGTGCTATGTGATGAACGATCCTAGCAGCGTCGTGATTGTAAGTTTTCGTGTGGGACGATCCACCCGTGGGTGAGCAGACGAAGGCTATTATTCGCAACTTGAAACTGGAGAAAGTAGATCTGCTTGTTCAAGCAGAGCAACTGAAAACTGAATGCATGAAGCTGAAAATTTGGATATTTCTACTGTCTTTGATAATTGTGTATATTTGCTTGATGTAGGAGTTGTTATTTTTATTTTTTTATTGTTGGTTAAGGTAAGATGTTAATATTGTTTTTCGTAATAGTCAGAACTTGTTTTGCTTATTTTGAATCCCTTCTGCTTGAATATAATGTGATTCAGTTATTTGAAATGAAAATAGCTTTGGAAAAAAAAAATCAGTTGAAGTAGCACAAAACATGACATTTGGCAATGGACAAATTTTGGTAACATTAAGGCATCCATAGTTGAAATCTATATTACATTTAACATACTCCCAAGCTAGATAAACCATATTACCTGCAAATCATGTCTAAAAGTTGATTGCATTCATCCAGTCCAAAATACCAAATAACATGAAAGTTGACATCATAAACCATCGTAATACAATCAATATCTCAAAGTCATAAGAGATTTCCACCAAAATAGATAAGAGTCTAGCTCTCAAAACATGCCAATATATGCCAAAATACTATATCAATACATGACGAAATATAGAGTCCAACTCTATTATATCATTCGCAAAAAACACTATTATCATATCCCATCATAGCATTTGGCCCTTCCCTTTGTTCTTGGTGAGTATATAACTTAACTCATTCAAAGTGACAAACTTTTTCCCCTCCTCAATACTTATTTTATTGCTCAAGCTAATTTCTGCACTCTATTTCGATTGTTGGTAAGGCCTGTCTATGAATGGTGGAGGTCTTCTTATGAAGGCTTTGGGAAATCTTGGGTCTTGCAACTGGCCCTTGTTGTAATTGTTCATACATTGTAGGTGGTGGTATGAAAGTCACAACATTGTGTTGTATTGCAGGATTAGTGGTTGAGCTTTCTGAATGATCAAAGGATAGTTTCATCCTTGCAGATCTTCTAACCTATAGACAAAGGAAAACAAAAAAAACAAGGCATTTTTTACAAACATGATTGGGAACAATAATAGAAAAAATTGTATATGAATTGTAGTACTAATTGAAGCACTTACTTGAGAAGATTATGTGCTGACATCTTGGGTAGAATTACTTTCTGCAGTTGGATTAACGGGAGCTTCTTGGGTTAGGTCCAGAATATATCCTCCTTCATCAACAACACCATCTTGCACTTTATTCATGTTGTTGATTTCTTCCTGGCAGGCTCTTCTGTTATGTCCCTATTTCGGACATCCTCCGCATTTTACAGACAGTTACTGCCTTTTCAACCTGTTTAGGTTGGCTGCAGCTACAGGTCTCCCTGCTCTTCTTTTCGTTTGCTTCAGTACTGCTTCAAGCGACTCTCTCCTTCTAGCCTTGGGAGGTCTACTAGAAGCCGGTTTGTCACTAAATGGAAGTAAAGGTGGATTATATTGTGTGTGCCTCCACTCATCCCTACCATTGATATATAGGCATGATTACATGTTGGTATATCATTTTGCAGTTGTCAACAGTGTAGCATTCATCTGTGAAATCCTCATAGTCAAGGCTTTGAGTTGAGATGGCAGAAAGAGCATGTTCACATGGCAATCCAGTAAGCTCCCATTTCCTACTTCCACACATTCTTCTCTCCAAGTTGACAGAGTATTGGGTGCCATCAATGCAAGAAACTTGGTAATGTGTATCATCTGACTTGACAGGAATGCATTCACCTACTTTTTGATAGTCTGCTTCAATTTGTTCTTTATCTTAGGACATAATCTGCCCTTCCACTTCATAGCATTGTCTTTGTTTTGTTGCATCCTTTTCATGATATACTCCATAATTTTTTCAAGCATTGACACAATAGAGAGTTCTCTGAAATTCAAGATATTGCCATTAAAAGTTTCACAGACATTGTTCAACATCATATCTGTTGAAATGCAAGAAAAGTGAGATCTGCTCCAAGTTTGAGGTGGCTCATCATTAAACCACTCTGCCACCTTCACATCCAAGTCCTTCATGGTCTTGGCAAATTCATTCACTATTGTTGCCTTACTCATTCTCCAGAATATAATTTTGTACAACTGCCCTCTAAAACCTGCATTTTGAAAATTGTTTAACATATGCCTAACACAAAATCTATGCTCAGCATTTGGAAAAAGCTCTTGAAAAGCTTGGATCAATCCTTTCTATTTCTCAGAAATAACAGTGAATTCAAAATCACTTTCAATGCTAAGGTCAACCTTGATCAAAGTTAAAAACCAATCCCAGGAGCCCTTGTTTTCTCTCTGCACAATGGCACAATGGCATATGCTATTGGCAATATATTATTGTTGGAATCAATAGCAATAATAGTAAGCACCACTCACTTGGGAGGGACCCTTAAATGGCACCCATCTACTACAAGAAAAGGTCTACAACCAGCATGAAATGCTAACTTCAATGCATTTAAGCAAATGTATAACCTATCAGATCTGTTATCATCATCCAGCCTCATTAAAACAGTAGAACCTGGGTTGGTTCTTTTGATTTCATCAATGTAATTCCACATTATCTTGAACGGCTCATCAGGATAACCATGCAACATTTGTAAAGCAAATCTCCTAGCCCTATAAGCTTGAGGTACACTAACATGGCACCTAATCTCTTCTATAACATCAACCCTAAACCCCTCAACATTTCTTTTAAGATCATATTTGAACTTCTGAAGAAACCTCTCACTCACACCACCTAGACTTAAGATTTCTGACATTATATGAAGGCATGCTTGAATGATCACCATTTAACAGAGAAATAATAAAAGTAGGCTCATCTTTCACCAATTGAGCATGAATTTTCCAGTCACATTCATCATCAACACAAGCAGCATATATTCTTCTCTTGTCATGTTTTTTATCAAAATGTTTCTGTTCTCCATTATAGCATAAGAATGAATGGCTTGTTTGAACTAGTCCTTGTTAGTAAATGTTTTTCCTAACAAGAATGTTGGATTATATTTCTGTGAAGGATTAAATGCAGGATTAATAGTACCCTCTCCCCTCCCCCCTCTACATCAGATCCAACAACACTATTCAATTCAATGTTACTTTCCATCAGATCAGATTCACCATTTTCATTGATTTGTTCATCTAAGTTAACCTTATTATGTTCCTCCCTAACAACACAATCTTCAAACTGACCACCCCACTCCTCCTCCAGATCAACATTATCCTCAAGAAGTCTATTATCATCACTACTCGAATTCTGTGCAGTAGTGCCATCAAAACTCTCATTTGAGGTTTCATTAGTTTCAAGATTACCAAATTCACCTACACTTTTGTAACTGGCTTCAACACTTTCCTCCACATTATCACAACCTAAATCAACATTATTTTCATCTACAATGAAATTCTCTATATATATGTGAAATTCTCTAATAGTTTTTAACTTATCCACACATAAAGCCCTAAGTTGTTCAGAAGATCCTATACACACCCAACCAGTCTTGCCCCTATAATGGTATTTTTTTCTCCCCCTTAAGTCCCAATGCATCACAAAAGTAACCAATAACTTCAATAGACAAACAAGAGATTTCAACATGATCAAATTTGTATATAGAACCATCAAGGTACTCAGGCCACTGAGAATTAGAGAACTTACCCCCACAGTGAATGCTCAAAGTCAACATCTGACTATGATATTATGCACAAAAAAATTGAATATAAAAAAAAAATGAGCAGACATATAACTACAACACATCCCTCCGACATGCAAATAGATCATTTATTTCACATACTTTAAAAAAAAATCCATTACAAAACAACAAAGTATCTATCACTTGGGACCACAATGGACCACAACTTAATTTTATTAACTTAGTTGCGTTAATCAAATAAACACAAAAACACTTCATTCCATTCAACTGAACCCTACTCTTTCATTATTATTATACTGAATACCCTTAAACCTAAGACAAAAAATCTGCCCCTTTCACAACAAAAAGGAATCTTTACTAAAGTAGCAGAATCTTACCGTAGCGTGGTGGGGGCAAGAAGTTTCTCTCTGTCTTTCTCAACTCAGGCATCTTGCTCCCTCCTCTAACGACAACAATATTCTTCTTCAAAGAATCCTCAACAAAAAGCCAATTTTTTGATTTTGAGGTTCGAAAAATGATTCATTTTCTTAGGGGTTTTTTTCCCAATTGAGATTTCAACCATATGGGGACTCACAAGACCGAAGAACTAGTATGTTTGTGTTTTTGGCACACTTCCCAAACTCACGTGACAAGCTTGTGACTTGGGGGGCATGAGTTTCCCTCCATTTTACATCTGATCTGGCTTCCACGTAATATAATTAACATTTATCTGCCAACTCAGATTTGATGGAGTCAAAATACCCAATTCTACTTGCCGCCGATAAGAAATCTGGCCAATTTCATTATTTCCCAACTAAATTGCAAATTCCTAGGTGATTTGTCCTCAAATCGAAAGAAAATGTCAACTTGTGGCATCAAATTGATAATTGAAAAAAATGATGTCCTAAAATTGAAGAGGGCCAAACTTATGGGACTAAAATTGTATTTTTTTCCGTGAAATGACAACCAAATTCAAGAACCACAAACGCAAATGCATACATATATATAAATATATATACATATATACACAAATATGGAAACACAAACATAAATAGAAACAGATATATACATACACATAAAGATATGTGTATATATATATATAGACACACATAATAGGCACAACAGCTTTTGCCAAAGAGATTTGGGCTGGTGATGGCGGGTTTGTGGAAGGAGATTTTGGAGGTAGGGGTGGCGGTGGCGCGATTTGGGGGGAGAGGGGTTCAGGTTTTGGATATATTGTGGTTGTAGGTGGGATTTAGGTCACATAGTTCTAATTTCACCCCCTTTGCTCTGGACCTCATGCTCGAACTAGCGAATTGTGTACTCAGTTCTCGGTTTAAGACGATTTAAAAATTTTTAATTCTCACATTAAGTTTTACTTGTCGCCCACTTATATTTTAGACAATAATATTATAAAAATACTAAAGGTTTGATATTTATTCGATAGATAAACTCTTTTAACTACTTTTTTTGATTAGCATTTTGCGAAAAATTAATGCATATTCTGAATAAATATTATATATATAAACTTCTATCGATGTAATTCATATCTAATAATTCTAATTGCTTAATAGTAAGTAGATATATGATGATAATAAGCTAGTTTTTTTAGGGTACTCGTGCGACTAGCTTTTATGTATAAATTATATATTCGTATGAAAAGAATTTTAGGTCTTAAGCAATATTGACCAATTTAGTCAACTACATTAAATTATCAATGCTATAATTCAAGTGTAGCATTTAATAAAATTAATTTGATTATACTACCTCTGCAAATATGTTCTGCATTGAATACATATAATATAATATTATATATAAAATAATTTGTTATTAGACGTTTTAAAGCGCTTTCGCATTCAATTTTTTTTTAATTTTTACGCCCTCGCACACCCACACTCGCTCATGCACTCACACACGTACTCACTATGTGACTTAGGGTGGGATATGCTGGTTAGGGTTTAGGAATTGTAGGTGTACATTTCATAGGGAAGATGAAAGATACGGAAAACAAAATGGAAAGAAAGGAAAAAGAAAAAAGGACAATGAAAAAAAAATCAAGTTATTAGTATTTTTTATTTGTAGATTATTATTTTCAATGAGTGTTATTTTAATTTTTAGTTTTTTAAATTATCTATACTTTTTTTATTATTTATGTTTTGACACTTCTAACCAATTTAATGATTCCAATACAGATTTTTAATTATTTTGTTTGTAGTTCAGGGTAGTAAAATAGAAAATGTAGTAATTTTAAATTTTCAATTTTTAGCATATTAGGATAAAAGAAAAAAACTATTTTTTTTATAAATGTTGGAGTTCAGACTACTTTGAAATTTAATAAATTAACGGTTTAGTTGCAATGCTAGATAAACAGAAAGATATTATTTTTATATTGATGAGCTAAGAGGATATTTTAGTCAATATACTTGCATTCTAAGGTTTGAAAAATAAAAAAATCATTTATTGTCACACACAAGGCATGTGTGCTCCACTTTCAATTAGTTTTGGACGAAATTGGGGTATTTAACTATTTATCGGATAGGATCCTTTATTTCAAAATGGTATTTCATCTCCTATTCCATAATTCACATTCATACCATGTGTATAAAATTATTTCTTTAATTATACACTTAGCTTAGGGTTTTTACACTTGGGTTGTATTTAGTAGCGGTTTCTGGGTGGGATTATATAGGTATCCCACTCATAGTGATGTTTGATCGCAATATTTTTGGACCTTGATAGAGTTTAGGCTTGACTTCTTATTCTGCACTTCTTGGGATAGCCCATCCCACAAGGGGGTGGGATATGCAATCCATTGGTTTTGGGCTTGGCCGATATAACTTCAAATTTACTTATTTAACTCTAAATCCCTTTGATGTTGCTTAGCAAAAAGAAACCAAATGCCAAAATTATACAATTATTCAAGATTAACTTGAGACATGGTTTTATAAGCAAGAATGATGGTTTATTAAGAAAATATATTGTAATATATTTATTGATTTTGTATATATATATGTTTTTACTATCATGTGACTATCTTAGTTTCTAGGCTTGGTTCAATCAAATCTCTTTAATTAATAAAGAATCATAATATTAAAATATTATGTGAGGTAGAACAAAAAAAAAAAAAAAAAGAAGACATGGCATCTCAATTTTCCAACAATTGGGAAGAATAATTGTGGGTGTTCAACGATCGTGTTTTAGAAACATATTCAAAGAATGATTAAATAAATTAAAAACTTATAGAGGACATTTTGGTGTTTATTGAAAAAATGAAAAAAAATTATGTAATTTACTTCTAATTCATCCATAAAATATAGTTTAATCAAACACCTTTTTTGGGATATCCGTTGAAATAAAACTGACTACCAAACATTTTATGCAAGGGATTGATGCCATATTTTCGACCATTATATCCTATGGTTTTCATATCACACTTAATCCTACATAGCTACCAAATGCAACCTAAACGTATATCCGTGGATTAGAATATGAGATAAACACGATTTAAAATAGAGAATCTAATATGGGTATTTAGCCATATTTAATAAATCAGGAGGTGTTTTTTGCCTATTTCTAAATCATGGGAGTTTTAAACTTTTAAAACATAACAAAGGGTTTTTTTTTCTCTCTCGAAAATTTACCTATCTTTAAACTGTAAGGCACTTAAGAGTTTCTGCGTATGGATAACTTATGACGACCCCGAAAATCCTTTATTATTATTATTATTAATATTATTATTCTTGTTAGTGGTTACATACATACATTGTTATTTACAAAACGTACTAGGCTACATTACATAACATAAGGGTACAATCAAAAGGAGAGTATCGACTTGCTAGTTCTACTATATCTATATAGCAAAAGCAAAAACCATCAACTACACTACGCAGCGGAAATCCTACATCTTTCCTCCTAGTAAAACGCTTCAAAAGGTTCCTCCTCCTCATCGTCGTGAAGGCTAGCTTCGGAAGCATCTAAATCATTATGTAACACGGAATCAACATACATTGAGTAGAAACATTTCTTTATGCACATAAGGTGCTCGGGTGTCAAGTGCACATTAGTTACACATAGCACACATATAGTTTCACACTTTCTACCTTTTGTCACCTGACAGTGACCCTTATAACTACCCGGGCCGAAATAACAACCAGTACATTTCTCCCGCCAGCCTTATCTTCCAATGGTCGTATCCTGGGTATCCTCCAATGGTCGTATCCTGAGCATACACCTAGTATTGTCCTACGACCTTCTCTCTTGAGTAGATCCCTTTGTCTACCCAAGGGGGGATTAGGAGATGGAAGGGGTGTGAACTCTCCTGGCTACTTAATAGTATGTCCCGGGGGAACACCCCCAGACCATTCCAGCAGATATTGGCCCATTCACAGAATTGGAATTTGTTCACACATGCACATAATCTTTGGAAGTTTATATTATATTTTAGTAAAGTAAGCTCCACACTTATAAATGGAAGGTTTATATTTGCTTATTAAGCATATTTACTTAGAAATGTTAAATATGTAAATAGCTAGTAGTAAAAATATGTAAATAGACAAAATATAAATACAAATATATAAATATAACTAGTATGAGTATATAAATATAAAGATTAAAATATAAATAGTATAAATATATATAAATATATAGATTAAAATATAAGATATATAAATATATGAATACTACATATATATACCTATATAAAGTATAGATAACTATATATATAGATATGATAATAATTATCTACATATACATATAAAGCTAATAAAATGAATATAAGTATATATATACATATACGTAGCATATGTAGATATATATATAATGAACTTAGTTAAATATATATATATATAATTAACATATAATGAACTTAGTTAAATGAATATATGATAATACTTTAAATATTTATATATATATATATACGTACATAAATGTATATGTTTATATATGTGTAAAGTACTAAAGTAGGCATAAATCTATAGTATAAAGTAAAATAAAAGTTCTATTTATCAAATAATAGATATGTGGAGCTTTCTTTACTAAGACTTTCAAGAACAACATAAGATATTCTCCTAATACCTCAACTAAGGCATAAAGGTTTCACAACACTTCAAATAAAGCATAAACTCACATAATACTTTCAATAAAGCATAGAGCATAATAATCACATATTACTTCACATAAAGCATATTAATCACATAATACTTACATTAAAGCATAATAATCACATATTACTTCAAATAAAGCATATTAATCACATAATATCTTCTAGATCATGCTCACAAGTCTAACCACTCTTCACCTTCCTCCCAACAAGAGTTATATTATGACAAATTAACCATAAAGCTTTAAAATAGCATGATAATGGCAAAAATAACTAAAATCCTCTACTTAAGGCATAAAGAATGTTCCTACCTAGTGTTCTTCCAAGTAGTGTAGTGTTTTGAGAGAAAATGATAATGTTTTGAGAGAAAATGAGAGAGTGAGGATGTGAGCAAGGGAGAGCACGGTTTTGGGGCTAAATGGGGCTGAAAAATGAGGATTGTGAGTGTATAAGGTCTTGTGTATTGATCTTCCAAGTATTAGAGGCAAATATCTACATATTATATTCATTTAAATACATCTACCATACAATTATACATGTTGGTTATACATACACCTCACTTAACTAACCACCATGCATATATATGTGGGTATGGGTGTGTGTATATGTAGCTATGTATATCACCACTAATATATATTTATATATGTGTATGAGGCTAGGTTTCAAGAGTGTATTAGTAGAGATTTTTGATAAAATATAGAATAAAATTAACTAAAATCAAACAAAACCAATAAAATCTGAAAACTCTTATTTATTAAGTATTTTTATTGTTTATGTCTCAGTAAAACCGAAATTTGGGGTTGGAGAAGTGAAAAGACCAAAATACCCCTTGTTTTGCCCTTTTTTTCCGAAAATTGCCCAAAAATAGAAATAAAATTCTAAAAATTCGAAAATTAATTTTTATAAGTCAAATAAAATCTAAAATATTTATTTATATTATTATTTTCATTTTTTTTTATAATAATTACGCATTTTAAAAATTAGATTTCAAATTAAGAACTTAAAGACAATGTTTTTCGAAAACTACTAAAATTTCTCGGAAAATAGGTAAAAGTTGAAAATAATTTATTAAATAATTTCTGAGAATTTATAAAGATTAAATGCATTAAATTTTAAGAATATTTGGATTTTATAATATTTGCTAAAAATTTATGCAGTAAATGCTCATTTGTTCGCAAATAAAAAAAATAATACTTTTGAAGAATAATTTCTATAAAACAATACTCACAAAATAGTTCTAAAAGAAAATTATTCAACAAAATAATGGGCACCCAATGTATAATATAAAATATTTAAATAAAGAATTTTACCGAGTCGTTACATAACTCATCGGGGAAATGAGGATACGTGAGGTGCAACTTTCCAGCAATTTTATAGAACTTCGGCCAAAAAATTCTTCAAATTGCGAACTTTTTTTTTCTTTTTATTTTTAAAAGTTACAATTGACCTATTATGAGGCTAAGAGCCTAAGAATGCCAGCCCCCTAAAATTATGAGATTAAATCTGCAAATTTTCCCATAATGAATATACACAAAAATATACATTATTTCAATCAATATTTTCATTTCGACCCGTTAAACAGTCTCCAATCAAATTTCAATGAGACTAAAAATGCCAACCCCCAAAATTATGGAATCAAAAGTGCAAATTTGCCCATAATAAATATAGATGAATATATACATTGTGTCAATCAATGTTTTGAAAACTGAAACAGTCCGGCCAGTCCAACCGAATTCGATCGGTGATTGGTATCCAATCCGATTTGGTTGCATGCTGAAAACTGTTGTTCAATTGACCCATTGGGAACCAATGAAAATCGATCAAAAACCGACTAAACCTGCTAAAAACCGTAATCGGTTAAACCATGGACCGTCGGGCCTCTTCTTATGTCTTCTATCGTTGTCTATAACCCTGCCACCTCTAAAATCTAAGTTCCTTTTTCCCCACCATCACTGTTGGCTGATGTGACTTGAATATCGGATTTGATTTTCAAGCAATTGGTTTTTTCTACCGCTTCATCCTCCGATTATTTCTTGTTGTTTTATGGAATTTATTAATTAATTTGTAATGCTTTTGTTCCTCATAACCGTGAGGACAGAGACTGTAAATGCATAAGAAAATATGGAAACACAATACCGCCAAGAAAACAGAGAATGTAAATGAAGTAGAGAAGATGGGAAACAAAAGAATGGACCAAAAGATATTGGTTCATTTATATTTTGTGTATTCTTTTAAGTTATAGAAAAATATTGGTTTTAGAGTTTTAATGATTAACAACATAGTTTCATTAAAGATGATTTATTGCATTTAATCAGATTTGAAAGAACTAACGCCTAGGATTTGTTATGTAATTCTATCATACTTAATAATTATTTTGTGAGTTAAAATTACATTTTTAAAGTTAAGTAATTGTGAAATGATATTTTTTTAAGAATAACTTGATTGACTGGAGACGAAAAGGTATTCTTTTTTTTTCCCCCCTTTATTGTTGGTTTTTTCTTAATATTTATAGTATTATATACATTAAAATAATCATTATACATTATGACGCCATTCTAGTCAAATTATTGATTAAACCAAACAGGTCAAACTAGAACCCAGTAAGACCACTGATTATGTGTGGTTGGTCCGATTTTGAAAACATGAGTTTCAATTATGCATCCTATGGAACTGATAGATAATAGCATGGTGATTTTATAGGTTAGTGATAATGCGAGAGAAAAATCTATAATTACAGAGATTTTTTTTTTAATTCCTTTTTATCCTTTTCTTAACCCCTAATTAGCCATTTGGTTTGTTATTCTTTACAAACTTTAGGAATTCTTCATATGTCTTTATGAAAAATCTCTATCCTGTCAAAACGATCCAATAACTTTTCTTAAACTATAAAAATTTATCATGTGTTTTTATCAAAATATTAATTATATGTTGAGATTTAATTTGCTTGAATCCGTCAACTATACAGTAAATGTTATTATATTTATTCTATAACTCTCATTATTTTCTAATCATTTACATATAGTTCTAAATGGTTTTGTTATGCTCTTATGGACATAAGTTAGAGAAAATTGGGAAATCTTCAAACTAAATTTCAACCTCATCGAGTATAAGTAATCAAACAATATAAATAACAAAAAGCTAGCATTGGTTTATACTATGATATATTTGGTCATTACCCGTTCAAATGTCAACACGAAAAATAAATAAATAGGAATTATATAAAGAATAGAAAGCTAAGATAAAATAATATACATATATCTAGGAACTCAATGTGCATATCCTTTGCCCCCACTCCGGTAAACAAAATGAACAACATTGACAAATTCTCTTTACTCTGGATTTTTATTTTTTGGACCTCACAATATTTGTCCTTCTCAACACCTTCAAAAGCTATAACATTGTATCCTGGTAAAACAGAAAAAGTAAACAAGAAGAATGAGTGTTAAAGAAGAGGTAACAGTTGCACATAACGGAGTTGTGTAGTTTGATAATTGTACCTTTAAAGGCTATACAAAGACAAATTTCACTTTTATAGCAGAGAGAAAAAAGGACGGTAAAGGGAACTGTCTATCACTAGTGACAAACAACTAAGATACAAATATAATGATATGGTTACCATGTTATACCTCAAATACGTGGTTCCTTGTTTAAAGATCCCTGTTATAATTTGTACAAAATGAGTAAAAGAGGGAGAAAAAAAGTAAAATATGTGAAATATAATTGAAAACTAGATCAATTCATGAATTTCATCAAAGACAACTAAATAAATAGAAAATTTAGGCTAAAAAAATAATTCATACCTGTGAAAAATTAGAACCCAAATACTGAAACATGTTAGGAGAAAGTTGTCCAATATTATAGTTTGGGCCAAGTCTCTAGAGACAAAAGAATATAAAACGTGACAAAAGAATAAGTTCAACTCAATTTGGCGAGAATCTTAAATTAATTATCATAGGTATTACTAGAGATGGCATGCGATACGACCTATGAAGTTGATGTTCAACAAACTGTAAATCAACTGGGATCTCTTGGAAATGATGGACAACGGCAAGTTGTGCAATAGTAACTCGCTATGCGGATAGAAAAATAGTAATTTCTTGTGATTATTGTGCCTTGGCAACTTCTTCTGATGGTTGTGCATCTTTATTTATTGGGGGATTTTGCGTTTTCCTTCTTTGCAACCTCTTTTAAAAAGTTTTATAATAAAAATCAACATTAAGATATAAAAAATAAATCTAGTAATGCAATATAAAAATATAAAATTTAAAAACTTTCACAACTTACTTGAAGATTCAATATTTCTTTTTCCCTTTTTAATTTTTTGAGTCCCAATGTCTTTGCGAGTGGGTATTATTATTAACTCCTCTTGACTTCACATAAAGAGGATTGCGTACATACTCAACATTTCTTGTATCCATCTTTTCAATGCTAGAACCTCTTAATGCCATGTCCCTGCACATTTGCGAATCATTGATATTTAGGCTATTAAGTAAATTATTTAGATTTGAGATGACACCCTCAAGTCCACTTTTCACCAAATTTCTTGCTTCTAGATGGACCTTATTTTGGATTGTAAGGTCATAACAAAGTCTCATTACATGATTTATATATATTGTCTCAGAATCGTGGTCCATTGGACAGATGTCTTCTTTACTAGAGCATACTCTACTCGTCACACTTTTGAGCCAATTTTTTTTTTATATAGCTCATGGGTATTTTATGCATATTCATTGGTTTCAAAACTGACAAGGTATGCTTGCACAACAAACCAATAGACTCGAAATACTGACAAATGCATTTTTTTTTCATGTGACTCCATATCGAACTCAACTTTTCGAACTCGATTTGAGTCACCTTGAGATCGTAGTTTAAATTCAAATAAAGTACCACTGTAGGAAGGTTGTCCTTTGAAATCAATGCCTAAAGAATTCACCAACTCTAATTGAAACATATTATAAATTGTATGTGCATAAATAGCAACATCTCTCAACAAACAGTTATTTTCCACCGCAAGTTTAGGTAGCCCATGCCGACTTCTAAAATTATCTTTCTTTTCATCTTGATGCCATTTGTTTTGAACTTTTTCAAACCTTGAACCGCACTCTAACAATGTATGTGTCCTCTTACCACCATTCTTTAAGGTAGAGTTCGCATCCTCACTTCTTGATGTAGCCTTAAGCCCTACACTAAATTCGTGTTTACTAAAAGTATATGACTCTTTATGTTTCAATTTGTACGTACTGTTTAACCATGAATGTGTTGGAAAACTTTAATTAAAATATGGATTTATCGCATAATAATCCACTAAAAGAAATACAAAATACAATTCTACAAATCAAATTAACGAAGGATCAAAAGTAGATGATTAAATAATGATTTAATTAAAAAAACTAACCTTGATCCATCAAAATGCAGAAGAAAATCAAATCTTGGGTCATGTGGATCTTTTAAGCCATGAAACACCATCACGTTTTCTCTATGAGATGGGGTAGAAAAGAATAACTGTCATCTGGCTGGCTTAGAGACCACAACCCTAATATGCCCTAGGTGAAACATTTTAATATGGGCCCATCAAACATAATTAAAGTGTGACTGTGCTTTTATATATGTAAAAGACCCCATACTCAGTATGATATGCCGATGAGCTCATTAAATTAATTTCTTAACGGGTCACATAATTGGACACCAACAATCTCTAACTTGGTCCACATATATTTTCAATAAATTGTACATAATTAAAATCTTAGTGCGCGCAAACTTTATGCTATTTCAACCTCGAAATATCCCAAAATAATTTGATCCAACAATTGTGTTAATATAGGATCAAATTGGCTTTTGTCACGTGAATCGTAATTAAATCAAACAATGGTGACAATATCAGCAAAATTAATAACATAGATCAAGTATGGATGTATCGGATGAAAATTACAGTAACATGATCTCAATTATGTCTATTTTCAACTAGTCCTACCTTATGACTCAAAGAGTCCCTTAACACTTTCCAACGCTTTATGCAAAACTATAGTGGAAAGCCAATATCCTTATTTCAGAGTAATCAATCAATTATGAAACTTTAGTCTGTACAAAATATAACCAGAAAACATGTCAAAAGTGCATGAAACCAAGTAGCAAAATCCCACTAACATGTCATACCATAGATCCTTATGATACCCACATAAGTCACATGATCATGAAACACTTTAAGTGGCGATTCTTTAGTGAGCTTTAATCCATTGAGTTTGCACTAATGTGCTCTATTGACACTTGAATACTCTGACCTCGTTTATTCACAACTAAAAACTTAATGTCTACATATTAGACTTTCTATAAATATAGTTGTTTTTTCGAATATAGTCTAGAGACCTTATTATTACAACTGATCCTTTATGGTGTCTACACCATTGATTACTTGCAATTTAGTCATAAAATTCCAAGCTATATTCGTTAATTAGTTACCTTATAGCAGATCATACATTCAACCTTCATAGTTAAGGAAGCTATCAATATCTTAACACTTTCTAAAAATAGCTTCTCCAACTATCATAAACACATATCCTAATGCGAAGCCCTTACTACCCGGGCATTTGACAAAAATTCGTATCAAAATACCATATGACCTTTGAGTGGTTTGATTTCCAATATGTGAGCATAGATTTCTTAATCCTTTATAAATACCTTATAGCATGTCACTTCAATGATCTACCTTTGGGTTACTAAAATATTTACCTAATATCCTTACTATTTATACTAAATCTTAATGCATACATACTCATGCATATATAAATTGGAGCAAATTAAACTTTTTCACTTTTTGCCATAGGGGCGTCCCTCTGGTACACAATTTTGCATGCCAAAACGGTTAAGCACATTATTAATATAGGCCTTTTACGTTTGAGTATACCTCCAAAATAATTATGATGGATCTGTATACCCAAGACAACAAAAACCTCACCATGAATTTTCATTTCAAATTACTTTGTAGAAACTTTCTGGCTTCATGCAATAGGCCTAGATTGCTACTTGCCTGTATATTATCATCTACACAAAGCACTAGGATGACAAAGTTGATCCCACTGACCTTGAGGTATATGCAGTAATTAAAGGTGTTTTTCTTAAACCAAAAAAGGTCATAACCTCATCAATTTTTTGGTACTACGGACAAAATGCCTACTTTAGACAATAGATGAACTTCTTGAGTTTACATATAAGGTGCTTTGAGTCTTTGGTCTCAAAGTTTTCCGATTGTACCATGTATATTGCTTTTTCAATATCTCCAATGAGAAATATTATTTTTACATACATTTGATGCAGCTCTAGATCATAATGAGCCACAAGTGCCATGATGATTCTAAAAGAGTCTTCTCTCTGAGCATAAAAGAAAGTGACCTTAAAATTTGTGCCTTCATTGTAGGTAAATCTATTGGCAACTAGGCATGCTTTATATCTTTCAATGCTATCATTTGAATATTGTCTGGTTTTGATTTCATACTTATAACCAATGGATTTCATCTCTTATGGTAATTCGACAAGATCCCAAATGTTATTGCCTCTCGTGGACTTCCTCACCTCATTCATGGCCTTGATCCATGCATCAGAATTCAAACACAATTTGACTTAACTGAAAGATGTAAGAACATCTTAAATTTGTATTCATTGAGATAAATGATGTAGTATTCGGAATTGTTTTCTCCTTTATTTGGTGGTTCTCCTTATTGACACTTTGGGTTTGAGGTTGTTGGGGCTCATCAACCTGAATAGATGATGATTCCATACTTGATTAGTGGACATCTGAAATATAGTTGTGTTTTCTGTATTAACCTTATTTACAGACTGAAAGTACAAGGATATATCCAATCCCTTTCAATTGTAACTGAAGTGGGAATGCTAACACATTCCTCTTCAAAGCACAACCTTCCTATTTTGATAGCTCCCACTGTAACAACATCCTAAATAAACTTGGCGTTCTCTATTTTGAAAAAGGGCACATGTGAGGGATCATGGGACTTAAAGTCCCTTGATTTTTCGAGTATCCTACAACGTAATAGCTCACTATTCTTTAGTTCAGTTTGTACTCATTAGGCATGTAAATCCTAGATTAGTTGGACATCCCCTGACATGCAAATGTCTAATACTAGGCTTCGTGTATGTCCACTACTTGTATGAAGTTTTAGTTAATACTTTTCTTAGAACTCGCCTTAGTGCGTTAACTACAAACTTTACTATCTTACCTAAAAGTTGTTCCCAAGGACTACGACTACTCCGTAATCAAGTTCAAATAAACACATAGAAGTAATTATCAATAAAGTTGATAGTAGTTGTTATCAATTCCATGATACTATAGTGAATGGTTTACAAAAGTCTATACGTATTAACTCTAAAGATTTTTTACTATTATTTGCACTTGTTCTACTTATATTTTTCTTTGTGTTTCCTTTATACATTCTATATAGATTTTTAAGCCTGTAAGAACAAGATAAACAAGAATTCCTTTTGACATAAGTATCTTTATTATTAATTCAGAGAAATTACTTAATTGCTTATGTTGTTTCCCACATTAATTCTTTTTATCCAGTCTGTCTTTAGTACCAAAATTACTTGAAAGTTGTCCAACATGTACAATGTAACAAATTAGAACGCTAGTTCCATCAATATTAAATTTAAAGAAATACTAAAAATTTCATTTCCAAAAGGACAAGTGGGTTTTGATTTGTCCATATAGGTAATAGAAATTAAAATTCATCTCAATAATGGCGTACCTCAACAACTTTCTCTAAATCCAAATATAAATTAGTATTCAAGAGAACCTTATGGCTATCAATAGCCTTCGTAAAATCTTTGTTGTCATTTTCTTATAGATATATATTTCAACACCAATTGGCTCTAGATACCTTAATCGATATTAAATTATAACACTGATGTGAATGGTTGGTCCCCTTATCCATCCACTAAGTGTTAACAAGTACTAAAGTCAAATCAATCAATTTATAAATAAACAAAATTGAGAAGTCCATATTTTTTACACAATAAATAACCTATTTGGGACATTCTTCTTTATGAGACCAACTCTTTCGCGAAAGTAATAAATAACCGAATTTTGTTTCTTCAGCACTTTATTTTGGAATGTCTTAAGTCTTGCAATTTCTTTAACATGATTCCTTTTTCGCTTCTTAATGGCCGTATTTTCTTGAGAAATAATGGCCAAAATAGTACTTTGTCCATTTTGTTGATCAAAACTAGGTCCATAAGAATGTCTTTCAAGATTCAAATTTTAAGGATTTTTGTTTGATTACAAGATTGAACTATTCTTTAGTGTACTTCTTTATATTTCTATTGCCTTTAAACTGCATTGAAACGAGCTTCCTTATAATAATGCCATTTCAACCTTTTTGTTGTAACAAATCAGCTTGTTATCTACTTTTAGAAACTTTGGCATTTTCTTCTTAAAAAATATGACCCTTTATGGATAGCAAAATTTAAACATTGCATGACTGTTAAACTAATGTAATTTGATTGATCTCATATGCGGCTCTCTATCAATAGTACTAATACTAATGATTAGATTCACAGTTCAATAAAACCCTAATGTATAGTCAAGTTTATGCAACCAAACACATTCATAAAATGCTCTTTTTATTTCTTAAGGTTTGTGCTATTGAGCACACAAGGATGTTATTCATGATGGCAAATATTAAAGACACTATAAAAGAAAATTAAATGTGCTAAAAAAATCAATTGTATAAAACATGCATATGTGCAAATGATAAATATACTAAACACATTACATGCAAGTGGGTCCATTTCAAGATACCTAACACAAAGTTGTTATTTAGTCTTTGGACAGAATTAACAACTTGTAAATAGTACTCTTGTCCATAATTCATGAATATTGATAGTTTTCTAAAATACCCAACATGACATTGTTATTTAGTCTTTGACCAGAAATAACAATTAGTAAATGATGGCATCACATAGTTCGCAAATATTGATAACTAAACGGCTTAGCAATATGTTTTTCTTTGGGCCGACAAATTGTTAGCACGTTCAATAAAATATAATTCTAATATTTATGACTATCTTTTGTCTGGCCAAAATAATCTTTCTTTGGCCGATTATTTTGCATAGACTAAACGACATAATAAATCAAATATTCTTGAATATTGACCATTTGGCCAAAATAATCCTCATTTGGGCCAATTATTTCACTCAGATGAAATAACATGACAAATAACATGTTCATAAATGTCAATCATCTAGCCACAATAATTTTCGTTTGAGCCGATTACGCATAGATGAAAACATGCATATTTTTCCAAAAGTGATAAATTGTACCCAATAGAGGTTACTTTGGCAACATATTTGTTCAATTTAAACAATTTCAGAAAACATGCATAGCATGATCAAGTCCCAAAAGTATTGTACATAAAAAATCCAAAACCTAATATATATGCTTAAAACAACGTAAAAAGTAATAACCAATTAGTCAAGTGGTAAGAGTATTGTGATGCCATGCTTCAAACTAAGTTCAAACTCCATTGCTGTAATTTTGTTTGTGGCCAGATCTAGTAACGTTATATAAATTAAACCGCAGGAATTCAAACAACAAATCTCAGTAGCCTAGCAGCAGAGCTATACTTTGTCATGCCCCATAACCTGAGTTTGAACCTTGGGTGTTGCAAGCATGATTTCCTATTGTTCTGCTTCTAACATGTTCACTCCATGCTAGGTTTGGTTTAATTAAAATATAAATTTATCACATAATAATCTACTACAAGAAATACAAAACTGCAAGAATTCAAACAACACACCCTAGCAGCCTAGCAGTTAAGCTATACTTTGTCATACCCCACAACCTGGGTTTGAACCCTGGGTGCTGCAAGCACAAATTCCTGTTGTTCTGCTTCCGACATGTTTTCCCCATGCTAGGTTTGGTTTAATTAAAATATGGGTTTATCACAAAATAATCCAGTACAAGAAATACAAAATACGAATCCCACGAATCGAATTAATACAAGATCACAAGTAGATGATTAAATAATGATTTGATTATAAAAGTTTACCTTTGTCCATCAAAATTCTGAAGAAAATCAAACTTAGGGTCATGTGGATCTTCTAAGCCATAAAACACTGTCACTTTTTCTCTTTGAGATGGAAGCAAAAAAGAATAACATCATCGTTCTAGATCAGGAATCACAACCTTAATATGCCCCAAGTCAAACACGTTAGTTATGAGTCCATCAAACATAATTAAAGTGTGACTGGGCTTCTAAACATGACCCTATACATAGTACACTACTAGAAAACAACTAAATAGCCACGGATTAAATTTTTTTTAAGGCTATTCAAACATAATGTCAAAATTCCATGGCTATTCAAGAGCCAAAATTGTCGGCACTTTTTGCTAAATTGACTGCAGAAATTGCCACGAATTATTCTGTCACTAGATAAGATTTCTGTGTTGGCGACGGATTTAGCGACGAATAACTTATTAATGCACTTTTCTGTCGCTAAATCCGTTGCTAAAAATTTGTATATTATCGTTCAATTCCAAATTTCTGGTGTTCCAAATTGAAGTTGTTTTCATCATATATACTACAATTAACAATAGTCCTCATTCAATTTTAAATTATGAGGAGAATTTTTTCGGTTTATTTCTTGAATTATAGTTTCGTTTTCTAGCGATATATGTATGAATGACTTATCAAAGTAACAATTATATGTCAAAGTTATGTAACAATTATATGTCAAAGTCAATTATCTTATCACAAATTACCAAAACATTGATTAAAACAATTATTTCAACTATGTTAAGTAATTTGTAAGTTATATTTTGCAAAGTGTACAATTTCTTTTAAACTAATTGACGAAACTAATCGATTTGGTAAAGGTCAACTATGAATTTTGACATTTAGCCACAGAAAAATCCGTGGCTAGCCTCAATTTATTTTTATTTATTTTTTACTATTTCTTAGCACGGACATTTCCATGGTTATATTAAAATTTTTAATTTCAATTTAATTTTTTTATTAAAATCATCTAGCCACGGATAATTTCGTGGATAAATTTACACGCATTTTTTTAAACATTAAATCTGTGCCAAAATTTATTTATATTTTTTAAAAAGTTTCAGTATGGCCACAGATTTATCCGTGGCTACACTTAGAATAAATATTTTTTTTGTAAAGTTATAATCTAACCATGGATAAATCCGTGGCCAAGATTAAATTATAAACTGGCCACGGATTTAAATTATAAATATTTTTTTAAATTATAAACTGGCCACGGATTTATCCGTGGCTATATTTGTCATTTCTTTTAAATTGCTATATCCGTGGCTAAGTTAATATTATTCTTTTTAAGTTTCTAGATTTATCCATGGCTATATAGCCATTTTATCATTAAAAAAATCAATATTAAATTAGCCACAGATATATCCATGGCTATCTTTACAATAATTTTTCTTTTTAAGTTTCTAGATTAGCCATGGAGTTATCCGTGACTACATTAAAAAAAGAGATTATTGTAGACAAGTTGGATTGTCATAACTTTACTAATTTTCTTTATTTTTTGTTGAGAAATCTCAAATAGATAGCTGGAAATTCGAAAAAGGGAAAAGAAAAACTTATGGACACAAGGCCATATCGGCATATGCCTCCACCAACCAATCTAAACATCAATTTGGGTAGCTCTAGATCACATTCTCTGTTCCCTGCTCATGCGTCTACCCCGTCGATGCCGATAGATGAAACCCCTTCTGCCGACATGTCTCAAACAAAAAATACTGATGAAAATTATATTTTAATCGCTCACGAGAAAAAGGAGTTAGTGAATTGATTTATATAATTTTGCATTATATCTTTCACAATAAATAGATATCTATCCTGTACATTTTTCGTGTATTGTTATATAGTCTTTTCGTGCTCTTGTATAACAAGTTTGACAAAGAGAAAAAATGTGTAAAAGAGATTGGCCGCCTCATCGAGAATGGCTTCACAAAACCATGCATACCTAGAAGAAGATCCCAAAAGAGACGAGACAACTCCGGTTTGCTCAATTTCGGGTATGCGCATTAGTTTAGGTTGATTGAAAATTGATTACTAATTTGCATATTATTACAACAAGTTCACATATTATTATTATTATTATTCTTTTTTGGCTTTCTCTTAGAATTTTTTTTTTTTTTTGGAGGCCTAATCACTCAGATAGAATTTGAAAGAATTTCTAGCACAAAAAGGCTCCGAGATCTTCAAGAATAGGTTGTCTAAAGCACAGAGGGAGAACAAGAGTCATGGGATGCTTTATGGGTTATATAGGGTGCGCTTTAATTTCAAAGGATCAACCAGTAGAATAGAGCAAACAGTGCATCAAATTCTGGCGGAAGGGGCTTCCCTGGCCATAAGGGAGGCTCAAGATCTTATCTCAGATGGCAAGATAATTTGTTAAGTAATTGTTCAGTCTTTCTATATTTAATTCAGTGATGTAATTTTATTTTTTTGTTATCTCATGATGTCCTTGCTTTTATGTTTTAAAAAGTTATCTTATGTAGACTTTGCTAATTTATGTTTATTGTAGACGGATAAACTTGGAAATCGGCCTTCTATTGATGAAACCTTTGAGCATCTCCATTATTAGATAGACTAAAATGGAGAAGAGCATTACATTGATGAGCGAGCAAAGCCAACATTGGTGAGTGCAAGCATTTATTTAAAAATTATCTTTATATGTCATTGGTGAGTACATTCCTATAAGAATTATGAATTTTATTTTTGCAGGTTAGCTTCAGAGCTAATTATGAGGAAATTTGTGCTCGAGCCGCCAAGAATGCATAGGGAGGCCTTATTAAGGGGCCAGACAAGTTGGAGGAAAGATTTAAAATTAAATTTGTTACATATATATATACACATTATTATGGAATATACATTACATAAAACTGTAAACTTTTTTTTGTTTTAGGTGTGGAAGAAGACAATTGGTAGTCCAAAGAAAGGTCAGTGGAATAGGGTTCCCGGTGGACCATCCACTGTCACTGTTGAGCCTTCCGGTACATAGATTGACTTGAGGACTTGGGGGGACCCTAAGACACAATGCAACAGCTCAAGAAGAAGGTAAGCGAGCTTGAGGGGAAGCACAGTCAGAAGTTGTTCGATCTCGAAGAAATGCATAATAGAGATATTTCAAAGCTTCACAAGACCATGTTGTCGATGGCGGCTAGCCTAAAAAAAATCCAAGGACGATTACCTTAGAGATGTAAAGATTGGGTTACTTCATCAGCTCCTGTTATTGCTGATAATGAAAATGAAAGCGATGGTGAGGGTGATGATGATGATGATGATGATGGAGATGATGATGACGAGGAGGACGGTGGTGGTGCATGTGACTATTAGGTGATTATGAATTGTATGGTATTTTATGGTAGGATGATATATGTTTTGCTGGGAAAATGGATTGCATTATAATATTTATATTTATATAGTTGTGTTAGTATTCGTTTAGTTTGTTGGTGTTTAGGTTTGTTGTTAAAAATGTGCAGGTTTATGGGTGCATTAAAATAAAATTCACTACAAAACAAATTGGTAAATTAGTCACGGATTTTTTCGTGGCTAATTATGTTGTTTAAACTTGTAAATCCATGGCCAAATTAAATATATTTTTTTAAAAAATAAAACTAGCCACGAATTTATCCGTGGCCAAGTTAAATATTTTTTCAACCCAATAAAACTGCCATCGATTTTTCCATGGCCAACAATAATTTTTTTCCGAAAACTTATATATGGCCATGGACACGGAAAAATCTTTGGCCAAGTTAAATATTATATAAAAAAAAATTGGCTGTAGATTTTTTTATGGCCATATTTTACTTTTTTTTTCAATAAAAAACTGGCCACAAAAAAATTCCTTGCCAAATTTATTTTTCTTTACAGAAAATATTTATGTTTGGCCACAAAAAAATCCATGGCCATCTTTGAAAATGGCCACGGATTTTTCCATGGCCAATCCGTTGCCACATTTCCATGGCCAAGCTTAGCCACACCACTTCTAGTAGTGGTATGATATTTCTACAAGCGCATTAAATTAACTTGTTAACGGATCTCATAATTGGAGACCACCAAAATAGAGAAAAATCCCAACATAATGGTCATAAAGATTATAGTCAACAATCATTTTACTTCATGCTTCCTCAAACTCTTCTCTAGATTCATAAAGTTCCATACACTTATGAAACAAATTCTTAAATCCAGAATAATTATTCAAACTACCAAAATATGATGGAGCACTTTGATTGATATGCCACTGACACGAAAGATGATGTGAATCTGGAAATACATTTTTAATTGCATTCATCATTGCCCAACACTGGTTTGTGAAAATTGTTTCAGGCTGCTTACCACCCATAGATTCAAGAAATGTATTGAATAACCACCAAAAACAAGCTTCTATTTCATCAGCCATGAAAGGTAATCCGAACATGACATTGTGCATATGGTGCTTAATGCTTGTAAAATTAAAGGCGCACAAATTAAATTGTATTTATTTGTTCAGTAAGTGTTATCAACTGAAAGTACATCACCATAAGCCTCATAATTTATCCTACACCGACCATATCTAAAGAAGAAATTGCACATCCTATTATTTTCATCAGCTTGAAAATTCCAATAGCATAATATATGTTCCTTCACTTTATTTTTAAAATATCTAACTAACTCAGCAGCATCACCATCCTCAACTTGTCTGTGATTTTTTGCTCGAAAATTCAAATAATCATATGCATTCTTCTTAAGAAAACCTATATTTTTCTCTCCCATGTGATTCTGGTTGCATGTAAGAGTAAGCATTAGAAACAGAAAATCCAGCTTCTATCAATACTTTCAACGTATCCCCATTAGCATGTGAAACATTTCAAGCTGTTCTCAACATATATCAGTCATCTAATGTGGCAATTTTATGATTGTACCACGATAAAAAATAGTTACCCTCCACTCTTCATTCTTTTTGGATCCAATTCTAAACCTTGCCTTAAACCAGTTCTTTTATCAATTTCTCGGTAGGCAGGCTGCTTACTTTGCGCACTGCATTTTTCATATTTGGTTCCACTTCAAGAACAAACAAACTCCTTCATATGATACTCTTTCTTATTGTCGTGAAAATGCTCTTGTTTTACTTTCCTTACACTAGAACCCTTAATATATATGCCCATATTCACAATATAACAGATATACATCCTTTGGATTTTTTATTACTTGACCAACCGCTAACTTTCGCTCAAACTCATCTATCATGGAATCATTATGTACGTGTGTGCTTTTCGGCATTGAAGATTGTCCAGCAATATATTGGTTCGAACCACAAGTTATATCATCAGCACTCAATAAAAAAATTTCATCCATATCTTTAATTGAAAAAAAAGGAAAAAATAAATACAGATATATATATACACATACATATACACACACACACACACATATATATATATATATGTTCAATATTAGAATCATTTATTCTCATTGATGGAGAATGACAAGTTTTTAGATTCAAAATTAAAAAATAAAGGAAACCAAAAAGTTAAACTTGCTGTGGTTTTTTATGGATTTGTAAAAAGTATTTTGTTTCTCATTTTTCTTTTATTTCCCCAACTCAAATTGTAAGGAACAATAGTTTTTGCAAAGCAATATTCTCGTAACTCGGATAGTAATATAAAGGCAACATAAGACATTCTTGGTATAATTAATGGCCCAAAGGAACATTAGTACAAACATTCAATTCAAACAAACAATTAAGAACCAATTATCAAAGATTTGTAGACAAAATATATATATAACTATGTCACCACTACTAGCAGATGGACGGTGACGCAAGGTTTCTTTTCTTCAAATTGTCTTCTTGGGCTATGTACTAGTTGAGGTAAAGGAAATTAGATAGGTCAAAACTAGTTAAATTATTTTATTTCACTGTGTTTTCTTTTTATTGATTGTGTTTATCATGGTTAAAGACAAAAGCAGTCAAGTTCTTTAAATAGATATTGTGTACAAGATATTTTCTCTCTCTAAAATTAAATAGCATAGGACCACGTGGCATTTTTTCAGCACCGAGTATAGTGCACCCGATGCAGGGTTCGATGCAGCCGCCATAGAGCCAGCGTACAAATTATGTGAAGTTGGATTTTGCCGAAGTGTATGTATACACATCGGTATTCTCTACTCCAAAACGATATCCCATCTCATACTTCATATTCTAAGTTTATGATATGTGTAAATTTTAAAAATTTACTTAACGATAGATTATTTAGTTATGTTAATTAGATTTTACACATATCATGGATTTAGATTATGGAACATTAAATAGAACATCGTTTTGGAATAGAGGATCCCGTCCGCACCCCAAAGTAGGAATTTTGCACCCATAGTCCGGATTGAAAGAATTTTTTCCCTATTCATACAAGTCCATTTAATGTTCTTTTCCAAAAAAAAAAAAAAAAAAAAAAAAAAGACGTACGTATGTATATAATATAATACATGCTTTAATAAAATTTGAATAAAATAACTTAGCATTGCATTATGTAATGTGGCAACTAATATAGTATTGCAATATGATAAAATAAAACTTCATAATGTAATTATATAAAATATCTATATAAGTCTCACTAGAAGAAAATGAATAAATTGGTTGCAATACAATAAGTGATAATAAAATAATTATCACTAATTATATATATTTAGTGACAAAAGAATTTATTTTATTAGGAGCATAATTTACACATGGGAAAATTGTATATAACCCCTGGTTTCGAAATAGTGCTGAAAACCACATCGTGGTTTAAAAATATGGAAAAAAAAACCCCTCGTGTTATCGAAAAATCTGCACACTTGTCCACTCTGTTAGTTCAAAGTTAACGCCATTAAAATTACAAAATAAGGGCCGTTATGCCCCTTTTAATAGGAACTGTTGAATCTTAACTTATTAAATAAATGGTTTAGATTGATGTTTGAATATAAAAATATAATATTTAAATAAAAAATATAAATTAAATGTATTTATCTATAAAATATTATATATATATATATATAATAATTGAAATAAAAATTATATAAAATTATAAATACACACTAAACACATAAAGAAAACACACACAACACACACACTAAGCACACAAAGAAAACACATACAGCACACACACATACAACACACATACTAAACTTACTAAGCTGAACAGATCTGCTAGAAATCAGATCAAAAGGGGAAATGGGAGCTAAGCGGTGGTGGAGAAATTAAACGAAAAAGATTAATGAGTAATTTTAGTGGGTTTTAGGTTTTTAATAGATTTTTTTTAATTAAATGCAAATTGTTCGAAATTTGGTAAAATTGATCGAGGGGTTTAATTCATCTTGGCAAGACTGCATAGATTGATATTTTTGGTTGTAAATCCAGCAACGGTGACCGGCAGCGGCGTAAAAGGGTGGTGGTGGGGAGGAAGGAGGAAGGATGAAAGGTGAAGAAGAAGAAGAAGAGAGCGAATTAAAATTTTAATAAGTTAGAAGGGCTTATTTGTAATACTAGATAAATTTATTTAACATTATGAGAAAAGGGGTATAAAGGTCAAGCGCGTTCGATACACTCTCCGTTAACTCTGGACAGGAGGGGGGTTTTGTGTAGACTTTTTGAAAACACGGGGGTTTTTTTTTTCATATTTTTAAACCACGAAGGGGTGTTCAGCACTACTTCAAAACCACAGGAGGGTTATATGCAATTTTCCCTTTACACATTGTTAATAGTGACAAAATAGTGTATACGGTGACAAAATATATAATTAGTGACACACTTATGGGAACAATTTTATGACAATTGAATATCTTATCATAATGATATTTTTTTGTCACGAAATTGCCACTATAGGGATGTCATTAATCGTCAATGGTGATAACTAAAACATTAATTTTTGTCAACATTGAGTGATATTGTGATAATATAAAAGTTGTTGCCACTAAAGAAACTTAATTAGTGAAAAAAAATAGAAAGTATTGTCACTTAATACAATTATCGGTAACAACTTTTATATTGTTACTTTTATGCTGTGTCACTAATATTACATTGTTCTTGTAGTGACAATAGAAAAATAGGCTTGCAGGAAGCATCAAAAAATTCGACAATAAACAATTCAATGAAAGTCTGAGGGAAAAAATTTTCATTGAAACTTTCGCTGAAAATTTTGTTGGAAAAAAAAGCTATAATGACTTTTCCAACAAAATTTTTCTAACATATTTTTGGCAGGATTTAACCGAAAATTTTCATGGAAGATTAACAATATTTAGAGTGGAATTTATTTCCATTTAAGTTGGGCCAGCCTCTTTCTGGGATTCCATACCTTAGGACTCTATGTTCATAATGATGTCGTGCTTGCTTTTGGTACTCCGGAAAAATAATTTATTTATTTTTCTCATTGTTTCCATGAGAAAAAGAAATGGCAGTGTGAGTAAGAAATAATTTGTATTAGTTACTCATAGTTCAAAAAGAAATGGTAATGTCTGAGCCCAGGTTCAAACTAGGGACCTCTAGTGTATAAGAATAGCGTGATAACCAACTATATATACCACCTAGACAACTAATAGGTCAACAACAAGCTTTAAAAGATTTTTATCATTAAATCTTGATTAAATTCCATAACACCCCCTATATTTTAGCGACATCGGTAAAGCCCCCTTCTGATTCGAAAGTAGGCTAAACCCTCCCATATTTTATTAAATATGGCAAAAAATCTCCATTCCGTAAAAACTGACAAAAATTGAAGCATATGCCTAGTGTGCAAAAGAGAACGACTTTTGCTTCTTTTTCACCTTTGAATGTAAGGATATTGACTAAACTAACCCCATAATTTGTTAAAATTTTGAAGTAGCCTAAACGCTTTCATTTTTCTTGAAAAAAATGTATCCATTATTATAATATGCTAAAAGTAGAAAAAAATACTAACCTTTTTAATTTCACTTAAAATTTGATTACTAAACAATGAAAAGTAAAGTTCTCAAAATAAATTTAACTACTTAATGTTCATTTTATAAAATCTCCATATAACTATGATGCGGTTCGGATTTGGTTGGTCTACGTGTCCGAATACTGCGCACTTCGAAATAGTATTTGCTGGTGGCCCACCTGCTAAAGAGGGAGGAACGCACGTGAGACTAGCTGGTTTTGCCCCGGCGTAGGCTCTCCGACGCTCAAGTCAGTGGTAGGTTCAAAAAGAAGAAGATGAACAGTAGCGATATTATCTTGGTTTGCAAGGCAAAAAGTATGTCTTACCCTTGAGTGGAGAGCTGTATGGAGCTTTTATATGAGAGTGAGGAGCCTGACGTGACATGGTTGGTGGGATCCGGTCACCTTTAGCCCTGTAGCTGTTATAATAAGTGCCTTTTGTCCCCCTTTTTCCAGTCTTTTGGCGGCTACTCTCACTCATCATTAATGAGGGGTCATACCCGGCATTAAATGGATATCTTGGGCATTTATGACCAAGGATTGTGTTTATGACTTGGCATTTAATGCGCCCACGTCTGATGGGATGGACCCATGTGCTAACGTGATGCAGTAGGTGGCAGCGGATTGCGCCTGTCAGCAATCTCCAGCTGTACTCGTCCCATCAAAGTTCCCATCTTTGCAACGGTTAAGTCTGGGATTTGGCCCTCGATGGGAGCGCCATCGAGGGCAATCTCTCCATTCGAGGGCACCCTTGCTAACCTGTTGTGTTGTGGGTTTTCTTAAGGGAACGAGACTGGCGTGAGAGGGCCCTTTCGAGGGCCTTGACAGTTTCGAGGGCGGCAATTCCATACTTAGCGGATTTGTGACTTTTGGGAGATTGCGATGACGTGGCATGGTGAAATGGCACTTGACTTATCATTAGCCCCCCCACTCTTGAGTGTGACGAGGACGTCAGCCTTCAAGAGTGCATTTATGAGCAGGATGTCAGCACGTCCTTTCGTTTTTTGAATTTGAAACGCCATTAGGGCATGAAGAGCCGCACCTTTTCAGCCTGTCAGCCCACGCGTCTATTTGGGGGGACGTGTCATGTCCCCAGCCATTAATTTTGGGCGGCCGAAGGGTTTTCACGCGAAAGGGCGTGCTCTGTCTCCATTATTGTAGGCTTTTTTGGGTCATCGCGCCCGAGGTGCCATAATGGTGGGTGATTTCCCGTATAACCTATAAATAGTTGCAGGTTTCACCACAATCCGATTTTTTCTTCCGCCTGCTATACTTATTTAGACGACTGGCTTAAGGATTTCCACCACATTCACGACATTTTCAAGTTTTAGTCGCCATTTCAGGTGAATCCCCTTTTCCTTCTCAAATTTCTCCTTCTTTTTTGTAAAAAACCCTAGCCGCCATGGGACCCAAGAGAAAGATACTGGATGACTCTGACCCCACACCTGAGGACTTGGCGGCGGAGAGGAAGGTTCGCCTCCCCTCTCAGTCGGTTTCAGGCACTGGGGCGGGTCGCGCCAGTGAGGACACAGGGGCTACGCTCGCCGGGGCACCGTCAGAGGGCGGCACGAGAGGAGAGGCACCGGGCAATGCGCCAGAGGAGGTTCGCCCCCGCCCCAGGAGGAAGACGTCGGGGCCCGCTAGGGGGGACGCAGGACCGAGTGGGTCCCCGGCAAAGAGCCCAAAAACACGAGGCCCCGGAATGGGCAGATTTCAAACAGCCTCCCTCCCCCGGGATATGACTAGCAACATCACAGTGGCAGAGGTTGAGAAGATCAGGGAAGAATATGGGGTCCAGTTCCCCATTCATATGCCAGGCCCAACGGAGAACATGGTGGAGCCAAGGGAAGGATGTGTGGCCCTCAATCTTCATCACTTCGAGGCGGGATTGCGCCTTTCTTTTCCTCCCGAAGTCCGGCGATTACTGGAGTTCACTGGGGTTTGCCCCTGTCAATTGGTGCCGAACTCCATCATGATCATCATTGCCTTCGTGGTGATCATGAAGTGTTTGAAGGAAGAGGCAAGCCCGGCCAATTTTTTGGAGTTTTTCAGATCGAACGAGTCGGTTCGGTCGGGCCCTGGCGAATCAGCGGATGATGGGCCCGGATTCCTGTACTTATCAACCCGTTCTGGCTCCTCGAAGGTACTGGACGGCTTCAAATCCTCCCACGGGCCGGGATGGAAAAGGAAGTTCATCTTTGTGGAGGATCGAGGGCAGTTGGGTATGCCCTCGACTTGGCGTCAGCCTCCTATACTTAATCGGAATCAGTTCCATGAGGAGCCAAGCTTTGATGAGGGGAAAATGGAGGACTTGGCGAAGATGGGGAGGATGTGCGCGGTTTATCTAACCTCCGAGGACATACTTCGCGCGTGCCGCCTCTCGAGCGCCACTGGTGACCCCGGCCCCGGTGAGCGTACCGGTACGCGTTGTCAACCCTTTATCGAGAACCACCTTAGGGCCTAAGTCTTCTTCCCCTCGTTTTTTCTGCATTTTATATTGTTTCTCAAGGTTCTTGCAGGATAATAGTTTCTCTTTTTGCAGCTTTATAAATTCTCATGGACGCACGCACAACACTGTTGGAGAGGCTCGACCGCCAAAGGCGCCAAACCCAACCCCCACGACCCAGGGTGACGCTGTTTCACAGACCCGTCACTCAGAAGGCGAGGAGGCCAAGAAAAGATACCGGGGCCAGAGAGGGTTCCAGCCAAGGGGTTAGGGCCTCCGCGGAAGAAACAGAGGCTGAGATCCCTCAATCAGCCTAAGGGGACTACAGCAGGAGGGCGTCTCCGACCGAGGAGGCGACGGCCCCAAGGGGCGATGAGGGTGGCGCTCCGCCCCCAGAACAAGCAACGCCTCCACCCGAGGCTCCCGCTTCAGTGCCGACCCCAGCTCCTAGGGCGCCAGCCCCTGCTACTGCTACTTCAAGGCCGTCGCCAAGGCCAACATCAACTGGGGCACCCACCGAGGCCTCGCCTCGAACTAGGGTGAGTTCTGCCAGCCCCCCCATTGGGACAGCACAATCAGCGCCTTCAACCCGGCCAAGTCCCAAGGGTGCCGCCCCTCGAAGGGTTTTGCCAGGGGTCTCCATCCGCGAAGGGGGCACTGAGGGCTCTCGGAAGAGAGCGGCAGATGAGGAGGCTGCTCGGGGGGTCAAAAAGCAGAAGCCAATCCCCACGGGAAAAGGCAAACGGGTGGCGAGCCCCGAGCCCCCGGAGTCGGACGAGGAGGACGAGATACTCAAATGTGTAGACGCGGGGCCCAGCAATCCTGTCCACCTCGATCACCACCACTCTAATCTTCGTATCACCGGGATAGGGGCCAACGAGACTGATACGAAGATGAACTTGGCCCTTCTTCGGGGTCTTCAGTTTCCCAACGACCATCAGGCTCTATTGAAGTGCTCCATGGCTGATCTGGAGACCAATCTGGCCAACGCCCTAATTGGGGTAAGGATACATGCCCCAGGCTTCATTCATCCATCCATTTTTATTTTTATTTTTTTTTGAACTCATTATTCATCTGTCGACTTTCTGGACAGGTGGTTGCCCTCGCCTCCTCAAATATGAAATTAGCCAATGAGAACAAATCCCAAACAACCTAAACATTCCCGATCTTACTAAAAGACCCGTCATCATTCGGCCCTTATCCCCCCTCCCCCCCAGCTAATAGAAAACTTAGCCTATACTATCCAAATGAATCCTACTCCATTAATAACCGCGCTGCCATCAAGCTCATTCTCCCCCCAACAATATATCAATGCAACCCACTCTATAAACCTACTTTAATTTGAAACAAAATCCTTACCCAAATACTCATAACCCTACTCAACCCAATAGTTCATCTACATCCCCCCATCATATAATTCAAATGTGATTCCCCAGATAAATTTTCCATGTATACAAAACCACAAGTTCCCCCCTCCCCCCCCCCCCCCCAATTTATATTAAAATTAGATGATATCCCTACAAAGTTCCCAAATTTTACTCCTCAACCCTAATTTTCTACTCAGTCCAGATCCAAATCCAGAAAATAATTGTTCATCCTATCATGCTATTATGATTACCAGCAAACCAAAAAAACCATAAGGTGATGGAGGGTCACTTTGAATTGTAGAACAAAGTATGAAAAAGCCAACATCAATGTTGATTCCCCCATAGATCTCTTTTTAACAGTGGCAGACTCTGCTTTGCAACGTGGCCGGGAAAAAGGAATCTATTACCGTGGAACTGTCGAGGGTTGGGGGACCTCTATACAGTTTGGCACCTCAAAGGCTTAATCTAGCCCTCTTATCACTCTTTGGTTTTCCTCATGGAAATTAAATGCAAGCATAAGAGATTTGAACACGTATTTGTGTTCTAGTAGCAGGGCGGGTTGGAATTGTTTTGGAGAAAGGATTTATACGTTCCGTTGTAATGATACACGACTTTTCGTATTGATGTCTCAATTATGTCAGAAAATGGTGATCTAATTTGGAGACTCACTAATTTCTATGGCAATCCGATCACTATTGCTCAAAAGAAGTCTTGGTAGCTTTTAGAGAAAATCAATAGACTGCAGCAACGACTGTGGATTTGTTTAGCTGATTTTAATGAAAATGTTTTTTTACAATTAAAAATTAGGTCGCTCTGACCATCCTCGCTAGCAATTGTTGGACTTTTGTGCCGTCCTTGATATATGTGCTCTCCAAGATTTGGGTTTTTCCTGAAGTCCTTTTGCATGGTGCAACAATAGGGAGCGTCCGAATACCATTCATGTTAGGCTTGATCGAGTATGTGAAATGAGTGAGTGGATGAACCTGTCTCCCAAATCTACAATTTTTCGTTTGTCGGCCTTATAATTTTCTGATCCTAATAAAGTGTGTCTTAACACGACCGAAATGCAATATGGGGGTAAGTCTAAACTATGGCAATTTGAAGAATCTTGGATCATAGACCTAGAAAATCAAGCCATTCAGGAGAAATGTTGGCAAAATATTGGTCCAGGATAAGTGGATGATCAAGTTCAATGTGGCCTGCAACAATGTATGATTGCACTATTCAACTAGAGCACAACTAAGTTTGGGAATTCCCAGTATAAAATCTCCGAGTTGGAACAACAATTGGAATCTTTAAGTGGTGGGGAGATTACCATTACATCCAAAGCTGGGGTGGAATGAACAAAAGTTGATTTAGAAGAGTTGGTAGCTGAGGATCAAATCTATTGGAAACAAAAAAGCAAAAATAAGTGGCTGAAAGGTGATAGAAATATCTCTTTCTTCCATGCAAAAGCGTCGGCCTAATTAAGGAACAATAATATTACTTAATTGAAAGATGACGAGGGTCAGTGCGTTTGTGAAGTAGGCTTTCAAAATTTGATTGTTAAATACTTTTCATCATTATTGTAGTCCACTGAGCCCTCAAAGGAAGCAATGGAAGCTACCCTTGAAGCTATACCCACCTGAGTGGATCGCACTATAAATGAAGCTCTCACCGAACAGTTCATTGCAGATCAAGTAACCGCTACTCTTTGCCAAATGTATCCTTTTTAAATTGCTTAGCCCAGATGACTTATAAGTCCTGGCAAATAGGGTTAAGCCATCCTTAATAGCATTGTCTCCTTATCACAATGAATCATCATCCCACGCCATTTGATTTCTAATAATGTTCTTATAGCCTTTGAAATTGATCATTATATAAAAGATAAAACCAAATGTCGAGCAGGGTTTATGTCACTGAAGCTTGAGATGACTAAAGCTTATAACCAAGTCGAGTGGTACTTTCTTAAAAGAGTTCTTCTTAAGCTAGGGTTCCAAAGATGTTTTGTTGATATTTTTATGAGATGTGACTCTTCTATGTCTTACTCTTTTGTGTTATGGGGTAAACTCCTTGGTTTATTTGCTTGATTAGAAGTCTCAAACAAGGAGACCCCATTACACCACACTTGTTCCTTCTATACGCAAAAGTCCTTAACTGTTTACTATATGTTGAGGAGGCTAGGAGAGCTATTATAGGTATGGCAGTCAGTAGGAGAGCCTTCTGGATCTTTCACATTTTCTTCGCAAATGACGCTCTCATTTTCTATCAGATGTCAATTGGGGTAATGGAGCAGATTTAGAAGGTTTGCACGACTTACAGGTGAACCTTGAGCCAACATATTAACAAAGCTAAACTAGCTATTGTATGTAGCTGTAATGTAAATGACTAACTACAATCATCCATTCAACGATAGTAGGGATACGAATTGCCTGAAACTATGATATCTATTAGGATCTTCTATTAGTTGTAGGGAGAAATAAGAAGGCGGTCTTTGAGCTGATTTGAGATTGAGTGTGGAAGCATATTCAGGGTTGGAACGAGAAGCAGTTATCACAAGCAAGCGAGGAGGTTCTTAGAGAAGTAGTGCTTCAGTCCATCCCTACTTAGACCATGTCTTGTTTTAAGTTTCTTGACTCATTTCTAGAAGAACTTGAGCGATTGTTCGTGAACTACTGTTGGCATGAACGGAACTAGAATAGGGAGTTGCTCTCTCAAATTTTCTTACCGACAGATATGGAGGAAATTCTTGTCGTCTTTTTGACCAGTGCTAATAACGATAACATCCTTGTTCGGCACTTTAACCAAAACAATCAATTTTATATTAAATCATAATCCAAGTCGCCACCCGATTGAATGTCCGTGAGCTTCCTAGCTTTTTATCCTTATTTGGCAGTGGTGCTCGGGCTAATTGGAATTTTATTTGGTCAGCTAAAGTTCCTATCAAGGTGAAGGTATTTGCTTGGAGTCTTTGTGTGGGTGCCTTGCCCACTACCACAAATCTGAGAACTAGCTTCTGTTTCAATTGTCACTACTAGAAATTAGCAAAACAGCCACGGACAAAATCGGTAGCCAATAGCTACTGCTCTAGCCATGGATTTCAAAACTTAACAAAAAAACAAGCCACGGAAAAATCCGTGGCAAAATCCTCAAAATCCGTGGTTGGATTGGCGGCAAAGTTGGCGCCTAATTTTGGATTAAGTGGCAAAGAGACCATTCTCTCCGCGACGACTTTTCCATTGCTAATTCCGTCGCTAACTTATATATAATATCGTTCGATCCCACTTTTCGGGAGTTATATTGGTTTAAACCTTTTCAAATTCATATTGTTCCCAGCATAAGTAATATATTTTACAATATCCTTGAATAAATTTTGCTTTATGAGTTAAATATTCCAATTTATATCAAGAAATACGTTTTCCTTTCTACTGATATGCATGAATGACGTCATAGTTTGACAACAATTGTATGCTAACGTCAATTAACTTGTCACAATTTATCAAAAAATTCAACTATATTGAGTAATTTTCAATTTATACTACTCCAATTGTACGGTTCCATCTAAACTAATTGATGAAAAAGTTCGATTTGAAAAAAGTTAACTACAAATTTTTAATTTTTTTTTACAAAAAAGGTAGTCATGGATAAATTTGTGACTAAGTAAAATTATTATTTTTTTAAAAAATTTCACACTTAGCCACGGATAAATTCATGACCAAATATAAAAATAAAAAAGTTTATTTTCACATTTACCACGGATTTTTCCGTGGCTAAAAATAAAAAAAAATCAAAAAAAACTTTTATTTTAGATTTAGCCACGGAAAAATCCGTGGCTATATATAAAAATTAAAAAAAGTTTGTTTTCTCATTTAGAAATATAAAAAAAAAAAAGTTTATTTTTGATTTAGCCAAGGAAAAATCTATGGCTAAATATAAAAATTTTAAAAAAATAAGAATAAATTTATTTTCAAATTTAATTTAGCCACGGATTTTTCCGTGGCAAAAAATAAAAAAATTAAAAAAAAAGTTTTGCTTGAGATTTAGCCACAGAAAAATCCATGGCTAAATATAAAAATTAAAAAAAATGAAAAAGATTATTTTCACATTTAGAAATACAAAAAAAAATTTAAAAAGGTTATATTTGATTTGGCCACGGAAACAAATGTGGCTAAATGTAAAAATTTAAAAAAAATAAAAACATGTTTATTTTCACATTTAGCCACGGATTTTTTCATGGCTAAAATATAAAAAAAAAATTAAGACAATTTTATTTGAGATTTAGCCACGGAAAAATCCGTGGCTAAATATATATATAGAAAGAGTGATAACGTTTTAAGAGCGATAATGTGAAATGCAAAATTTTACCCATATATAAAGTAATTTTTACCTAAATAAATTAATTGCTTTCAATCTCTAATCCAACATGTAATGGGCACTGAAATATTTTTATTTGTATATTATAATAAAAGTTTGTTAGAGAAAAAAATTAAGTCGACAAATACAAATTAAGTAACCTTTTTTGTAAAACATAAACTTCTAAAATCATATTGTAGTAAAATATTCAATAAATAAGCATATTAGAAATTTAGTTCATAATAGATTATATACAATTTCAAGATTATTATTTTTTATATAATTATGGAAATTTCTTTTGGTTAGTATAAAAGTAAGTTATAAATTATTTTAATCATTTAAAAATACCGTAAATCGTAAATTTTAGATAAAATATTAATTTTATCCTTTCATTGGAATTGAAATATAATTTCTCTTATCTTAGATTTTAGATAGTTGTTATATTGATCTTTTGTATAATTATAAACAATCGTATTTTTATATAAATTAAAATTAAAATTCACCATAACCCCATATGTGTCAAAAATAGGGTATAATAAAACTATTCATACATACTTAATTACACATGGTGGTGAATACTTTCAAAGTTTATAAATTATTATATATCGATAGCAGTTTATTATTATATTAAAAAGATAAAAGCTTGTTCTAGAAATAACATCAATAGATAAGGCATAGCATATATATCAAGAAAAAAAAAGACAATAAAAATGCTCAAAGATAGATTAATTGCACGTTACTTGTCGAAATATTAAATGTGAATGCAAGAAAGTAATATATGACATCAAAGCAAATCAAAGTAAACAAAAAAAAAAAAAAAAGGCAATCGACCAATTTGAAGTTTTGAATTAAAGCTCCTAGTTTTTCATAGCCAATTAATTCAATTGATTAATTACTCTCACTTGAAAAATATGTAGTTTTAAATTTCTTAAATTGAGTCGAAATAATTGATGAAAACTTTCAAATTTTGATAATGTCAGTTACAATTTTTTAATTTTGATTTTTTATCACATATTTATCTATGGGTAATAGTAAAATTATAAAGAATTATAATTTGCACAATTTAATATTTCTTAATTAAATTATAATAAGTATGAATTAATAAAATATTTTCACTTAATAGATATAAATTAGTAAAATTTGTTAACAAAATTTATTTTATATATATATATATATATATATACATATAAATATTTTAGATGTTCAAAATTGACTAAGAAGCATTCCATAGCTTAGTGACAATACGCTGGGCTATTTACCAAGAGGTCTCTAGTTCGACTCTCTCTTGTAACGATGAAATCCAAATAATTGAATAAATATCATGTTTGGTTAGAGGCGCAGGCGCCTAGTTTTTTTTTTTTCTAATATTTATTTTATCTACGAATTTTTTCATGGCTAAATTTAATTGTTTTTTAAAAAAAATATTTATTTAATGTTTTTTAAAAAAATAAATATTTTAACCACGGATTTATACGTGGCTAAATTTAATTATTTAAAAAAATTATTTAATTTAACCGTGGATAAATCCATGGCTATTTTTTAATATTTAAAATAATTAATCAATATTAGCCACGGATTTTTCGGTGGCTATATTTTATTTTAACCAGAATTAAAAATTGGGTTGGCCACAGAAAATCCATGGCTAGAAGTCCGTGGCCAAGCTTAGCCAAGCCACATTTGGCCACAGATTTTTTCCGTGGCCAAATCAATGGCTATATTTTTTGGCTACGAATTTTTGTTAAAATCCATGACTAATTTCGTGGCTAAACTCATGTTTTCTATTAGTTGGGTTGCCCCCATTGTCTTAAGGAGAATGAGGATGAGGTCCATGTCTTCCTCCATTGTGACTTTGTCCGATAGGTTTGGGGCCTTAGCAACACCCTACGGAAAGACATATAGGGTTTGGGGCCTTAAGTTCGGCACCACTGTATACACACTACTAGAAAAAGAGCAAATAGCCACGGATTTTAGCCACGGGAAAAATCCGTGGCTAATCCGTGGCTATTAGTCACGGATTAGCCACGGATTAGCAACGGTTTTCGGTGAAAATTTTTTTTGAGCTTTAGCCACGGATTAGCCACGGATTACCCGTGGCTAATTTAGCCACGGCCAAGCCGTGGCTAAATGTCGTGGCTAAATTTGGCGCCAGTTTTGCCGCCAATGGTTAGCCACGGCTTGGCCACGGCCTAGCCGTGGCTAATTTGGCCACGGCCAGACCGTGGCTAAGCCGTGGCCCTTAGCCACGGTCTAGCCACGGCCTAGCCGTGGCTGGATTAGCCACGGCCAGGCCGTGGCTAAGGGCCACGGATTAGCCACGGCCTGACCGTGGCTAATCCAGCCACGGCTAGACCGTGGCTAAATCGTGGCCCTTAGCCACGGCCAGACCGTGGCTAATTTAGCCACGGTCTGGCCGTGGCTAAGGGCCACGGATTAGCCACGGTCTAGCCGTGGCTAAAAATTTTTATTTTTTTTTTGCAACAAATATGATTTGAACTCTTGACCTGTTAGTTAAAGTTAGAGCATTAAACCACTACACCACTTTAACTTTTTGTTTAATAATTAATTTTTGCTATATTTAAGTAATATATATATATATTATATTATATATATTGATATATATAATAAATGATTCGATATATTACATACGTATAATATTAGATATACTTATATATATGTGTATTTATATATAATTAGCTGTATATATATTAGATGTATAAGTACATATATAACATATATTAGATATATAATACACTAATATATGTTTATTTCATATAGATGATTGATCATATATATATAGTACATATGATTAGATATATATATATTGGATCTATATATACGTACACTACATTTATAACATATATTAGATATGTTCTATATAGATATATACTTATATCATATAGACTATATATAGAGGATTAGAATGTACATATAATATATTAATATATATGAGATACACATTGACATATACGTAAATTTATATATGTATATATGATATATATACTTGGAAATATATATATACACATATATTGATATATATATACTTGAACATATGTATATATATACATGATATATATATATATACTTGGACATTTATATATATATTGATACATATATACTTGGACATATTTAAAATAGATACATATCTATCAATATATATACTTGGACATTTATATATATATATATTGATACATGTATACATGGACATATTTAAAATAGATACATATATTGATATATATATATATATATATGATATATATACTTGACATATATTATATAATACCACACATATACAAAGATATTGACAAATTATCACGAATTAAAGTTGCTATTATCTAAATATAAATTATATAAATAGACTTTTGTTATAATTTTTGTTTTGATATATTAGTTTATTAAATATTTGTCATAAAAAAAAAGTTGAATATTGAACGATAAAGTCAAAGGTAAATATCTTTATTTTTTTAAAAAAAATAATTGGTTAATAATTTATAAAAATTACTAAAATTAAATTAAAAAAATTGATAAAACTAATGAAATTTATTAGATAATTATTAGTTTAAAATATTGTAACAATATAGTTTAAGTATAAAAACAATCAATCAATAACCAAAGAACTCCCTTGGCGCAACGGTTACATGCTCCATTTATAACATTGATGTCCCGTGTTCGAATCTCCTTGAGCGCAAAAAAAAAAAAGCTTGGGTTGGGGCGCGGGTTTCAGGTCCGGGTTGGGGCGCGGGTCCGGGTTGGGCCGCGGGTTTGGGTGTAATTAGCTTTTTTTTTTTTTTTTTTTCCAGTGGCCACGGATTAGCCACGGATTAGCCACGGCCAGCCACGGCTAAGCCATGTCTAGGAAAAAGTGGCCAAACTTGGCCACGGTTTGCCCGTGGCTATTAGCCACGGCTTGGCCACGGATTTTTTGCCAAATCCGTGGTTAAAATCCGTGGCTAAATGCCTTTTTTCTAGTAGTGACATCAAATCTCATTGCCAACGTCATCTTAGCCCTACCACCTTGTCGTATCCACATTCCCACCACGAAATGGGCCACATAGGGCTCACTCTCATGCTTATTAATTCAATTGCGAGTCGTGGCTTGAGCCGATTGGAGAGAGTTTGTGACATGGCAAAGGCTAGCAGTAAACGAGTAGGGTTTTCCAGGGCTTGGGAGGAAAAGATTTTTGATAGACCCTAGTATGGGGGAATTGGGTGGCAAGGGAGAGGGAGGTGGGTAGGGAAACAACAACAACAACACGTTTAGAACTTGTAAATTTTGATATTTAAAAAGAAAAAAAAAAAAAAAAACTTACTACATGATGAGGATGGTAGATATTGGTCTTGATCACTCCTTACCATACCAAACATTCTCGATCCTCCAATCCTTTTTCTTCGGTGGACTTACTTTTACAAAGAGTAGCAACACCGTACATCATCCCTGCGTGCATAAATTACCGATAACTATAAATTCAAAATTATGTTTAGGCATGCATGTATGCATGTCTTGAATCAATTTGATATTCCTTCCTCAACTTGAATATTAAAATATTATCAAAATTTAAAATCCAAAATGCCTGGCGATTGTTATCAGTCAAACTTCAAAATGCAGCTTTCGTCAACCGCTTAGCTAGTCTTTCTCGTATCTATCATATTCAAATGTGACATGATACTGTAGAAGCATGAGTTAGACATACCATGATATAATATATAAGTATTAGGAACATAAGTGTTCAACCTAAAAAATTCTTATTGTAGACTGTTATATCATATTAAACTCTTTTTTCACTTTGTTTTTCCAAAATCCTATTCCTATTGTTAAGTGCTAAAAATCTTAAATTTAAAACTCAATACCTCATTTCTAATGCTGGCTATACACTCCAAGCACTATCGCCCCCTTGTGAACTGAAAAATGCCAAAAAAAAAATGAAGAAGACCAAGAACAAGAAGAAGATAATAAAAGAATATAACATATATACCCAAAATAATTTTACCTTTTTCCCTCCTCCCTCCCTCCCTCTCTCTCTCTCGCTCTCTCTCTCTCTCTCTCTGGTTGGACGCCATGGGGGAACCATTTTAGAGTCGTCCTCTTATTCTCTTCTCTTTGAAAAAGTCTATTCTATTCGTAATTCTCGGAGTGGCCACTTGTTGACGAATGTGGATTTGTGAGGAAGTGAAAGGCTGATAAGCAGTAAAATGGCATTTTACAGCAGGGGTCTGGAAAAAAAATGTGGATGGAGAAAATGGCAATGTGGGTAAAGACTCTAGAAAAACATTACTCCCTCCGCCCCATATTAGTTGTCGTTTTACAAATATTTTTGTGTCCCATAATATATGTCGTTCTCACATATCAAGAAGAAATTTCTTAATTTTTTCCTAATATATCCTTAGACTTTAATTAATGTCTTATGTAAATTTCTAAAAAAAATCAGCAATTTATTAATTATGGGTGACTCAATTCCTAAAAATCTCCCAATAACACTAATTGTCTTTCAATCTTCCATATTAATGGTTATTTTCATTATGAAAATCATTGGAAAGAGATAAATGGTTGATGAAAGAGAGATTAGTGGCGTAATTTATTGAAAGAGTATTTTGGTCAAAATAATTTATAATTAATGTTCTTAATCCATTTTCTTAATTCTTGTGCATACCCTCAAAACGACAAATAATATGGGACGGGGGAGTATATTTACAATTTTAAATAAGTTTTACCTTATATTGGTATGTAGGAAATATCCATTGTACACTCTTCTAGATGATCAAAGGGTGGATTTTGCAAAGAAGATCACAAATTGTAAAGAAGATCAAAGGGTGGATTTTGTAAATGCACATTAAATAACTTCCACTTGTTAGATAAAATATAGGGTTACTTTTATAATAGTATAAATTTTAAAGATTATTCTTTTTCTTTTTAAGGAGAAAGTTTAAATTATTATTATTATTATGATTAAGCCTCTCAATCTATCAAGGAACACGTCTTCTAGTTTCTCTCCAAAAAATCTAGATGATGTGACCTTCTTCTTCCAGTTTGGCTCTTTAATTTGTTGTTATTATTTTAATCAGCATAGCACTTTAGGTTTCTACATATGGATAGCTCATTGGGGAAATACGTCACTTGCACCTCATGTGTGACTTTTTAGCAACTTAATGGAATTTTGATATTAAAAAAAAAAAAAAAGAAAGAAAAGAGTCTTCAAATTGGAGGCTTTCTTTCTAGTTTCCTAATTTGTCAAATCAAATTTCATTGGGACTGAAAATGCCAACTCTCTCTAATTACGAGATTACATCTGCAATTGTTTTCATAATAAGTATATATGAAAATGTACATTGTTTCAATTATGCATCCTACATTTTGCTAATAAATAGTAGCATGACTGATCGCAAATCAGTGCGTCCTAAAGGTGTCAAACGGGCTAGGCCACAAACCATACGAGGTGGGCCGGGCCAGTTTGGTTCATGAGTGTTTATATGGGCCCTGATTGGGTCTGTTGTTGCCAGCCCAGCCCAGGGACATGTCAACCCATGCCCATGTCCAACTCGGGCCCAGCCCGGCCCAGGCCCAGACCCCGATTGGGTTTGTAATATGTAGTTTTGTTATAATTTTAATTTAAGCATTGCCAACAATTTGATCAATTTCTGTTTAGAATTATTTCTTAACCCAAAGTCATTGATTTCTCTTTTTATTCTGAATAAATTATTAACAAATATATTGTTTCTCTATGTAATAGTTTTATTTTCATAAGTAACTAGTTAAATAAAATAAACTTAAATATTAAATCAACTTGATAAAGTTAAAAAATAAAATAAAAGATATAGAATATAAATAATTGTGCCAAAAAAATACAAATTTGAAAGTAATTTTTTTGTTAGGCTCAGCCCATCATAGTTGGGTTTATGGGTCGAGTTGGGCCCTTCCTGTCCATTTCAAGCCCGGCTTAGGCCAGCCTCAAGGTGGTTCCGGGCCGGGTTGGCCGGCCTACAATAATGGATTTTCACAGGCCTAGACCGGGGCAGCCCAATTGACGTCTCCTGCCAGTCCCATATTTCCCGACGTTTCTAACAATCAGTTTTATAGCCGTAATATGGAGTGACCCTAGCAGTCATGGGTCTGTTTATATCAATTATATCCCCTCATAATCAAGCCTACATCATGAAATAGGCGTCCTGTTTGGGACTTGTATGAGTGAATACGTGAAATATTGCTCGCCATCATTACTCGTGGTTACGTTGGCGAATTAGTAGTTGAAATCTGCTACATCAATCTTGAAACTGATATCCTCAAAACTCCTAACATTTGCCCGAGTCATGATCATAATAATCCTTCATCCTGCCATTGGTCCAATAGACCACTCCTCGTTCTGTGATTAACAATCTACCCAAAATTGAGTCACATTCGAGATATTGAGAACTCCAGAAGCTGGCTTTGCTTGATCTAACCATGAAGTAAGTGTTCGTTCTTCCAATTCCGTGGTTTGCCATCCATGGAGAAGAGTATCTCTATTAGATAATCAAAGCTAGATCTACTATAAGAGTTGATCACCATTAGAGCCCATCTTTTTAAACTACAAAGTTGTTGACTAATTCTTGCCTGATTCGCTAGTGTGTAATCACTTGTCCCGTGGTACCAGCCAAGAGGTTGAGTATCACTCCTCACCATACCAAACAATCTTAATCGTTCAAGCTTTTTCTTCTACAACATTACTTTTATAGAGAATTTCAAGATTAATTTTCTTTTTAGGGAGAAAGTTTAAACAATGATAAGTTTTCCTTTTATTAAATTATATATCTCTAATATATATATATATATATATATATAATTTCAAGATTAATTTTCTTTTTAGGGAGAAAGTTTAAACAATGATAAGTTTTCCTTTTATTAAATTATATATCTCTGATATATATATATATTTATAATTTCAAGATTAATTTTCTTTTTAGGGAGAAAGTTTAAACAATGATAAGTTTTCCTTTTATTAAAGTATATATCTCTAATATATATATATATATATA
>CM047879.1:23107109-23139282 GCA_026212405.1 Petrea volubilis | reverse complement strand
TTATGCCTACCATAGATGCGTCTCATCAAGAGCATTAATTTGGTATATTTACTTTTATAATTTGATAAAAGTTTGAGGGAGAAAAGTGAATTTGTGTGGATATGTAATATGTGTGTGCAAAGAGAGTTTCCTCCAAATACAAAGAGGGAGAAATGAGAAAGAGAGAGAATGGGGAAGAAGCTGACGGAAAATAAAAAATATTTTTTTTGATTAATAAAGTGTGGGGGCATTTGAGCCAATTAGGGATTGGGGAGTGATCCATAAAAAAATATGCAAAATTTGTACCTAAAACTAAGCCAAACTCCATTGAGAATAAACTCGAAAATGTAGAAATTAAAAAGGATTTAATAATAAGTCCCCACTTCTTTTTAAGCATTATCCAAGCGGACCAGGTTGAGATTCAATTTGCTCATTCTAGCATTCCATTTTGTTAGTTTTGTATACATGGAAATGTAGAGGTGTCAATTCACGTGGTTCGTGTTGTGTTGAGGAATGGTCATAATATAAAAATCTTTACCCAATTCTAACCTAACCTCATGCTCAACTGGAAACCCCAATCTGAACCTGGTCTGATTGGGTTCGCGTTTACTTTATTAATTATCAAGTCACCCAACAATCCAACCCAACTCGGTCCTACTCGACCCAGTATTTTATTTTATTTACAAAATTTAGATTTTTCACAAGAAAAACAACTACAAAAAAGAAACAAATAAAAAGATATTAATTTAATATTTGAAAATAATACCACATTAGCATAAATGTCATCTTGAAATCCAAAATCATATTATATAACTTTAACATTTAGTTGAAATTTTGTGATTGATGAAGTAGGAAGTTCAATTCCTAATTAAAAAACGCAATAAATTTTTAAATAAATAATGAGAAGGAATAACTAAACTCTCTAAACTATTAAATATTAATTTTAATGTGAACCGTATTTATATATTTCTTCTATTTGATTTTGAAAAAAAAATCTTAATGTTTAAGTAATAAATATTTTATTTTTTCTTTCAATATACTTACATTCTTTCAGCAGAGAATTTCATAAACCATAAAATACATAATATGTTTTAATTGATTAAAAATAAATAACTATTAATCTTATAAATTATAAAATATCAATATAAATTTTAAAGGATGAAGTTGTAAAATATCAATCTAAATTTTAAAAGATGAAGTTGTTTGTGGTATTTTTTGCATAAAAATCATAACATTAATTATTTTTTAACCACTACCATTCCCCTAAGCAATATGAGTCAAATTTTTTTTCATTTCTTTGTGAAATTGGTTCAAGAGATATATGTCTTCAGTTGTGTTAAAACTCTTAAATTGTGAGGCCAAATATTATAATAGTAGGAATGAAAAGATAACAAAAATAAAAATAAAACTATTAAATATCATAACCAACTATATTTTCCAATTTCTCACCATTTTTTGAGTATTGAAAAACTACAACCTCGTTGTTAAATTGTTCTTGCTAAATAAAATATTTAAACTCTTTCTTAATTCTATCATATATTTTTTTAAAGTTTAGTCCCATTATTTGTTTTGCTAAAACTTGAATTATATTTTATTTATTTGTCACTGCGACGTTTAACGAAAATAGTAAGTGCTAAAGGGGAAAACAAAACTATTAAGTGAAGAATTCAAAAAAAAATGTGAAGAATGTAAAAAAAAAACTATTAAGGCTAAAGTATTAAAATATAAACTAGAAAGTGAAGAATAACCATTAGATAAGAATACAAAATAAAAAAAATAACTATTTTAAATTGGGTTGGGTTAGATCAGGTTGGATCGAATTTTCGATCGCCTGAATTTTATTTTCGAGTTCTCCAGGTTAACCCGAACCCAACCCAAACCCGACCCTTTTTTCCGGCCAATTTTAGGGTTTGACCTGATTTGATCCAACCTCAAAAATTTCGAACCCAAACCTAATTTTTTTTTTGGTGGATCATGTTCGAATTATCAGGTTGGAATTTTGACATCCCCGGCAGCAAACTGGCATGCTTAATTTTTCAATCTTTGCAAATTCTAAGCTAAAAATTACCGAGTACACCATGGCTCCCAAAATTGTAATTACAACGGTATCGTAGATCAATCAAGTCAAGGTTCTAAGTATAATACTTAACAATTTAATTATATGTTCTTAATATTGGTGAATATATAATACTCAATAATATTATTCTTGCATGTTTGAAATACTTAATCTACAGGAACATACGGCACAACTCATGGATGCTATCGAATGATTCATAAAATAGTATTCATTTAAATAATACTTAAATAATATACTTAATTACTGATTTAAGTATGATATCATTTTTTTTTTGTATTTTCTAACATCATTATATTTAAATTTAACAATGAAAAACACAATAATCGGCAACATGCAAATATTTTCCGTACTGCACCTGGTTGGATAAATTCAATTCGGAGCATTTCATTGAAGCGTCGTTGATTCTTCAAAATTGTACCTCGTGCTATATAAGCATGGCTTTGCCTCCTAGTTTCTTACAGTCACCTTGAACTATAGCCACGTATTTTACAGTCACTTTCAAAATTATTGCAACAATTTTGTCGTTACGGGTGTTAACGCATGACATTCAATTAATTTGTCAATTTCATATGAAACGTGTTGTCCTATTTGTAGCGATGTACGAAAGTGAAATTAGGAAAAAGAAAACAAAAAGAAATAAAGAGAAGAAAAAGACAACATCGTGAAGCACTGGCAAAATGGTGTAAATTAATTGAGTCCCTCGGTTCATGAGTTCATAATTAAGATTATTTCAAGCCCATTGCGATTTTGAGCTTTTCGAACTCAAACTATTACGCGAGTCATGCTCAATCTTATTTATTAGTGTTCGAAAATTGACATTCTTTTTTTCTTTCCTTATGATTTTTAAATTATATAAATATATATATACACATATATTATGTAATATTAAACTAATTTTAATAATTTCAGCACTTATATTTCCATATTAAACAAATATCAATAATAACATCAATATAATATTAAAAAATCAAGATTATTAGTGTTCTAAAATTCTCATTTCACACGCCTTGTTCTAATACTTATGCTATAGCCTAAAAGATATATTAGCAATTTATAGAAAAATTATGACGAAACAACCTAGCTAATTTAGGCTCATCTAGAAATGAGCTTGAGCACGAGTTCAAACTTCAGTTATTTGTTTTGAGTTCAAGTTTGAGTTATATAAAACAAGTCCATCAAGTTTGTTGGAAATAATAAATATTTGAAAATTCTCCTTTTAAAGAACAGAGTCATCAAATCTCTTAAGCTTAAGCTTTTAGAATGAATAGTTATCACATATTTAGTATCTTCAACGTGCCCCACACGTGTAGCCTGACTTTCTTTATCGTAAATGAGTGTCAGTAAGATTTGGCTTATGTGTAATATTGTAGAAGACCTTTTTTTTGGCCTTACCCTAATACCAATACCATGTGTAATATTATAAATTTAGGCCTAACTCAACCTCAAAAATTAGCTTATGAGTTGAGGATTGTCATCAACAGAGATCGAACTCATTCCCCCCCCCCCCCCCCCCCCCCCCCCCCCCCGTTTTGATGGTTACAAACTCATTCTAATTTATTCAAGCTTGAGTATTGAAAATAAATCAAGTTCAGCGTGAGCTAGATTATTTACAACCCTACCCCCACAAGGCGAATAATAATAATGGTCTGTTAGTATTTTATTTTAATTTGGATTTCTAGTAATTTAATATTTTATTTTATAAAATAAAAATGGAATAAATTAGTACGATTAATAGGACTTGACTTATAAAGCCTGATTGTTTGACCCACTTTTGTTAAGGTCTTGATTGTAACAGACGTGGTCTAAAAGTTAGTGTAAGCCCATCCTATAAAGCCTATGACGAGAGGGCCTTAGGGTTGCACTAGTTGCATTATATATTTAGATAAGTCTCCTCTCCACTCTACACTTTGATAATAGATTGCCCCATTAAAAGCTATCAATATTATTGAGAAATGGAGAGGAAGAACCAGCCAAGGATATTTGTCTGAACATCCATGTTGATCGGCTATCAATCACTAGTGTAAGGTATGTTGAATTAATTTATTTATAGTGTTTCTAAATTCATGATGTATCGATCATACGATTACAAATTTTTCTTACAATTGGCATCAGAGCATGACACTTATGGATTTAGAAACCTATATTTTATTATTTATATTTTAAATTTTGATTGATTGTTTTGATATGAATAAGTAGCCAAATCAAAGTCAGCATAAAATTTCTTCCATGGATCATCAACTTTAAGATCCAAATTTAAAATATTCATTGAGTATCATCATTTGTAAGTACCGAAACTTATCTACTAAGCAAAATTCAAAATATCAATGACGTGGCCGGATTTGGTAGGATGACAGTCCAAAGTCCGATTAAGGGTCTGATAATGCTGGTCGGGTCCTATTCTGCAAGGATAGAACACACGTGAGTCTAGCCGGATGTGTCTCTGGCGAAGACCCTCTGACGCTCAAGTCAGTATTCGAGTAGGTAATCGGAAGGTAATAATGTGCGTAAGAGTGAATTTGGAAAGCTTACCCATTGAATAGTAATGTTATACTATTTATAGTGATTGGAGATGGACGGGCCGGATTAGGGTTAGACTGGCCCAGCCCTGTCGTTCGTACAGGGGATATTCTTTGGCACCTGCCGTGGATGCGTCGGGTACACCTGTTGTCAGAGACGGTTATTTTGGGGGACCACAGCGAGGATGGTGCGGGACCACCCGAGGAGAGATCACTTCGGGGACAGTACGGGACCATCCAAGGATAGGGGACACTCATCGAGGGTGTGGCGACTCCGTGGAGAAATATAATCAAGGAGACACATGAGACGACGGGGAGTGCTTGTGGGCTGTAATCGAACTCCGTCGTCAACGGAGAGGCTGTCGCCTGATCGGATGTAATCTGACACGTGGCTACTCCGGGTTGGAGGTTTGTGCTGAGCTGGCGCAGATGTAGCCAAAGGTAGATTCGGCCACGTCATTAGTCCCTCTAGTTCATGGTCTGATCGGATCGCGAAATACGAGCAGGCTGTGAAGTGTTCGAGAAGGCGTCGCTTGTGATTCTGCCCATAGGTTTCCGATCAGGCTTTGGCGGTAATTTTAAAAATTAACCGTTGGGATATGACCGTTGTAATAATTGCGGGCGCCCGTTGCACTTCCCGAGGAGCATTTTTACCGCCCTATAAATAGGGGTTTCGGGCGCGGCTACAGGCACGTCATTTTAACATCGAGCTGAGATTTCACTCCGAGCATAGTCTGAAAGCACCGAGCGCATCGGAAACACTTCGAGTAGCTAAATCCTTTTTTCGACCAGCCAAATCTAGGTACTCCTTTTTCCTCGATCTTTTTCTTTTCTGCTCTTCCTTTTTATTAATCTTAGACAAACCTTAGACAGCCATGAGTCAGTCTATGGGTAGTTCGGATAGCCAAAATCGGATGGTGGAGTCCCCCCTCGGGGAAGGTTTAAGTGACATTGATCTGTCCTTTTCTTTGGAGGCTAAGGCCTCCTTTGAGGGGGCATCATCTCGATGCCTGGGCAAGGAGAGTACAAGTCAGCCGAGGAGGGGCGGTAAGAGCCCGAGCAAGGTAGAGGAGATGAGGAGGTGAATGGTCGCCGAAGGCGGGCAGGAGCTCCCTCTGATAGGCGAGTCGTTCGATGTACCGGTCCCTTCGTGGAGATCCATCTAGGGGGAGGGGAGCCAGCCCGGACCCTCATCTCAACGGAAAAGGAGTGCCATAGCAGGCAACCAAACGACGGTGAGCTGGGGTAATATCATCGCTCACAATACCGACCGGGACGTGCAAAAAATGATGAGGCACTACATCCATGGCCCTTTTAGTCTGATTTGGCCGACCAACAAGGATTCCATCACGAATCCTCCTGAGGGGTGCATCCCTATTCATTACTCGCACGTCGAGAAGGGGCTTAGGTTCCCCATCCCGGCCTTCATCTCCATGATCTTGAACTGCCTGAATATTAGCCCCATACAACTTACCCCAAACTCATACGCCTCGATCTGCGCCTTTGTCGTCTTTTGCCACTGCACCAAGCATAGACTAACCGTAGCCAATTTCTTCGACCTCTACCAAATAAATCATTCGAGCAGGTCCTCCCCGGAAGATGAGTTTAATTACTTTTTTGTAAGCGCCAAAAATGGGAGGAAACTTATCGAAACGGCCTCATCTTCATACGGTGGAGACTGGAAGAAAAAATGGTGCTATGTGCACTTCGAGGAGGCGTGGCCGGTAAGGCAGGTGCATAATTCAGAGGTAGGAAAGCTCTCCCTGGCCGGGCTAGGGTTGAGCAACTGGACAAGGGAGTGGGTGCCCCATCTTTCTGACCCAAGAAAGATTTTTAGTAAAGGTCGGGCTCTCGCCGGCCATCCTAGACACCGAGGATGTTACCTTTGGTATCCTCCATTTTTTTTAACTTTTGCTCGAATTTCAGTAATATTTTCTTGTTCGGGTTTTGCAGATCTTCGCGTGTTAGAGATGGGGCGATTGAATTTCATATCCAAGGTGTTAGGCGGAAAAAGAAGACCATCTCCCCCCCCAGAGGAGAGGTGCGTTCTCCCCGAAAATGCCCCCACGTCGGCTGCCAGCGCTCCGAGGTTCGCAGGGCCTGTCGTCGTCCTGTCGACACAAGGCCCTGATCGAACACGCATCGAAGCAATCGACGTCGAGGAGCTGGAGGTGCTCAACTACACCTCCGAGAAGCGGCCCTAAAATCGTCCAAAGGCAAACGGCCCTAAAATCGTCCAAAGGCAAACGGCCAGCTGACGGCTCCAGCTACACCTCCGAGGAGCTGGAGGTGCTCAACTACCCAGATGTTCCGGAAGCCCGTTTTGGCCCCAAGCTCGGGGATCTGTCCGACCAGAGCATCCTCGACGGAGAGAATAAAAAGTTGGACATGAGGAGCTTTCTGAACGGTGTGTCAAGGCCTACCAGTTGATCCTTTATGAACTCGATGATGCCGAGCTGGCCCTTAGCATTGCGGAGGATATGAACACCCTCCAGCAAAGAGTGTTCAACAGCCTTCGTCGACTGGAGGTCAGCCGAGCACGGTGCAACAAGGCTGAGAGGGAGGCTCGAGGAAGCCGCCTCCAAACGGATCTGGACGAGGAGCGGCAAAATAACCAAGTCGCTCAACGGGAAATCGAGGAGGAGCAAAAAAAGACCCGCAAGTTGGAGGAGCGGATCGAGAAGCTCGAGCTCGACTTTAAGAAGAAGGAGTCTAAGCTAGAGCATGAGAATGGCCTCCTAAAGAAGAAAGCCAAGGATGCCTTTATTTAGGGTGAGAAGAGAGGCCGCCGTGCGATGAGGGCCGAGATGATGGCTGCACTCTCCGGTTACGAGAAAGGGGCCGTGAAGCGATTCGTCCGTGGTCCAATTTTTGAGTATGCCACCATTCTTCGTGGGGCGAACGACGCTCTTCTCGGATTCGAGAGGGCTTTCAACCAACTGAAGGCTCGCGGCGTCATTCCTTAGGATTTCCCCATGGAGGGCTACGGCATCCATCTGAATGATACCGGGGCGAAGGATGCCGAGGACGATGAGGCGTTACCGGCGTACGAGGACGCGGAGTTCGCCCAAGTAATCTCCATCGTGCAGAGGCAGGTCCGCAATGAGAATAACAAGTGTTTGGGATGGCCTCTTTTTTCGGACGTGGAGCCTGATGATGCAATCATCGTGGACCAGGGAGAGGCTGATGTGGGGGCGGCGGGCGCCCCGGCGTTGGAGAGCGGCTCTGGCGCTGGGGTCGAGGAGGCGACATAGGCCTTTGTAATTTTTCCCCTTTTTTTTTGAACAAATTGTAAGCCCAAAGAGGCGCTAGCATCATTTTTTCTGAGCAAATTGTAAGCCCGATGAGGCGCTAGCATCATTTTTTCTGAGCAAATTGTAAGCCCGATAAGACGTTAGCATCATTTTTTGAGAAAGATGTAAAGTTCGATGCTTTTAATGAAATTGCGTATTTGTCAATTTGGTTTATCTTTGTCATCGGATTTTGGTTCCAATTTCCCTCTCTATTAACTAAATATGAATGTTAAGAATGAATTTTAACTTCGAAAATAATCATTAAATTGAAAATGGCATAAATAAAATTTAAGTTCGATGTGGAACAAAGCATCAAGTATGAACCTTGAAATTTAAAGGCATGAAACTTGTGATTTAAGACGTCGAGTAAACAAAACATCAAAGAAGTTAAGTACCCCGATGATACAGCCAGTTTACAAAGTTTTGTCAATTTACAAGTTTTCGTTCAATACAGAAAATCTTTTGAGTTCAACCTCCTGCTCGAAAAAATTGCCCGGTCAGGCCCCGGAGTAATCACACGTAGAACCTTTTGAGGTTCGAGGCGTTCCAAGGTCGGGGTAGTTCCTTTCCCGACATGTCCTCGAGGCGATAGGCGTTGCTCTTGCAAACTTTGATCACCTTGAACGGTCCATCCCACTTGGGGTCCAACTTCTCCACCAGGCGGGAAACTTCCACTTTCTTGGTCACCAAATCTCCGATTTGGAATGCTCGGGGATGGACATAGTGATTGTAGGCGCGCGCAGTGGATGCTCGGAAGTTATCCATCCTTTACTCGGAGGCATGCCTTCTCTCATCGGCGAAATTAAGCTTGAAAAGGCGAGCGTTAATATTGGCAACTTCATCGAAGTGGGCCACCCATGCAGAGGGATGCAGCACTTCGGCGGGTATGACGACATCGGACCCGTAGATTAGGGCGTATGGTGTGTCGCCCGTTGTAGTTCAAAGAGTAGTTCGGTAAGCCCAAAGCACTCCTGGGAGCTCGTTGGCCTAGTTGCCTCGAGCGTCAGCTAAAGCGGTCTTGAGCCAATGGAGAATCGTCCAGTTGGTCACTTCGACTTGTCTATTTGCCTGGGGGTTCCCCAAGGAGGTGAATCTCTACTCGATCTTAAGACTAGAGCACCATTCCTTCACCCGATGACTCTGGAACTGAGTCCCGTTGTCGGAGATGATAACTCTGGGGAGTCCGAAGCGGCAGTTGATGTTTTTCCAAATGAAAATCTTGACTGTCGAATCTGTGATCTTTGCTACAGCCTCCGCCTCGGCCCACTTCGTGAAGTATACGACGGCGACAATAACGAATTTTCTCTGCCCAGGGGCCTGAGGGAACGGGCCAAGGATATCTATCTCCCATTGGTCGAATGGCCATGTGATCTCAACATTTACCATGGGGGCGGCGGGCTGGTGAACGAGATTGGCGTGCATCTGGCATGTCCGACATCTTCGGACAAATACAAAACAGTCCTGAACGGGGCCGGGCCGGAAAAACCCTGCTCGGGAGACTTTCTTGGCCAGGGATCGCGGTCCGGTATGGTTTCCACAACACCCTTGGTGTATCTCCTTGATGACCTCCCGCGCTTGTTGCTTGCTTGAATATCGTCGGGGAGGCCCATCGAAACTTTCCTAAACAGGCGCCCCTGCCCATCCACAGCATAACGGGAGGCCTGTCGTCGGAGTCTGTTAGCTTCGACGGGATCCTCGGGGAGAATTTCGTCCTTCAAGTAGGCGATTAACTCGGTGATCCAATCCTCTGGGGATTTGATGACGAGGACACCCCGTTCCGTTCCGGATCCAATCAAAGGCGATGACGAGCTCAGCATGGTTATACTCCTTTCTTTCATTCCCCTTATCGAGCTAGCTAGTTTTAATAGTTGATCTTCCCTATCGTTTTCCACTCGAGGGACCTGTTTAAGCGTGAACTTGGCGGACTTTCCTTTCAACTTATTGACCTCCTTGAGGTACTTTGTCATCGATACCTCCCTGGCATCGTAATTACCGTTGACCTGCTCGGCTACCAACTACGAGTCGGTCAGGGCCATCAGTTCGTCCACGCCCTTGTCCAGGGCTATTTTCATTCCTGCAGCTAGGGCTTCGTATTATGCTTCGTTGTTGGAGACGGGGAATTCGAGGCAGATGGCGAAATCGAGCTCGCTGCCCAGCTCATCCCGCAGGTAGACACCAGCTCCTCGCCCAGAATTCGTGGAGGATTTGTCGACCATAAGGGTCCAAGGCGTCTTTAGGTCAGTCTCCGGCCTCAAAGCCATTTCCACAATAAAATCCGCCAACACCTGGGCGTGAATGGTTGTGCGGGGCTGGAACTGAATTTCGAATTCCTTAAGCTCAATGGCCCACTTTACCAGCCGACCAGAGACGTTCGACTTAGTCAGCACCTGTCTTAATGGTTCGTTGGTCAGAACTATGATAATGTGGGCTTGGAAATATTGCCTCAGCTTTCGGGCGGAGTGGACTAAGGCGAGGGCGAGCTTCTCAATTTCCATATAGTTTCGCTCAGGGCCCTGGAGTAGCTTACTCAAATAATAAATGGGGCGGTGGACCGAACTAATAGTACTCAAGGAGACCGCCAGGTAGGCGTAGAGGGGTCTCTCCGAAACGGGCTTCGATAGCAGAGGGGGTTTGGTCGGGTAACCCTTTAATTCAATGAGGGCGCGTTGGCATTCCTCGGACTATTTCCACTCCGGAACCACCCTTAGAGCTTTGAAAAATGGGAGGTTCCGATCTACTGAGCGGGAAATGAATCTGTTGAGGGCAATAATTCTCCCCACCAACCTCTGGACTTCCTTCACCGAGCTAGGGGGCTCGATGTCTAGGATGGCATGGATTTTTGACATATTAGCCTCGATCCCTTTGTGGCTGACAATGTATCAGAGGAACTCGCCTCCTCGGACCCTGAACATGCACTTGTTGGGCTTGAGCTTCATACTATACTTCGAGCAAGGTGCCCAAGATGATCGGACACCCGCTCGCTGCGGACTATCATGTCGTCAACATAGACTTCGACGGTCTTGCCGATCTCCTCCTTGAACATGAGGTTGACCAGCCTCTGGTATGTAGCGCCGGCGTTCTTCAGTCCAAAGGGCATTACAAAGAAGCAGTATGTCCCCGTCGCAACAACAAATGACGTCCTTCCCCAGTCCTCCTCGGCCATGTAGATCTGATAATAGCCCTGGAAGGCGTCCATCATGCTCATTAATTCGCATGCCATGGTCGAATCGACTAGTTGGTCAATCCGAGGAAGGGGATAATAGTCTTTGGGGCAAGCTTTGTTGAGATCGGTAAAGTCGTTGAACATCCACCACAGGCCGTCACCCTTTGCAACGATGACCACGTTGCAAAGCCATTCGGTGAATTGGATCTCCATGATGTAACCTGCCTCAAGGAGCTTGTTCACCTCTACCTCAATGATCCGGTTGCGCTCTTCGCAAAATATTCTCTTCTTTTGCCTCACGGGCCTGACCGAAGGGTCTACGTTGAGGCGGTGAACAATAACCTCATGGTCAATACCCAGAAAATCCGAGGCCTTCCAGGCGAAAACATCGACGTTTGACTGGAGAAAGTCGACCAACATAACCTCATTGCGGGGTTTAAGGCTGGCTTCGATTCTTGTGGTCTTGGTCGGGTCCCTCTCTACGAGCTGGATGGTTTTGAAATCTTCCTCCGGGGTTATTTTTTCTTCCTCGATCCTCCTCCTCTTCGCCGGGTCGAGCTCGGAGGACTTGGGAATGTCAATGTGTGGGGTGTTTGTGTCTACTGATCGGGGAGCCGGGACCTTCTTTCCCTCCACGGAAGCCGAGTAGCACTTCCATGTATCCAAGATTCGACACGTAACCTGCCCTACCCCAACGGGGGTTGGAAACTTCATTTTTAAGTGATATGTGGATACCACCGCTCAAAATGCATTGGGGGCCGGCGGCCCCAGAATGATATTGTAAGCGAAAGGGGCATCCACAATCAAGTAGGGGATCATCAGTGTTTTCCTCCTCGGAGCCTCCCCCAATGAAGTGGGGTGCTGGATCATACCAAAGAGAACCACCTCGGATCCCCCAAAACCGATGAGAGGGGTCCGGACGGGGGTAAGCGTGTACTTCCCCAAGTCCATTTTCGCGAATGTGCTTGCGAAAATGACATTGGCGGAGCTCCCGTTGTCGATCAGAGTCTTTGCAATGGAATAGTTGGCTACGTCCAGATTGGTGACCATCGGATAATCTAGAGTTTCTTCGAGCCCCTCGGTCTTAGGAATGTGCTTGAGGTCTCGATCAGTGAACTTGAGCGGTTCCTGCGCGGGGGCCTCCGCCACCGTGATTGCATTGACATGCAATCTTTCATGGCAATAGCGCTCTTCGATATGATACCGAGCCAGATCGAGGCGCCTCTCCACGTGTTTCCTCCTACTCCTAGTGTCGCCACCACTTCGCCCACTGGCTATGGTGTGAATTACACCCCTGGTCAGGAGGTTGTCTTGCACGACGGGTTGCTTATCGACCGTGCAGCTGGGGTATGGTCCCTTCGAGGGGAGTGGGATCTTTCCCTCTTCGGGGACCCAGAGTCATCGTCCGCGGAGGATGGGGAGTGATGTCAGCAGCTGCCCTTGACCTTGTGGCCCTGCCCTTTCTTTTTAACATATTTTTTAATTTTCGGGCAGCCCGTGTCGATGAGGCACTGTATTTCTTTCTTGAGGACGAAGCAACCTTCTGTATCATGGTTACCCACTTGTTTGTGGAAGGCGCAGTACTTGTTTCCCCTCGGGGGGGCTCCATCTTTATCTTGGAGCTTCCTCGGTCTCCGGAAGATCATGGGGTTGTTGGCGTTGATCGTAGCAAAGATTTCCTTTCTCAACATCACCAATGGGGTGAGGTCATTATCTCGTCGGCAGTCCTTCTTCTCCCCGGTGTCGGGTCTCCTCTTAAACCTCATGTCCTCGATGTTCATGTGTTGTTGGGCGATGGATATGACCTTTTCCATGGTAGCTGGACGCTTTCTGGCCAAGTGGTCTGAGCACGCTTGGTTTCGGATTGCTCCCATAATTACGTCGAGGAGGAAGTCCATCTGGACACTCTCAACCTTGAGTAGCTCGGTGTTGAATTGGTAGAAGAAGTCCCTCAAGGACTCGTTGTCCTTTTGCCAAATCTTGTGCAAGTGGGACGGCGGTAGCTTAGCCAGACTCTTCGTCTGGAAATGATTGACAAATCTCTTTGCAGAATCGGTGAAGCTCCTGATCGAATCGAGGGCTTGGCAGACGTCCCACTGCGAGGCCACGCCTTGGAAGGTCGTGACCAGCAGCTTGGCCGCAAAGTCATCATTGATCATATGAACACGCATGACGTGCTTGAACTGGATGAGGTGCCCCTTGGGATCGGATTCCTTGTCGTATCGGGGCAGGTCCGTGGGGATTCTGACTCCCCGAGGCGCCCTCGCCCTCTGTAGGTCGTGGCAGAGGGGTTTCGTCTCATCGGGCGCTAAGTACCGCTATGCTGAACCTTGATCGGAATGGTACGACACCTCCTCGAGTCTTCGATTGAGGTCTTCCATCCGGTGTGAGACCTCCTCGATGTCATCACGGGGTCTCTCTGTAACGCCCTGGTACTTCCTAGTATTTTAAAATCAATTTTATATGATTTCATGTTTCATGTGATCATTATATTATGTGAAATCTTTCTTGTAATAAGCACCTTGTGATACATGCATATGTTTGCATACTTATAACAACTGAAATTATTTTCTTTCCTATTCATTTATTGATCATAAAATACAAAATTTTCAAAAATATATACATATATATATACAAATTTCGAAATATATATATATAATAGGATTGGATATTTTTACATAAAAACCAAGTTATGAAAATGTCATCCTTATCCAAAATCTTATTCCTATCCAAAATGTCATCTTTATCCAAAATCTTATCCCTATCCAAAATGTCATCTTTATCCAAATGTCATCTTTATCCAAAATCTTATCCCTATCCAAAATGTCATCTTTATCCAAATGTTATCCTTATCCAAATGTCATCCTTATCCAAAATCTTATCTCTATCCAAAATGTTATCCTTATCCAAAATGTCATTTTCATCATTAATAATTAAATAATGCTATGTCTTGCCCTAAATTCTATATAAATGGTTCAATGTCTTCATTTTCCACACACTCAACATAAAATCCCGCCTATAAGACCCACATCCACAAAATCATGTGTTGTTGGGCGATGGATATGACCTTTTCCATGGTAGCTGGACGCTTTCTGGCCAAGTGGTCTGAGCACGCTTGGTTTCGGATTGCTCCCATAATTACGTCGAGGAGGAAGTCCATCTGGACACTCTCAACCTTGAGTAGCTCGGTGTTGAATCGGTAGAAGAAGTCCCTCAAGGACTCGTTGTCCTTTTGCCAAATCTTGTGCAAGTGGGACGGCGGTAGCTTAGCCAGACTCTTCGTCTGGAAATGATTGACAAATCTCTTTGCAGAATCGGTGAAGCTCCTGATCGAATCGAGGGCTTGGCAGACGTCCCACTGCGAGGCCACGCCTTGGAAGGTCGTGACCAGCAGCTTGGCCGCAAAGTCATCATTGATCATATGAACACGCATGACGTGCTTGAACTGGATGAGGTGCCCCTTGGGATCGGATTCCTTGTCGTATCGGGGCAGGTCCGTGGGGATTCTGACTCCCCGAGGCGCCCTCGCCCTCTGTAGGTCGTGGCAGAGGGGTTTCGTCTCATCGGGCGCTAAGTACCGCTATGCTGAACCTTGATCGGAATGGTACGACACCTCCTCGAGTCTTCGATTGAGGTCTTCCATCCGGTGTGAGACCTCCTCGATGTCATCACGGGGTCTCTCTGTAACGCCCTGGTACTTCCTAGTATTTTAAAATCAATTTTATATGATTTCATGTTTCATGTGATCATTATATTATGTGAAATCTTTCTTGTAATAAGCACCTTGTGATACATGCATATGTTTGCATACTTATAACAACTGAAATTATTTTCTTTCCTATTCATTTATTGATCATAAAATACAAAATTTTCAAAAATATATACATATATATATACAAATTTCGAAATATATATATATAATAGGATTGGATATTTTTACATAAAAACCAAGTTATGAAAATGTCATCCTTATCCAAAATCTTATTCCTATCCAAAATGTCATCTTTATCCAAAATCTTATCCCTATCCAAAATGTCATCTTTATCCAAATGTCATCTTTATCCAAAATCTTATCCCTATCCAAAATGTCATCTTTATCCAAATGTTATCCTTATCCAAATGTCATCCTTATCCAAAATCTTATCTCTATCCAAAATGTTATCCTTATCCAAAATGTCATTTTCATCATTAATAATTAAATAATGCTATGTCTTGCCCTAAATTCTATATAAATGGTTCAATGTCTTCATTTTCCACACACTCAACATAAAATCCCGCCTATAAGACCCACATCCACAAAATCATGTGTTGTTGGGCGATGGATATGACCTTTTCCATGGTAGCTGGACGCTTTCTGGCCAAGTGGTCTGAGCACGCTTGGTTTCGGATTGCTCCCATAATTACGTCGAGGAGGAATTCCATCTGGACACTCTCAACCTTGAGTAGCTCGGTGTTGAATTGGTAGAAGAAGTCCCTCAAGGACTCGTTGTCCTTTTGCCAAATCTTGTGCAAGTGGGACGGCGGTAGCTTAGCCAGACTCTTCGTCTGGAAATGATTGACAAATCTCTTTGCAGAATCGGTGAAGCTCCTGATCGAATCGAGGGCTTGGCAGACGTCCCACTGCGAGGCCACGCCTTGGAAGGTCGTGACCAGCAGCTTGGCCGCAAAGTCATCATTGATCATATGAACACGCATGACGTGCTTGAACTGGATGAGGTGCCCCTTGGGATCGGATTCCTTGTCGTATCGGGGCAGGTCCGTGGGGATTCTGACTCCCCGAGGCGCCCTCGCCCTCTGTAGGTCGTGGCAGAGGGGTTTCGTCTCATCGGGCGCTAAGTACCGCTATGCTGAACCTTGATCGGAATGGTACAACACCTCCTTGAGTCTTCGATTGAGGTCTTCCATCCGGTGTGAGACCTCCTCGATGTCATCACGGGGTCTCTCTGTAACGCCCTGGTACTTCCTAGTATTTTAAAATCAATTTTATATGATTTCATGTTTCATGTGATCATTATATTATGTGAAATCTTTCTTGTAATAAGCACCTTGTGATACATGCATATGTTTGCATACTTATAACAACTGAAATTATTTTCTTTCCTATTCATTTATTGATCATAAAATACAAAATTTTCAAAAATATATACATATATATATACAAATTTCGAAATATATATATATAATAGGATTGGATATTTTTACATAAAAACCAAGTTATGAAAATGTCATCCTTATCCAAAATCTTATTCCTATCCAAAATGTCATCTTTATCCAAAATCTTATCCCTATCCAAAATGTCATCTTTATCCAAATGTCATCTTTATCCAAAATCTTATCCCTATCCAAAATGTCATCTTTATCCAAATGTTATCCTTATCCAAATGTCATCCTTATCCAAAATCTTATCTCTATCCAAAATGTTATCCTTATCCAAAATGTCATTTTCATCATTAATAATTAAATAATGCTATGTCTTGCCCTAAATTCTATATAAATGGTTCAATGTCTTCATTTTCCACACACTCAACATAAAATCCCGCCTATAAGACCCACATCCACAAAATCTTGCACTTTCAATATATATATCACACAATATCATTAGTATACCTTCCTATATACATATATATATATATAATTACCCTTCTTCTAAACCTATATATATACATATTAACCTTTCTATATATCCATATATACACTTCACACTTTATACTTATAAAGAAGAAGATACCCCTTTGAAAGGTAGGAGTATTGTTTAACTTCATGAGTAGAGTAGGAATTTAAGTATCTTGTAAGTTTTAGATATTTTATGCTTTCATTGTCATTATAGTATTATGTGAAATTATGTGTCTATGTGCACCTATTCAATCACACACACACCTTATGGGGTTGAATGATATTTCTACTCAACCGTCGCGTTGACTCCTCTTTTCCAATATTTTTTTAGAAAGAAATGAGGTAGCGGATCAGAGTGGCGCAGCGGAAGCGTTTCGAAGCCATTTATGCAATAAAGTTACTTTTGTATTTCTTTTGAAAATTGTAACTTTTATATTTTGTACAAATTTTATGTGAAAATAATTATTTATACAACTGTGAAATTTTACCGTAGCGCGTTTCAGTCCAACATATTTTAATCAAATAAAAGGGTATTTTTCTGGGTCGTTATACTCTCCCCGCGGCGGACCTCATCGATCCTCCGCTGAATCTCTGTGGCCTGGTGGGAAATTTCCTCCAAGCGCTCCCTGTGACTACGGGCAGGGTTACCCGATGAGGCCCCACGGAGGACTCGTCCACTTCTTCGATAAGACGTGGAGGTAGGGGCCGCATTTCTCTTTGAGGCTCCCTCGTGGTGGGAGCCCGTTCGCGTACTCGCGCGTCATTCCGCTCGGTGTCGGTTGCCCGAACACCTTGCAGGGGACCAAACTCCTCCCTCAGTGTGTGAGGGTCCTCTACGGCTGCGGTCGGGGCGGGGTTTGGGTCTCCCCGCCTAATCTCGAGCAAGAGCGCGTTAAACTGATCCGTCGTCAGAACAACGAGGTTCTATCCGACGGGAGGTGTGGATGCCGCTCCGGTAACTTGCGGAACAGCTTGGGGTGGAGCGTTGTGTGTCCGGGATATGAATGGTGATTTGCAGGGCCAAGGGATTGTTCTAATCCCCTGTCTCCGTTTGGTCCGTCGTGTGTTTACCATTTTCTCACTTGTTCGAATAGGGCCCTCCTCTAGTGCCAAAAATGATGTGGTCGGATTTGGCTCATAGAACACGTCACTCCGAGCAAAGGTGTTGTTCGAGGATGACAGTCGAAAGTCCGAGTAAGGGTATGATAATGTTGGTCGGGTCCTATTCTGCAAGGATGGAACACACGTGAGCCTAGCCGGATGTGTCCCCGGCAAAGACCCTCCGACGCTCAAGTCAGTATTCAAGTAGGTAATCGGAAGGTAATAATATACGTAAGAGTGAATTTGGAAAGCTTACCCAATGAACAGTAATGTTATACTATTTATAGTAATTGGAGACAGATGGGCCATATTAGGGTTAGATCGGCCCAGCCCTATTGTTCGTACAGGGAATGTTCTTTGGCACGCGCCGTGGATGCGTCGGGTACACCCGTTGTCAGAGACAGTTATTTTGGGGGACCACATTAAGGATGGTGCGGGACCACTCGAGGAGAGATCACTTCGGGGATGGTACGAGACCATCCGAGGATAGTGGACACTCATCTAGGATGTGGTGACTCCATGGAGAAATATAATCGAGGAGACACATGAGACGATGGGGAGTGCTTGTGGGCTGTGGTCGAACTCCGCCGTCAATGGAGAGGCTGTCGCTTGATCGGATGTAGTCTGACACGTGGCTACTCTGGGTTAGAGGTTTGTGCTAAGCTGGCGCGGACGTGGCCAAAGGCAAATTCGGCCATGTCATTCAGTTAATTAACCCAGTTGTGCATGCTTCATGTATACTATCAAAAGGCAACTTTACACCCTTGTTATGCATGTCGAGTTGGTTGTTGCTTATTTATGGTTTATTCCACTAAAATGGCAATTGAATTGAATATTTAATGATTTTTACCATGTTTTCCGAAGATGCTTCCACGGATTAATTGGATGAATTAAAATTTTGCCTTTTGACGCAAAAGAGTCTGTCATTAGTTGAGTATATAGGTTGACCTTTATTCTATTGATTGTCCTGTGCGAGTATATGTGGGTGTGTATGTTGTATACATCTAATATCCTCAGTTTGAAATTACATCAAGACTTGAATTATTGATATATATATATATACACACACACACATCTCAAGGGGTTAGTGTTTTCATTTGGAGAATTCTTTGTGGATTGGATGTTATATGCTATAAGGTTTAAGAGTATGAATCAAATTAGGGAAAGTAGTTTATTTGGCCAATGTTATTAAAAATCTGATAAATTGATTTAGATTGTATTCGGTGCATTAATTTGACTTATGATATTCAACTTTCCATGATACACTTTCTTTTAGTTAACTGAATTAGATCTAGTTATAACTTGAGTGCAATAAATTATATTTATAGCTCTCATAATTACAAATAAATTGTGTACTTGACTTTTCGGAAAATTTTGCATAAATATGATGTAGTATGTTGTTTGGTGACTCTTAAAAGTATAAATTGTGTTGTTATATATAATTTTTTAGAGTATTCTGCATACACTTTCTTTTAGTTAATAATTATGAATATCATATTTGATGACAACTTGAATGTAATGAATTATATTTTTAAATATTTAAAGTATATATTGCTCTCGTATCTAATTTTTTGGAACTTTTGCATACATATTATCCGCGTGCAAGTTAGGCAATTGTTTTTAACTCGGTCATGTGCTAATTTTATGGGTTGAGATAGATAGTTACACCAAAGTGATCTATTTATTGAGATTTGTAAAATTCGTAACATGTGTAGTTTGAGTTGATAAAATTATCATGCATTCTTACCCTTCCAAAAGGGGGTTGGATATGTGTGGTAATTTTGATTTGTTGGTTCGGAACATATTGTTAGGGTTAATGGTCTAGAAATTTTCTCCCAAAGAAGGCAACTTTCGAAGGTCGGGGTAGTTCTATTCCGTTCTTGCATGGAGGGACCAATCATATGTTGAACTCTTGGAGGAATAGAGCTATATTGTTGCAAGCTTATTCCAATCAATTTCCTATTGATAATAGTTCGTTGCATTCTTGTTGATTTGGACTGTTGCTGTAAATTTGAATGACGGTAATGAAAGAACATATTGATGGGGATGTACTGATTTACAGGGTTTGTTCTCTAAAAGAGTCAACTTTTCAAAAATTACGATATGCTCCTGCTCTTTCTTACACGTAGATGACCTATTATGGATAACATACTCTACCCAAATGAGAGTTTTGTTATGGTATGCCTAGATCCTTTAATAAATAAGCTTTATTATTTTATTCTCACTAATTGCCCACCACATTATATGATTATTATGGCATTCATGTTAATCGCATTTGTGGATAAAAAAAAGCCTTTGTGTATGGCATACTCTGCCCAAAGGGGAGTTCGTTATCGCTTAAGAGGTCTCAATTTCATTAGCTGATATTATGTATAGGCATGTATTATATGTATCAACATATTTGAGTGTATTTTATTTGTTATTCCATATGCGGAATATTTTTTTGTTTATTATTCCATATGTGGAATAAGATTATCTATTGTTAGATATATTTGCCTTTATTCTAAGTTACTCAACAAATGTAAGTTTATTTCAAACTTTAAAAGGCAATATGAGATGAACATGATATATTGTTTATTGTGAGATTTATTGATATAAACATAGCATTGCATTTAATAAAATCTCTAAGTTTGTTGTTTGATAGAGTGCTATGTTTCAAATAATAAGAATCATCACTTGAATCTCCTAATTATTGGAAAATCCACTATATAAGCAAATCAGTAATGATCTGACTATTGTGGGAGTGGACTACATATATTTGATTTAACCACAAAATTGAAGTTGTTCGTCAGAGGAACCTACTATTCCGTGATTTTGATGTCATAAATATCGCTTTTGATTTCGCGGTAAGAAGTACCTTTATATTGGAGGATTTAAGACATATTAAGAGTTTAATCAAATTTTAAGGTTTAATATCTCTATCCTTGATATGAATGATGTGCATTATCAATTTATTCTACCAGAGTTTGATTATGTGAAAATCATTCTCATAACTGATGAATTTTGAACATAAGGATTTGTGTTCATATCTATGAATGTAACCATAGAAGAAATTAATTACAAAGAATGAAAGTTAGACTAATTCATTACTTGGTCAAATAAGAGATATGTTATAGGGTTCATGATTGTAAAGACTCAATAGGCTAAAAGCCTTTAGACAAATGGGATTGTTTAGTCCATACGTGAATGGAACATTTGAATGAAACTACTACTATTGGTAGTTTTGAATCCATTATGAATTGAATAAATTCAATTTTCAAAATTGAATTTATTTCAATTTAATAAATGTGATTTGTTTCTTTTGTAATTGAGAAACAACAAAAGAACTTATTTGTTGATTTTCCAAAGTATTTATCATATGTACTATGTAATCATTTCCATGAATACTATTGAGTTCCTCCTCTTGATAAATACTTTATTATTTCATGACACATATTAAAGAAAAATTCTTTCATGCAGTAACAAAATGTTTAGGTCACTTAGAGGGAAAATAATCATATTGTTAATTGAAACTAGCATTTTCAATTAGTCTTGTATAGATTTTTCAAAAGTGTGACCAAATTATTGGTTATGGGGCTATTCATATCCTCATCTTCTTGATATATTCTTTAATATTCAATCATAGTTTTTCTCATAATGTTTAAAATAATCTATTCATGGTATGTGTGAGTACTTACACTCAATTTATTTCAAAGTAATTGTCTCCTTAGAAATGCAAGTTGTTTGCTTGAAAATGACTCTGATATATTTGTGAAAGTTTTTTTTTCAAAGGGTGAAGTATCATTATAATTATGAATATTTGGGAACATGTTTGAAATTCCACATTTATCTTAAAAGTGTGCACATTGTTAAACTTCACTTACCAGCTTGGTAGTTCTAAGTAATTGGTAAATAATATTTGATGTTATATATTGAGCGACTTCTCTGAGAGCTGGTTTGGATGGGCTTTCTTTAGAAAAGAAGCACTTTTTTTTTTTGAAAAAAAGCACTTCACATAAAAAAAAATGTGTTTGGATGGACTTTTAAAAAAAAATAGAAGCCAAAAAAAAAAGCCAAAATTGGCTTTTTAGAAAAGCTACCCTAAAGTAGCTTCAAATGACAACACTTTTAATTATTGAATCTAAATACAAAATTGATTGGCCTTAAAAAAAAAGCTCCACTATAAAAAGCACCATTGGAGAAACACTCTTTTTAAGTCCATCCAAACGGCCCCTGAGTGTGTTTATGTTCTTGATTTTTGTCCTTATATTGAAGAAAAGTGAAATTTATCTATTTCATAGAGAAGTTAGTAGAAATCTTAGCGAGAGATTTCAATTGGGAGCTACTGTGCAATATTTGAAAATATTGATTTTATATTCCATTACTAGTGCTTCATGAGAAAGAGATTTAGAAATTCAGATTCTTTTTTATATACCCAAATCTATGGGTTTAAGATTTGAATGACAATTTTTAACCCAACTTATTCCTTTCCCATGTAGATCTAATTCATATAGTCACTTTCGATATCATATTAGGATCTAATAGTTGAAGATCTTATATAGCAAATATCTTTATTTTGATTTTGGAGAAAGATATTTTGCGTTTCTTGATTGTTGGTGATGCGGATCAAGGGAGCTCCAATTGTGTCAAGGCCGAAGCAAGAGGCAACAAGAAGGATCCATTGGCTCTTCCTAGTGGGCCAATCACAAGGGCACGGGCTAAGGTTTTTGGGACAGCCATGAACTCATATGTACAAGACCAAGTTACACTTGAGTTGCAAGAGCATGAATTCACTAAGTGTGTAATTTGGCTTGAAGGCACACCTAAGCTACTCCATATGCTTGAGGCGTGTTCTATGGATGAAGGGGCTGTTTAATTGGGGTTAAGATTATTTGGGCTTTAATTATTTGTAATAGCTTGTGTTTGGATTTTTAAACACATGACTTAATAGGCTTTGATTATTTGGGCTTCACTTAAAGCCTAATCCTTATAGGATTTGGACTAATGGGTTTAGTTTAGGGTTAGGCTTTGTCTAAGGTATAAATACCTTCTTGAAACCTTTGGAAATCAGATTTCTTTGATTGAATAAGAGTAAAAAACGTGAGTTTCATATTCTTCATGAAAACTTGTTCATGAACCCTAGCATAGGAATTGTGAGCTCTACAATCTCCATTGCAACAAGAATCTGATTTATTCTTCAAGAGTACTTGTAAGTGTTGATCTTTTCTTGATTAAATCCTTTTAAGTCTTCTTCTTGAGTACAAGAGGGTTGCGGGTTTAAAGGGTAGAATCTATCTTGTTCTTTGCTTTATGCCGAATTGCCATAATCTTCTCATGAGTACATGTTTTTGATTAGGCCCCTCGTATTATTTGGTATCAGAGCTTTGGCTAGATAAATTCTTATTTATCTTAGATTCTAGGTTTGAGTTTCTGAATTCCTTGAACTCTTTTATGCGTGGTGCCACCTTCTTGATTGTTATTGTTGCTGAATTTGCATGATTGTGTGATCTTGATTGTTCTTGCTTGATTCTTGATTCTAAAACATCATCCTTGATCCGAATTTGTGTTTTCTTGAAACTTCTTGGTCGTTTCTGTCATCGGGCTGGTTGTTCTTATTTCAAGAATTTTCAAGAAACGCTTTCTTGAAACCAAGATTGAGGATCTTGATAATTTGTCTTGTCCCATTGGATTGTTCACCATTGAAACTATCAATTGAGATTCTGATCTTATAAAAAAAAAAAAAAAAGGAGGAAAAAAAATGAAGAAAAAAAGGGGAAAAAAAAACAAAAAAAAAAAGGAAATTCGAAATTGATCTTGATTGAGTAGTGAAATTCTGAAATTTTGCGTTAGTGTCGTTCTTGAATTAAAATTCTGCCTTTGCTTCAATTCCTTGAAAGACTCCACTTTTCAAGCCTTATTTGGTGGAATTGCATGTGACTACAACTAATTCATTGAGCAACTCCACTTGTCATGCCTTATTTGGGAGAAATAGCATGTGCACAAATTTGATTGCATGAGAACAAGGACCACACCAAATTTTCTTGACATTTTCTTGCAATCAAAATTCGTGTCTTTCCTTGTAAAGGGGTTGAATTCATTAATCTTTTAGTTTTCCCTTCTTGGCAACCCTATTACACTCTCACACACACTTGTGCTTGTTTAGTACTTAACAATCAATTAAATTGGCACTGCTGGTGATTCGGCTACCGTTGACTTCCTTATTGAAAATTCTGATTTTGGTATTCTTGTTTGCTTCCTTTGTTGGGGTAGAAATAACTTAGGTTCTTATTTAGTTCGCTTTGTCTCTTGTGACCAGAATTGTCTCTTTTTTATTCTAGTTATTTAATTTCTTGTTTTGAGCTACCTTTTTGCCTCTTTGACATTACTAGGGTGTTAATTGCTTGTGTCTACACTCTAGATTGATATTATCAAGTGGTGCATTGCCTTGTTCTTGCACTACCGTTCCGTTTGTTTTAAGTCTTCTTTCTAGTTTTTGTTCTTGCTTAATTTTCCTTGTTAGGTTTTATTCTTGTCTTTCCAAACTCTTCTTGTTTTCTTGTGGCATTTGTTGGATTCTGAAGTGCAATTGAGACGCGTGGAGGAGTGGTAAAAGGCTGGAGTGAGACCCTACACCTTTTGGGAGAGAAAAGCCAAGTTTTAAAGAGAGAAACACGTAAGGGAGTGAGTGACTAACAATCTGCCTATAGTGTTCGATCTTTTGTTTTATAGCAATGTCTAGTTCATCTAAAAAAGGAGATGAACGGGCTTTCAAGGTTGACGACCCTCAAATGCAATTCATTCTAGAAGCATTTAAAGGGCAGTTTCTTCATTTGAACAAGACTCTAGAGGCCATGAATGACAAGTTGGAGAGACATGACCAAGAGTTGAAGGGAAGAAGTTCTCAATCTCATCAAGCAACTACAACAAAGAGAGGGCATACACCATTTGCTCATACCAACAAAAATTTGCAAGATGAGTTTGATAATGAAGATGAGTGGCCTAGTGAGACTTACAATTGGAGGCAAGGCAGACTTGAGCGTGGAAGAGGTAAGGGAAGGTTTGGAGGCCGAAGTACTAGAAATCCAGCCTATGAAGAAGAGGAAGACGAAGTGGCAGTTGACAAGGTAGATGGGAATTTGGGCAACATCAAGCTCAAAATTCCACCTTTCAAAGGCCGAAACAATGCAGAAGAATACTTGGAGTGGGAAAGAAAGGTTGAGATGATCTTTGAGTGCAATAGATATTCAGAAGAGAAGAAGGTGAAGATTGCTGCAGTTGAGTTCACTGATTATGCTCTATTTTGGTGGGATCAACTCAACTTGAGTAGAAGAAAGGTGGGGAGACGCCCCATTAGCAATTGGGACGACATGAAGGAGGCAATGAGGAAGCATTTTGTACCTTCCCACTATTTTAGAGAGTTACATCAGACATTGCACAGGCTGGTGCAAGGGGCTAAGTCAGTAGAAGACTACCACAAAGATATGGAGATGTGCATGGTTAGAGCTAACATTGTAGAAGATGAGGAGGTAACCATGGCTCGGTTTTTGAGTGGTTTGAACAAGGAAATAGCTGATGTGATTGAGCTCTACAAGTATGATTCTATGGAAGACATGCTTAACATGGCCATGAAGATAGAGAAGCAGAAGAAGAGCAAGAGCTCCAACAAGTTTGCAAGCAACACCAGCAACTCTTGGGGTTCTAAATGGCCTACAAAGGAGGAGAAAAAGGAGTTTCAAAACCCTAAATCAAACGGGGCAGATTCGGGCCTCAAGGCTAAAGACTCCAATTCAGGCTCCAATTCAAGAGGTTCTAGCTCAACTACACCTAGTAGGGACATCAAGTGCTTCAAGTGCTTGGGCAAGGGTCATATCGCCTCTCAATGTCCCAATAAGAGAGTCATAGTGGTTTGGAATGGTTATGTATATTCAGAATCTGAAGGCGAGGAAGAGATGCCCTACTTAGAATATTGTGGTGACAGTGAGGGTGAAGAAGAGGAGCAAGAAGTTGTGGTAGCACCTGAGGTTGGATCTTCTTTGGTTGCCAGGCGTGTGTTGAGTATGCAGTTGCAAGAGGAGAGCTTAGAACAGAGGGAAAACATTTTTCACACGAGGTGCTTGGTGGGAGGCAAGGTTTGCACACTTATAATTGACAGTGGAAGTTGTACAAATGTGGCAAGCCTTAGTATGGTGAGTAAATTGGGGTTAAAATGTGAGAAACACCCTAGGCCATACAAGCTTCAATGGTTTAATGACATGGGCAGTGTTAGGGTGAACAAGCAGGTTGTAGTCTCTTTCTCAATTGGACCATATAAGGATGAGGTGACTTGTGATGTGGTTCCAATGCAAGCTGGCCATATTTTGCTTGGGAGGCCGTGGCAGTTCGATAGGAAAGTGCACCATGATGGTTACCTCAATCGATTCTCATTCTCCCATGAAGGAAGGCGCGTAACTCTTACTCCATTGACACCTAGTGAGGTCTATTTAGACCAAAAGAAGCTTATGGAGAGAGAGGGGCAGAATTTGGGAAGTGAGGAGAAAGAGAAAGAAAGTGAAAAAAAAAAAGAGGAAAAAGAGGCCAAACAAAAGAGTAAACAAGTAAATGGCCCAGTGGTGAGAGAAAAGAAGAGTGATGGAAGAAATAAACAAACACTTTTTGTGAGAGAAAGAGAGATCAGGGGTGCAATTAGTGAGGGTAAACCGATCTTGATGATTCGGTTTAAAGAGTCTTATTTTTCTTTGACTGACTTTGGCACTTCTATTCTCCCTTCTAGTTTTGTTTCTTTATTGCAGGAGTTTTCTGATGTTTTTCCAGAAGAGATGCCGAGTGGTCTACCACCATTGAGGGAAATAGAGCATCAGATAGACTTCCTTCCTGGAGCAACAATCCCAAACCGTCCAGCATATAGGAGCAACCCCATGGAGACTAAGGAGTTGCAAAGACAAGTTGATGAGCTACTGGAGAAGGGATTTGTGAGGGAGAGTATGAGCCCATGTGCAGTTCCAGTCCTTTTGGTACCTAAGAAGGATGAGACATGGAGGATGTGTGTTGATTGCAGAGCAGTCAACAAAATTACTGTAAAGTATCGACATCCCATTCCTAGGTTAGATGACATGTTAGATGAACTACATGGTGCTAAATATTTCTCTAAAATTGATCTAATGAGTGGGTATCATCAAATTAGAATGAAACCTAGGGATGAATGGAAAGCTGCATTTAAAACTAAGTATGGCTTGTATGAATGGATGGTTATGCCTTTTGGGCTAACTAATGCACCTAGCACATTTATGAGGTTAATGAACCATGTTCTGCGTGCCTACTTAGGGAAATTTGTAGTTGTGTATTTTGATGATATCCTTATCTACAGCAAGTCTATTGATGACCACATTGAGCATGTTAGGCTAGTTTTACAAGTTTTGAGACAAGAACAATTGTATGCTAAGCTTAAAAAGTGCACATTTTGCATAGATAGACTTGTATTTCTTGGTTTTATTGTGAGTTCGCAAGGTATTGAAGTGGATGAAGAAAAAGTCAAGGCCATAAAGGAATGGCCCACGCCTAAAACTATATCTGAGGTAAGAAGCTTTCACGGTTTAGCTGGGTTCTACAGGCAGTTTGTGAAGGACTTTTCTACCATAGCTGCGCCTCTCACAGAGATAGTGAAGAAAGAAGTTGGGTTCAAGTGGGGAAAAGCCCAACAGAAAGCGTTTGATACTTTAAAGAATAAATTGTGTTCAGCTCCTATTCTTGTTTTGCCTAACTTTGATAAAACTTTTGAGATTGAATGTGATGCTTCTGGTGTAGGTATTGGGGCTGTTTTGATGCAAGAGAAGAAAACAATAGCATACTTTAGTGAAAAGTTGAACGGAGCTCAAATCAACTACTCTACATATGACAAAGAGCTTTATGCCCTTGTTAGAGCCTTGGACGTGTGGCAGCACTATTTGATGCCCAAGGAATTTGTAATTCACACGGATCATGAATCATTGAAGCATTTAAAAGGGCAAGGTAAGCTTAACAAGAGACATGATAAGTGGGTTGAATTTATAGAGCAGTTTCCGTATGTGATTCAATATAAGCACGGGAAAGAGAATGTCGTGGCAGATGCATTATCCCGAAGGTATGCCTTGATCTCTACTCTTAGTTCTAAGTTGTTGGGTTTTGAGCATATCAAAGAATTATATGTGAATGATTCTGATTTTGGGAATGTTTATGTTGCTTGTGAACATGGAGCATTTGACAAGTTTTATAAACATGATGGCTTTTTGTTTAGGGGAAATAAACTTTGTCTACCTAAATGTTCTATGCGCAACCTGCTAGTGTTGGAATCACATTGTGGGGGTCTAATGGGGCATTTTGGTGTGCATAAGACTTATGATATGTTGAATGAACATTTTTATTGGCCACATATGAGAAAAGATGTTGAGAAAGTTTGCTCTTCATGTATTGCATGTAAACAGGCCAAGTCTAAGTCTATGCCACATGGTCTTTATATGCCTTTACCTGTGCCTAGTTCGCCTTGAACTGATATTTCCATGGATTTTGTGCTTGGATTGCCTAGGACTAGGCGTGGGAGAGATTCTATATATGTTGTTGTTGATAGGTTTAGCAAGATGGCACACTTTATTGCATGTCATAAGACTGATGATGCAACTAACATAGCTGATTTGTTCTTTAGAGAGGTGGTGCGTTTACATGGGGTGCCACGCACCATTGTTTCCGATAGGGATACTAAGTTCCTTTCACATTTTTGGCGTGTTTTGTGGGGTAAATTGGGAACTAAATTGCTTTATTCTACTACTTGTCATCCACAAACAGATGGACAAACTGAGGTTGTGAATAGGACTTTGGGAACCTTATTGCGTGCAATTGTTGGTAAGAATTTAAAAACTTGGGAAGATTGTTTGCCATTTATTGAGTTTGCATATAATAGGAGCATTCATTCTTCTACTGGCTTTTCACCTTTTGAGATTGTATATGGCTTTAACCCTTTAACTGTGCTGGATTTGTGTCCTTTGCCTTTAACTGAGCTTGTGAGTTTAGATGGACAAAAGAAGGCAGATTTGGTGAAGTCATTACATGAGAAAGCCCGCACCAACATTGAGAAGAAGAACCGTCTTTATGCTGACAAGGCAAATAAAGGAAGGAGGCGGATTGTCTTTGCACCGGGTGATTGGGTTTGGGTTCACTTTAGAAAGGAGAGATTCCCAAACCAAAGGAAAAGCAAGTTGGAAGCACATGGTGATGGCCCATTCCAAGTTTTGGAGCGCATTAACGACAATGCCTACAAGATTGATCTACCAGGTGAGTATGGCATTTCTGCAACATTTAATGTTTCTGATCTTTCTCCTTTTGATGTGGATTCAGATTTGAGGACAAATCTTTTTGAGGAAGGAGGGAATGATGCGGATCAAGGGAGCTCCAATTGTGTCAAGGCCGAAGCAAGAGGCAACAAGAAGGATCCATTGGCTCTTCCTAGTGGGCCAATCACAAGGGCACGGGCTAAGGTTTTTGGGACAGCCATGAACTCATATGTACAAGACCAAGTTACACTTGAGTTGCAAGAGCATGAATTCACTAAGTGTGCAATTTGGCTTGAAGGCACACCTAAGCTACTCCATATGCTTGAGGCGTGTTCTATGGATGAAGGGGCTGTTTAATTGCGGTTAAGATTATTTGGGCTTTAATTATTTGTAATAGCTTGTGTTTGGATTTTTAAACACATGACTTAATAGGCTTTGATTATTTGGGCTTCACTTAAAGCCTAATCCTTATAGGATTTGGACTAATGGGTTTAGTTTAGGGTTAGGCTTTGTCTAAGCTATAAATACCTTCTTGAAACCTTTGGAAATTAGATTTCTTTAATTGAATAAGAGTAAAAAACGTGAGTTTCATGTTCTTCATGAAAACTTGTTCATGAACCCTAGCATAGGAATTGTGAGCTCTACAATCTCCATTGCAACAAGAATCTGATTTATTCTTCAAGAGTACTTGTAAATGTTGATCTTTTCTTGATTAAATCCTTTTAAGTCTTCTTCTTGAGTACAAGAGGGTTGCGGGTTTAAAGGGTAGAATCTATCTTGTTCTTTGTTTTATGCCGAATTGCCAGAATCTTCTCATGAGTACATGTTTTTGATTAGGCCCCTCGTATTAGTTGGGAAAGTGATTGTTATCTAATTGTTTAAGTGATCCTGAAAAACTAATATATATATATATATAGTTCCTAGTTATCAGTTTGATATTTAAGTTGGGAATACATGAACTTTGTTGTAATCCGTGTCTTATAATGATGTATGGGAGTTCATAGATATTGATCATTATAGTAAATTGTCAAAACATTTGATTGATGAGAAGTTCCTTGACTGATTCAATCAAAATTTGTTGGCAAAAAATTTATTCAATAGGGGGTATATGCCGATAAGGATAAATCCTTTACTCTCTTGGTTTTAAATAAATTCCTATATAATATGATGATCTTGAAAATTCCTCACTTATAACTTGTAATAGCATTCGGGTTCCCTTTAGGTTGCAAATTTTGAATGAAAATTTAAAGGCAGAACTTCTTGTTTTGGATAAATTGGAATATTAAATGGTCAATGTATTTTTGATATGAGAATATTTCTCATATTCAATATTAATCATTAAATTATTGATTGATTGTTTGAGTTACTTTTTAACCAAGCAGAACAATATCTTATTATTTTCATGGGATGCTTAGAAAAATAAACTCTTACTTGATACTATGACTTGCCCCATAAAATTTTGAGACTAAGTCTGGATTTCTCAAATTCCGTACATTTGGTCCCCAATAAATCAAGACTAATGTTTGTATGTTATAGCTAATACATTATATGTGTAGATTGTGATAATGTTGTCTCACGATATATCTTAGATGATTCCATCTATTCTTGGTTGAGGATCTGCTCATAATGATCATGTGATTATATATCCTCAAATATGTCGAATATATGAAGTTAAATTTCTCACTTGTACAGACTTGATCAATGATAAACAACATTGTGATAGAGTACATAATTTTTTGGTTAGTTGCTAATCAGTTGATGGTTTGATCGATATCCGTCAAGTGGGATATACATAATTTTAACATGTATATGCAATCAAGTCTTTGTGTATTGAAACAGTGGGAGCTATGTAACTTGGTTCATATATTATTATTTAACCCATTTTGTTATAGGGTTAAGTTGGATGATGCGCAATAAGATACAAAGCTCATAGATTAATCCATATTTGTGTGCACACAATTTTGACATCAAGGCTAGGTATTGGCTTTAAGAGATGCGTATGTCTCATAAATGACACCATATTGTTATGCAATTATTGATCGAGACATACATGACCTTCTAAAAAGTCATTGGGTTTCTTGGAGTTTCATATTGTCTTGGAAACTCATTTCTTACAAGAAAATCACATTGAAAATTCTTGGAGTTCATATCATCCTCGAAAGTCATATCTTCCAAGAAATCCATATTGATTTTCTTGAAGTTTCATATTGTTTTAGAAACTCATATTTTGCAAGGAAATCAAATTTTCTTGAGATTTCATATAGGTAATGAAATCCATATCTTTCAAGAAAATGAAATGACTGACAATGAAAAAACATATGGTTGGGTTATGTTGTGATGCTATTTCTTGATACAACACCACGTCTGAATCCATGTCGGTGGAATTACTGGTGTTTGTGACCATGGAAGTTCTTGTGTCAATTAATGATGCAATTGCCGCCATGATCCAATATTAGTGATTTTCATTGGACCAGATTGCAGAAGTCTTGTCTGTTGATGTATTGTTATTTTAAAATGTGGACACGGTCAAAACTTGTAATTTAGTCAGAGGGTCATTTTCTCAAATAAATTTTTAGGGGAGTGGGGGGAGTGTTTAAAGCTTCAATTAATATTTATCTAAGTGGGAGATTGTTAGAATTTTATTCTAATTTTCTTCTTTTAATTGAATATTTAAAAATGGACTAAATTAATACAATTAGTGGGACTTGGCTTATAAGGCTTGATTCGTTTAACCTACTATTGTTAAATCTTTCATTTTAAGAAACTTAGTTTGACAGTTGGTGTAGGCCCATCTTAAAAAGCCCACGATGGGAGGGCCCTAGGGTTGCATGGGTTCCATTATATATTTGACTATGTCCCCTCTCCACTCCACACTTTGATAATAGCTTGCCCCATTGAAAGATGTCAATATTGGTTAGAGATGGAGATGAAGAACTAGCTAAGGATGTTTGTCTAAGCATCCATGTTGGTCAACCGTACATTGATTTAAATTTATATAGATGGTGTTCCAAATTTATGGCTTTCTCGAGCCAACGTCCCTCCTCAACGTGTTTGGTTACTCAATTCCTAAGTCTTTTCAACCACACTCTGCTCAGAGCACTACCTCTGGGGCGCTTAACCCCGAGTAAGGGCAAAATGCCCTGACACATCCA